>SSNS01000170.1:1058052-1256792 GCA_006937985.1 Aphyosemion australe | reverse complement strand
CTGGGACATTGCACTACTTTGTTTGATAAAAATAAGAAGCCGCTAAGTATATCAGACAGACTTACGCACGTTGGAGTCTAAATAATCCAATGTTGATGACAAAGCTGTTTCAAACGAACGTGGTTCCTGCGCCGCCGCCATATTGCTTGGGTTCGCGGCCGCAGCTCTGACGTCATCGGCTACTCCCGCTCTGTGATTGGCCCACATAATAGAGCGCTGTGATTGGCCCAACCAAAACTATAGCGAGCTGTGATTGGACAGCCACAGCTCAAATTTGAGAAACATGTTGAACATGAACGTAATGGAGGGTAGGGGGATGGTCTTCCATTAGGAGGCCAGTGGGGGGGCCAACAATTTTCTAAGGGGGGCTATTGCCCCCCTTTGCCACCCCTTGGGGGCACCACCTCTTATATATACAGTCTTTGAGCACCACTGAAGAACTACAGCTGTGGCCAAAAGTGGGAAAACAGTAGCTCAGGAAGTAGAACAGATTGTCCAGCATTGTAGGATCAATCCCGGCAGAGAATGCTGCTGTTGTGTCCTTGGGCAAGACACTTAACCCATGTTGCCTGCTGGTGGTGGTCGGAGAGACCGGTGGAGCCTTGTATACAGCCTTGCTTCTGTCAGCGTGCCCCAGGGCAGCTGAAGCCACAATGTAGCTCATCATCACTAGTGTGTGAATGCGTGAATGACTGATTGTGTTGTAAAGTGCCTTGGGGGGTTGTAGAACCCTATAAGGTGCTATGCAAATACAAGCTATTTACCATTTACCATTGAGAGAGGTAAATGTTGCTGCTTCAGTGTTTGAAGACCCTTTTGTCAAATGTTCTTGCCTCTTGTGTAAAACCAGAAATGGATCAAATACAGCTCATCTGTAGATGTTTTCTGGATTCCCCTGTAATGAATAGACTCTACTGTCATCAGATTTTAATTATTTCTTAATAAAGCCAGATAGTTGATGTTTCATGTGGGAAAAATACATGATTTGAGTGATTCAAATTGTGTCTGTGTTAAAGAAACAGGTGAATGCACTACATTAGGGATATTTCTGGGAATTTAAAGCAGGAAATGTTGCCTTTATTAAGGGTTTCTCTTTATTTAAAAGTAAATCTAACAGTCTGTAACACTGCATCAGCCTCTCCCAGCTGCTCTTTACTCTCACAGAGACTCGGTCTTTGAATTAATGATGCATCAGTGGAAATCTGCACGCGGCCTGCAGCTATTGGCTGATGGAAAACCTCAGCAGCAAGATGAATGATGCGACGCCGAGCCCAGAGAAGCTGCAGACATTAAACAAGACTGAAGGCTTGCTTTGATCAGACAGGTGGATCTTTGATGGCGGACGTTGTGTTTAGGAGTTTTAATATTAAAAGGCAGATCCAACGTGATTACCAGTAACGAGACAAGAGAGGAATTAATGAAATCAAACATTCCTCGTTTTAGATCTGCTGTTTGTCTCACTTTAGGCGCCTCCAGCATCGGTGCGTGTAAACAGACGTTCATTGATTGTGTTCATGCATGTTGATGGGATGGTAAAAAGGCAGGAGCAGAGGAGCAGAGGCGGCGCGGACATCTCCTCTGGGGTCAAAATCAGCTAACAAGAGCTACTCCATTAAAGATTATGAGATTAAAGAGGCTTTGAGCTGATCCACTCCCCAAGTGTTTTCACTCTTCGGCCTGCCTCAGCTTATCTCACATAACTGAGCCTGGTTGGTTTGAACAGCCTGTGGCGGAGAAGCTCGTGTGGTCAGCCATGGTTGGGATGAATTATTTAAAACTGGTTAAATGTTTTTTTATCTGTGTAATTCCCATGCATGTTATCCTGTTGCTGTTTATTGGTTTGTTATACTTCAAGCCAACAGGACCACATCATCTGCAAAAAGCAGAGACCTGATCCTCAGGCCACCAAAACAGATCATTATACAAAAATAACGTTAAAACCAAATTGATAGGAATGTATATTCAAAATCTTTCACAATTTTTAGCCTTTTTAGTTTAATAGTTTTCTTTCTTCCAGTTACATTTAGTGGATGAAGCAATGAGACTTGTAGATTTAAATGGTGAAGGGGAACAGCAACGGCTGTTTATGCATCAAATCAATGGTTTTATGTCACTAAAATAAAGGAAACATCACCTGTAAATGAGAAAAAGGATGTTTTGTATTTTTATTTTGGTTATGTAATAAACTCCGGCACCATCCCAAGCTTAGATCTGCTGTCACCAAGCCTCTTTAATATAGATAATGTAAAATATGTTTAGGATTTAACCAACATGAGGTTTTTCTATACAAGCAGATTATAGCAGCAAGTCTTTATCCCCAGTCCTGCAGCGCATTTATGCAGCAACAGTTTTGTTTGACCTAAAGCTTATTGATGTCAGATTCAGCCAACATGTCTGTGCGTCAAGAAAATTCTTATATAAAACAGCCAGAAAATTGATTATTGCATTTATAGTCAATTTCCATCAAATATGTCGCTCAGCAAAAACAGGAACGCACAGGTGCATTAACGAGGGCTGCATTCCATTTAGACAACGATGTGCTCGTTAACAGAACAGCTTTTTAAAGTTAAAGTCCCAAGTCATCATCACACAATAGTGAAATTACATCTCCACATTTGACCCATCCCCGTGGTGGGGAGCGGTGAGCTGCAGCTGTGCTGCGCTCGGTAACTATTTGGTGGTTTAACTCCCCAATCCAACCCCATTTTTTCAAAGTCTTTGGTATGACCCGACCGGGATTTGAACCCTGATCTCCCAGTCCCGGGGCGGACACTCTACCACTAGGCCACCGGAGCAGGTGCTGGAAGTGGAATGCAGCCCTCGTTAATGCATTTACGCTTAAAGGTCAGAATGTCTCCTGTGGAATACGTCTTGCATTAAAAAAAAAACAATCTGAAGGTGAAAAATTCAAACAACCACCGAAGCTGCAGCTCACTCGTTCAGACGGCACGTTAGTGGAATTCAGTCGTTTCTGTTCATTAACGCCTTAATATGAAAGCGAGTTATTCACGCAGACACACGTTTCCTGTGTGGCGGCTAAGAGACAAAGCCATCTGTCCCGTCATTAACAGGAATGGAGGGATTATATTTTATGGAGGAGAAAAGCTGTTCTGTTCCGCTTCGTGCTGCTCTACATAAAACACCGAGGCAGATCCAGCTACGCTGTAGCAGCTCAGCATCAGGCTGAGACGGATATACGCATGCACTTTACTGTGAGTTTTCCTATAGAGAGAGGGCGTTATCCTCCTGTGGAGTAGAATAAATCATTCTTATCATTTATTAAGAGAATTACAAACATCCGTTACTGCAACTCCAGAAAGTTGTTGATGGGATATTTAATAGTTCTCTCACTGTTGTTGTGCTAGATTGCTTTAATCAGCATTTTAATCAATGTAATTATGGATCATTATTTGATTTATCACCCACAGATTCATTTGGCCAATCTTGGCTAATTTGAACTTTAAATACAGACTAAGTTTAACCTGATTGTAGCCGAGACACCTATGAATATTTTAGAGGTTATTAAGACGTCTTTTTGACTCAGAGAATAAACTTTAATATAAGATATTGTCACAACTCCATGGTCCATCTATATATCAGAAGGCCAGACAAAAGAGATGCACATAAACATTATCTAGTTCCAAAATCCTCTTTTATATTTTAATGAACATTTTCTTTCTTTTACTGACAGATATTCTAAATGTTGCATGAAATTATTATTTTAAAAAATGCACTTCAGGATTTTGTCCTGCCAGATTTCACTTGAAAGAGGGATCAACTGGGCATCAATTATTTTCTGCTGACAAGTCTCAGATGAGTTTTTATCACCTAGTTGAACTTTTGTCTCTGTGGGAGTCATTTTCTACCAATGCTCCTTGCTTTTGGCCAGTTTCACCTCTCTAAGGTTTGACTATTTCTCTTCCACACATAATGATCCTTTGGATTGCAATCTAGGCTTTTTGGTCGCCACTCATCCTATGCAGAAACCCCTCAATCCAAATGTTGCTGTTTTCTGCATGAGATGCTGCTTTACTGATAAGATACACTGAAAAAAATGATTCTTGGCCCAAAAAACAGGAAACTTCTAAGTGTAAACCTAAACTAAGCTTGTGTAACAATATTATCTCCTCATATTCAGCCAAATGCTGCAGGACTCATTGGATGGTGCTTTACAGTGCAGATGAACAATGACCCAAAGCATACTACAAAACAACCAAAGAGTGTTTTAAGGCAAAGAAGTGTTATGCATTGACCAAGTTGAATCGGGTTGAGCATGCATTTCACTTGCTGAAGACCAAACTGAAGGGAAAAAGCCCCAAGAACAAGCAGGAACTGAAGACAGTTGCAGCAGAGGCCTGGCAGAGCATCACATGAAACCCAGCGTCTGGTGATGTCTATGCGCTCCAGACTTCCAGAAGCGCCCCTTGAAATTTTTGATAAGGCTGGCCAGGTGGGGGCAGAGAAAAATTTGGGGTGGCACACCAAATTGGGAGAGTTTATCCATGTGGCAATGCATTGCACTTTATTAAAAAACAATATGCATCCAAAACACTTAACTCAAATTTGAGAAATACAAAAATTAGAAAAACAGTTATTTTAATTGCTATTTCAAAAATTATTTTAGAATTTTTATTTTTTTAAATTTGCTTGTTGCTGTCTTCACAAAAAAATACGGCGATATAAACTTAAACATATATACTATTTTCAAAATTCTGATTATTTTTTTACTCATTAATTGCACAATTTTTATTGGGTTTTACATTTATGTCTTGATTAAATAAGATGAGTTTATGGTTTAAGTGAACATTGACGTGATTTAATAAGACGACGGCCAACCCTTGGGGGAGCCACTGCAGACTTCAGGCTGTGATTGACTGCAAAGGATTTGCAACCAAGTATTAAAAAGTGAAGCGTTGATTTCTGATTATTATTCTGTCCCATTGCTTTTGGTTCCTTAACAAGTGGGAGGCACATATGCAAACTGTTGTAATTCCTACACCGTTCACCTGATTTGGATGTAAACACCCTCAAATTAAAGCCGACAGTTATAGCACATCCTGTTTGTTTAGTTTATGGTGGTGTATAGAGCCAAAAATGTTAGAATTGTGTCGATGTCCCAACATTTATGGACCTGACTGTAAATAACAACTGTACAATTATTCATATTCAGGTAAATAAGATAAATGACCAAACGTCACGATATGTAAAACTGCAAAAACCAGGAAACGGAATCAATCAGAGGCCAGAAGACGTTTCTCTCTCTGAAAATGTTTTTTATCCACTCACTTTATGTCAGCATGAATCAAACAGCTGGTCAGCAGAAACAGGACTTTAAATGAGTTCTTTACATGCATATTATGTGTTTAAACATCAGAAGTAAAGGAAAGTAAAACTCTCCTCCCTGAGTCAGGATTCACTGACTCATAAATACGCCCACGGGTTCTTTCCATCCACCCTGTCATTTTAGGACTCCTGCCCGACTTTCCTTGGAGCGAAGTTTTAAGAAAGTATTTATTCTGTGAAACTCGGAGACACCTTTTCATTAGAAGGCCTCATTTAGCACCAGGGCTGGTTCCACCCATCTCTCCCACGCCCCTTTCTCTCCTCCTCTCATCAAACCGTTTGTGGTTTTGCTTCAACGTGAAGTTTGGCTGCCATGTGTGAGGTCATGTGACCTATTCAGAGGCAGGAACACATCTGGCGGTCCCAGAAACTAAATTTACCTCCTTAAATACATCTTACCCTCCTCAGGTTGCCCACATGAGAATAAATATTGTACCAGTGGAAACCCTTGTTCTGTTCCTAAAGTCTGCAAAAAACAGAGAATTGAGTCTGATTTTTATGATTCTGGTTTCATGTGTGAAGCTTTATGACAGTCAGGCACAATAAAGATGTTTACTTTTGAGGTAAGCTGGTTTATTACCAACAACTGGTGAAATATTTGATGTTTTATCTCAGAGAACAGTGATTATTCAGCATTCACCTCATGAACATCTTAAAGGTGTGGATAAAAAAAATGTTTTAGTGATTATTTCTGATTCTAATGGGTCACTCTGAGTGTTTCCATGCAGGCTGAACATGAAAATAGTCTCCTCCACCTATCTCCTGCATCAGCTTCTGATAGAAAATAGACTCTAGGTGAAACTCTAGGATTAGAAAATCCTGACAGATCTACGTCACACTGTCACTGAACATTCATGGACTCACCCATCTTGACTCACGACGGGGAAGGCTGTTGTTGGTTTAGCGTCCAGGAAACAGCAGAGAACGTCTGGGCTAGTAGAAGCTAACCGTTAGCATTAGCAACTCCACCACACAGCAGAACTCCTCCAGGCTTGTGTTATTTGTGGAGATAAAACATCAACGTTGCAGAGCAAACAGAGTCAGTGGTAGAGTCGTGTTGCTGTTAGCCAATCAGAGGAGAGATGTCCACATATCAGGAAGTAAGACTCCAGATCCTGTCGTCTGAAGTTCAACTCTGATGTGGCTCACTTCTAGTTCCTGAAAATGGTGCACCAGAGCCCCCCCGAGTACGACTTACAAGGCATTCATTCCTACTAGAGACCACTGCAAGACGATTAAGTGAGCGAACCACATCAGATTAGATCTTGTGAAGTGAGATTCTTTGGAAAACTGATAAATATTTCACATCTCATCCAATGCGGACAGATCTTTGAACGGTCTCAGCCATAGAAATTCATTCTGATCAGACCGACAAGCTAACAGCTAGTTGTCAATAAGTCATTTATCAGACGTAGTGAGAATAAATAGCAGAAATTAGCAGCGATGCTATGCTATCTGTAGCAGGTTCAGTGTGTAAAACAGCTCTAATGTAGGTTTACATTATTCTTATCAAATGTTTTGAAATCTAGGGTTAGAATTTTTTGGAGACAGCAGATCTTGCTACACTGTGACTAGCCATTAGCTTATCAATCTCTATCTCTTTACTGAGGGCTTTCAACGAGTTCTCTACATCAGGTAAGAAATTAATTACAAATCCTCTTCTTCATTTCTTTTTGCAACCAGCAGAATGCCGCCATCATTCCTCTAGACCCAGAGGAATTTCACAAACCGTAGAACATAAAGGTGCAGAACAGGAGGAAAGAGGCACATTTACAGGTCATGATCATTCCAGTGCTTTTAGATCACTATGCCCTGCAGCTGGTTGGTAATGCATTTTTATGAATGAAATGAAATATTGTTTCATTTGAAATAGAAACAAACATGCTGAGATAAGATTGTGTATGTTTTAAACTTAAAGCCCTTGAATGATGCTGACTGAACAGAAGAAGCTGCAGCCTGTTGGCCCGCCGGCTCAGAAATCAATCTCATCAGTGTAACTTATTCACTGTTACTTCATCAGCTGCCTGGAAGCAAAACAACCACTCAGTGAGACGTGACTAAACAATAAAACTCAGGATTGTAAAGTGTCCCTTTCACTGATCAGGTCTAACATCACTAAATGGTGAAGCTCTACTTACTTTTCTTGCTTCGGTAAATCAGAGCAACACTCATCAGCTCGTGGTGTCAAAGCTTTGGCTAAATTGATGAAAATAATAAATGAAATGGAAACTAGATTTTTGTGTTTCTGCATAAAAGTAACTGAAGCTCATTTTTTCCAAATTTTTTAGGCTTTTTTTATTTTTCTCCCTTTCAAAATAAAACTGCTGGAACAAGTGAAACACTAAAAACACCTGCAGGATGATTTAAATAAAAGCTTAGCGATGCTTAAATGTTAGACAGAAATCAAACATTATGGACTGAGATGGAGCAGGAGCCACAGGGAGGAAGTTAAAACTGGAGTTTAAATTAGAGAGAAGACTTTAAAAGTCCTGCTCCACCCTCCACTCCTCTTTCACTTCCTCAGATTCCAGCTGGGAGCCAGTTGTGATGCTGTGAGAATTTCTAAGAACATGCAAGAAAAGTCCTGCAAATTCCTTATTTTACATCTGAAATGAATTAGAATTTATCGTGTTTTATTAAACCAACAAGTGGAGCAACGGTTTAAACATCTTAAGTCCCTGCTGAAAAAAACCCGGCATATGTTGTGTTTTGATGCTGGTCCAGTATCGTACCAGCACCAAAACACAACATATGCTGGTGTTTTCAGCATATGTTGATACACAGATTTTCATTTAAATGTGAATATGCAAATTTCTCTCAGTAACGAACACAAGACCGTCCCAAATAAGTCAGATCATCAGGCAAACGCAGGCTCAGAATATGGTGAATAAATGTTGGAGTGACTAAGAAATAAGCTGCTTTTAGAACCAGAACTTTATTTTTAACCAGTGGGACTTTAGGTGCTGCTGATGTAAGCGGTAAAACATCAAAAACAAAAAACAAGTTAAAATAAAGCTGAAAAACACAACATGTATAAAATCAAAAACATCACAACTAAATGTTTTTTCTGCAGCACCAGAGCCTGTGAGGGAGGACACAGTGATCTCAAAGACCTCACTGTGGATTTTTATATTCTTTTTGGGGGAAAAAATCATAAAAATACACTAATATTTATGAATGTGTCCATAATGCAACTGCTAACACAGCTGTCTCACATCTGAGGTATAAAAAAGTGTAAAATGAAGTTAATGAGTTCCCTGATTATTGTTTAAATTGAGCCTTTAACCAAACTTCAGGTGAGTCAGTCTGATGACTGTTGGAAAATTAGCTAAAGTTAACTATTTAAGGTGGAATGATATTTCTCTGGTGTGTCTCTTTGGTTTTATCTTAAGTTAACACATTTTTTCTTAAAATGCACGTTTGATGTTATTTATTTATTGAATTTTGCACCACTGGGATGTTGTGAAGTAAAAACCTCTGGAACAGCGTGTCCTGCTTTGTTTTCATTCCTCTGTTTCTTCCACACAGGAGGTTTAAGCTTCACTAACATGTGAATAAAGAAGAATCTCTAGAGGGAAAAGCATCTTCCTGCTGGTTAATTAAAGTTTTTAACGGAGCCAAAAGCAACAAAGCTGATTTTTGGCCTTAAAACTAGCTGGAAGGAGATAAAGAAATAGATCAATTATGTCCCTGGAGAGCGACCACATTTTAAATTATGTACTTCTCAGCTTGAGTCACTCATTTTAACCAACTCCAGCCAGACACCATGTTGTTTTTAAATGATTTAAGTTCATTTTCACCCATTAGATGAGTCAGTGTGGCTGACTAGTAAAATTCTGCTTTTGTTTTGAAATTCTGCTCAGATACTGTTAACACAGAATTTTTCTGGGTCATTAGCGAACTTCAACCAAAACAAATGTTAAAGGCACACGTGGCAGTTTTGGCTTGCTTTTAGCACCCCCTAGTGTCCGTTTAGTAGAACCAAAAGTGAAACTTATCTCCTGGCTGTGCATTCGTCTTTTTAACACCTTAATCTAACAGCTGAAATGTCTCCTCAGCCTTCATTAGTGTCTACAGGAGCGGTTCATCACTAAATCAAACACATCAGCTGTGTTCATGATCTAAAACATGCAGGAAACATGCTGGAAGCAGACTGCAGCACCAGGCATGTCAGCTCCACTTTACTAAGTCCAACAGGGACCGGACCGCCACTCTGAAGTTGCAAGTGTGGTATTCTGGCCACAGAGGGTGGTGGGGGTCTGAGTGACATCATTAACCCTGTAAAGGGTCATTTTAGCACAAACTGGCTCAAGAACATGATTTAAAATATGACAAAGTTGCATAGAATGGCTTTAAAGGTTTCTTTCAAACACAAAACTACTTTTCCTAAGAGGAGTCGAACAAATTCAACACTCTGGTTTCCTCCCAGAGACCAAAAATATTCATGATGGGTTAGTTAGCGACTCTAAATTGCCCTTAGGTGAGAGCGTGACTGGTTGTTTGTGTCCCTGTGAGGACTGATGAAGACCAGTCCTAAGAATTAGCAGTCAGGAAAATTAAAATCTAAAAACCATGTTTGGAAATTCTTGACCCACAGCTGAGTCCAAAACCCCACTTTAAGAATATGTGGTTAGAGGATTTCAGCTGAGAGGAGAAACAACCAACTGCTTGGTTGGTTTCAGGCGTTTCTGGCTGTAATTTTGGCTTTTATCTCCTTAGTGACAAATCTAGCCAGATCTTTTTAAAAATGTTTCAGATGTCTGGTATTTCTTCATGAGTCCTTTGAGTCATCTGTTGACTCTGGAACCAGAGGAATCCAAAAGCAACAGGTGGCAGAAACGAAAATATATAAATAAAAGTTTATTCAGGAAGGATCTGCCTTTGGAGACACAATCAGAAGTGGGTTTAACGTTAAACTGTCGTCTGTCTCCCTGCACCTTCACTCTCAAAGGCAGCAAGCACCAGAAAAAACAGTGAAATACTCTTAAATCCTCTCTCCATAAGCTACATTCACACATGCTAATCCTATAATGTTGTCCAATCTCTAATATCCCCTCACAGATTTACTCTGAACCCATCCTACAGATAAAAGAGAAGCACTTTTCTCCTTCTGCCTTTTAAACTCAGTATTAGGAACGGTGTGTTGGCTAATTACCAGATAAGGAGATCTATAATTAAGAACAATGCAGACAGATTATATACTGAGAGAGGGGAGTGGCTGTAATGATGGTGGGAGGATGAAGGTGAAGAGGGTTAAACAGCAGAGAAATCATGTGTTCATTCTAATGTGTAAGCTAAAATTCAACAAGTCGACCTGCTGACCCGAGTATGAACTCTGTGTTAAACACTGGAACAGTCAGAGAACGTTGTCAGATTATTATTATTATTATTATTATTATGCACATATAATGATAACATTGTGAGAACTGACAGGTAAAATGATGCTTTTTTGATCATGTTTTCTACATTTAGTTGTTAATGTTGGTAGGTGGCATTATTTAGTTTAATCTCATTGCATTTGTTGCTTCTACTGAGATTTTTTCATTTTTTCATCTCAGAAACATAAAAGAAATCTCAGGTTTAGCTTTTGCAGTGGTGCAGTAACATCCTACAGCCACAGGGGGCGACACAGAGCAGAAAAACATCAGAATCTCCAATTTTGCTTTAATAAGATGCTGAGGCTCATTTATTTATTTATTTAAATTAAAACAGACTCAACTCTGTGCTTGTGATGCAGATTGAATCTAGCTCCTTGTATGCAAATTAATCAAGAATTTGCAAGTGAAAACATGTGAAACCTGATGCTTCCTCTACAAGACTACAGAGAAACTGATCCCTGACCAGTTTTTGCTCGGATCTGCTGCTCTAAAAGAAAATGCAGGAGCATTAAAGGCTTCGGAGGAACTGGAAACTTTGGAACCGCTCAATCCTGAGAGGTTTTAACTCGATACCCAGAAAGTCTGTCAGATTCTGGTATTAGTCTTCTAAGTCAGCCTCTTAAACAAAAGAAAACTATCTGCTCGCTGCGTGGACAAAAACTTTCTCAGATCAAAACCCGGCCTGAAGAAGCTGTGAGAAATAAAAACAACAGAAGAGCTGATGGCTCACAGCAGGTTCCGCCGATCTAATCCTCAGTGTTTCACTGTGATAACGCCTGCATCACACGGAGATTTTAATGCGTCTATTACATATTTATGAGAACTGATTGCTGGATAATGCGCAACAATAAAGCTGGCAGGCAATCATCATGCTTTTCAAACTAAAAAGTTCTTGGAATAAAAACTAAGAGTTCAGTAGAGCTTCACCCTTAAAACTACTAAAAGTTTCATAAAATAGCTAAATAAAACCTTCAAGGATCACGTCAATTTTTTTGAACAAATACATATTTTTGCATTTTAAAGTAACACTAAATAGTTTTTAAACTTTAAGCTAGCCGCTTTAACATTGATCTCAGTGATTGTTGGGTTAGAAACTTGACCAGTTTCATATCTGACACCACTCTGCAGCCCTCTGCTGACCAAAAACTGCACTAGATAGTTTTGTGGAGCGGGTAGGTGTTCTAAGGGGCGCTTTTATACCTGCTTTATGGCTGTTAGCTGTAATGATAGCAGTTAGCATTTTCAGTTCGATGATCGTCAATAAAAAGCACAAGAAGAAAAAGAAGTTTGCTTTTTCTGTTGGCATCATGGCGGAGACAAATTAAAAGTAACAGAGTAATGTCTTTGGAGGTGATCAAAGAGCTAAAACCAGAGTGAACATCAGCGCGGCCTACGCTAGTTTGAGGGAGCTAAAGGAGGCTACAAAATCACGGACTGATGGTGACCTGGCTTTGTTGCTACTGGACTTGTAAGTAATAATATGCTTTGTCCAACAGTGTGGATCTTTTTACTTCGTGGTTTATTTAGTAAAATTTGGCTCATGTTAGCATTAGCTCATTGTTAGCGCTAGCTACAGCAGGCTGCAGCAGGGATGTTTACGGTAGATGTAATTCTACTTTCAACCAGTAGGGCGGTGGAGCAGGAAACTGCTCTGTTACTTTAAGGCTGTGTAGATTCTTAATGGATCTTATTTTCCTCTCAGATCTTACTCCCAGTGCTGTCCTCTGGTCAGTTTAGGGGATAAAAACAAACAAATCCTGGTTTACTCAATGCATTGATCCTACTGTTGGTTAGAGATCCAGAGGTAAGGGAACACAGCAGAGATAAAGCTGCATCTCACCCAAGTATCAAATCCTGAATTTGCTCCTCTTACAGCGATTTTAAGCTTTCATCTGTCATTATTGGAGTTTTGCAAAACAAAAGTTAACAAGTAAAAGTTGCAAAGTGGCCTCACTTTGTTTTTATAGCACGCTGGGAGAAAATGCCTATTTTTAGTGTTTTGGCCTGATAAAAAAGTGATTCCTGTTCTTAAAGGCAGACTTTTTTTTAGCTAAAGGAGACCTGAAGTTCAAATGCTCACATGTCTTGTGTGAACCAGATAATTAGGAAAACTGTGCTGCTGCTGCAGCTGCCTTCATGTTTAATATTACAATCCTTACTTGTGTTAAAACTGGATCAGATTTTAAACGCAATTAAGGCACATTCTTCTCCTGGGATCCTTAGTCAATGTCACCCTGCAGAAAGATTAAAAACACAGTCCCCTCTAATTTGTGTGATTTTTTTTAGCTCAGTGATTTCAGAGTGGATTTAAAATAAATTACAACAGTCTGAGGGTTAACGAAACGTTGAAAAATCTGTTTGTCATTACAGGACATGAAAACCCTATTTTTTCTCTGCACAGAAACATGAAATCACCAACCAGGAGCTGCGTCCAGAGCAGATCGAGTCCTGGCCTGAGCCAGACGGCTGCTGTTGGGCTTTAAATCTGCAGGCCAGAAGGTCGGGCTTTCTGTTTGAGCAGAGCTTTGGGTGTGTCTGACAGGCAGCCAGCACTGAAAACCAGGCCACAGGCTTGGAAACATCTGTCCTCCTCCATCAGTGTGTGAGCACACCGCCTCCTACTGGAGGCAACAGGAAGTGCTATAAGTGAGACAAACTAAACCAGGTTTGTTCATGATAACATGATAACATGACAACAAAACTACTCAAAATGAATCACAGAGAGTATTTTATGAATGGGACTTGGTTGCTGAAGCACCTGAGCCTCTCAGCTGGATCAAGTCTTCAGTCATCTCTCACGTTAAAAACGATAAACTGTTCATTTTATCACTTCAAGGAAAAATAAACTTTACTTCATTTTAATCCTTTAACTTTTCGTTCTTTTTAAAACACAGATAGGAGATCTTTTTACCTTTTTATGCTGACGTTTCGACCATCACTGTGGCCTTCTGAGCTAGGCTTCATATTAGCTTTAGCAGCCTAGCTCAGAAGAAGGCCACAGTGACGGTCGAAACGTCAGCATAAAAAGGTAAAAAGATCTCCTATCTGTGTTTTAAAAAGAACGAAAAGTTAAAGGATTAAATTAAACATACACAGAATGAACGTACCGAAGAAGTTTAATTCATTTTAATAAATTATCTACGGAAGAGGACTAGGGTCACTGAAATGAAAAAAAGAGAAGTTTTACTTTTTTCTCAGAATTCTGAAAAAAAAAGTCAGAATTCTCTTGTTTCTTTTTTCTTTGGCCCTAACCCTCTTCCATAATTATTACCTGTATTTACACTTTATAATATAGTTTCCTTAAAAAGAACATAAATAAGTAATTCATTTCTTTAACTTGCAGATGCTTGTGTGGATTAGCTCTAGCACACCCTCTGCTGGTGAATCAGCTTTACTGCAACGTTCTGGTTAAACTGGTTTATGGTTGAACTGAGTTTGATGGTTTGCTGTAAGATTTAAAACGCAGGTGAGTTTCAGATGTCTTGGAGGGTGAATGCAGAAGTCTCGGTCTAGTAAGTTAATTATATTTAACTCAGATTTATTTTTTTTAGGCTTGGTTTTCCATGTTCTTTCTCACCAATCTTTATTGACCAGCATCTTCATCATGGGTGATGTGACCCATATATCTATGATGTGACCTGCCCCGCAATCGAAAGGTTGCAGGTTTGCACCCTGCTCAGGCTGTCGCTGTCGTTGTGTCCTTGGGCAAGATGCTTAACCCACATTGCCTGCTGGTGGCGGTCGGCTGGACTGGCGGTGCCAGTGTATGGCAGCCTTACCTCCATCAGTGATGGTGGGTTCGATTTACCTAGGAACTCAGAACTAGGAATGACGTCACACCCGAGTTAACAGCGTTCTGATTACCGTAGTCAGAGAAGTCGGAATTCCAATATGGCGGCGCCCTCAAAAACTGCTGTTTTGGTAGCTCTCAACAATTACAGATGACTAATAAACAACACTTTTAGTTTGTTCAGCTTAGAGATGCCAGCGCTACATGTATCATTGATTTTAAACGCACTCTTATATATGTGTGTCTTGTAAAATAAGCACATTTATTTATTTATGTAGTTATATTTTACAAGGATAAAACCTCTTGAGATGGGTCATCTCCTTTTCAAAAGGGTCCTTGATCAAAAACAACATAAGAATTGAAAGATAACAAGACAGCAGGTAACTATAAAAATTAAACTAATAATAATAAATAAATAAATAAAAACAAATAAACAATAATAATAATTTTTCTATCACAGTACAAAACAAATGTAATTCAATTAACCAGATCAGAATAAAGTAACCAAAATCAGATTTCTTCAAACTATCAAATAATGACTTAGAAACAGTTACAAGTGGGAGAGACAAATACATAAATAGTGTAATAATAATAAATAAATAATAATAGATCGAATATCACTTGGAAGATTATTCCAGTCCAATGGGGCTTTGACACTAAAAGCCATTCTTCCCACTTCTTTCCTTAAATTAGGTACCAAAAAAGACAAATGATCATTAAATCTAACATATCGACCTCTCACTCTCACCAGATAACTTTTTAAATACTCTGGTTTCAACCAAAACTTACTGTTGTTGATCGTTGTTGATACGGAGAGCTGCCATCTTGGATGTCGAGGTCGGAGTTATGAAAAACTTCTGAGTTTCCGACTGGGAGGTCCGACGTTGCGGGGCGTTTTATTTGATCTTTCCTACTCGGAAGTCGGGATTTCTGAGTTCTGAGGACAAATCGAACGCACCATGAGCCCCAGGGCAGCTGTAGCTACAGCGAAGCTCATCACCACCAGGGTGTGAATGTGTGCATGAATGGGTGGGTGACTGATTGTATTGTAAAGCATCTTGGGGGGTTCTAGGACTCTGGAAAGTGCGATATCAAATACAGGCCATTTACCATTTACCAAGCAAATGATAAAATATAGTTTAAGATCAACAGAATATGATGTTTGACTTGTTTTATTAGTATCAAGTGTGTGTGTGTGTGTGTGTGTGTGTGTGTGTGTGTGTGGGTGTGTGTGTGTGTGTGTGTGTGTGTAAAGAGAAGCATAAAACCATCTAATTTCATTCATCCAGGTTTGTCCATTAGGACACACCCTGTCATTTATTGGTAGACAAAAAACACAAAATTAACAAACATCACTTTAAATTGATTTTTTCATTTTAATTACTCTTAATATTTGGTAATAAACATGATTTACATTTAAAACTAACATTAGCTAGAATAAAACAGATGTTCTAACGTTGCACGCTCCAACAGCCAATCAGAAGAAGGCCTGGTAGGCCAGCAGGTAAGCATCGTTGTACATGTAAATCTGCCTGTTGGTGGGGTTGTAGCTCAGACTGGCCACTCCTTTAGCTACCTTCTCCAGCGGCAGCGCTAGCGAGTTGGTTTCCTTCCCTGTGGCTGTGTCGAACGCGTAGAACACTTCCTCTTTGTATTCGTCCACATAACGGGTGGCGTACAGCACGCCGCACACCATGAAAGCGTTGGTCACCGCCTTCTTGAACACCCTCGTCTCCCACGTCTGAGACACGTTGACGGTGTGAGTTGCGTTGTCCCAGAACAGCTTGCTCACCACCATATTACCATGGTTACCGACGGTGGCGTAGATGGCCCACAGTCCGGTCTCATCCGCCTCCAGGTCCACGTCGCTGTGGGAGCGGCAGTCGTAGTAACAGTAAGGGAACTTGTTGTTAAAACCCACGCCGTTGCCTGGAAGCGTCACCCTTTTGACACCGTTTGTCTTCAGGTCATAGCGGCAGACGTCTGCAGAGCGGTAGCAGTGATAGTACAGAGCCTCACCGTACAGGACGGCGCTAGGACCCTCAATGGTGTTAGCGTCACTATGGGATGGAGCAAAGGTGAAGTCTCTGTGGTTGGTGGAGTCCATGAAGTCTCCGTAAGTTGGGTAAACACGGAGGACGTTTCCGTGGATGTGGCTGCTTGGAAGATGTTGGATCCAGTAGCTGTCCTGCTGTCCCTCGCCGTTCATCTGCGCCTGTTTCCCCCAAGAACCAGAGATGTGGTTCTTCCCATAGGGGCTGATTTTAGTCGTCACGGGGCTGCTGATGTTGGTGATCAGACCCTTCAGGCAGTACGTGTGCTGGGCTGAAACAGATTTTAGATTCTGGATGATTTATGACTCTAATGACATACAGTAACAAGGAAGGAAATTAGAGTTTGATCGATTTGATTTTTAATTATAGCAATACTCCTCTGCAGCATCTGCAAATGCACCCATCAAAAACCTGCTAAACCTAACCTGCTGGTGCCAAACAACTTATTCTGCTATTGACTCTTGTTTTGAGCTTCTGATTCCCCAGGTGCTGCTAATCAGGAGCCTGATTGGTGCCTGATTAGCAGCACCTGTGAGTATGGACCCTGCTGCAGCAGTTAGTGCTGTTTACTCCAACATTTGAGTGGTCTGAATAGCGCCCACGCCACTGGGAAATTTCTAGCTTGAGAGAAGCAATTAGGAGGAGATGATAAATTGGTGAAATTTGTTAAAAGTTGTCAGATTTCAATAATTCAGTCAAATAAAGACATCAATATGGTTCAGACTTTTGTTTTTGACAAAAACAGTCAAAAATAGGAGTACAACCTATCTGTTCCTTTTGCATTGTCTGAAAGGTACATAAATATTTCTTAGTATTAAAAACTAACACTAACCCCCAGTTAAAGGTACAAAATGGCACCTTTGAGGGTACCACCCCAGTGACGAGACAATGTACCCCTAAAGGTACAATTATGTACTTTAATTTCTGCAGGTCGACCTGCAAATGCATTGCTGCAAAGTAGAAATAGTCAAAAGGGAAAATATATATTAATTTGCTTTTTGAGCTAAATGTACACAATCCAGCCACACACACACACACACACACACACACACACACACACACACACACACATACACACAAATACCTCTGAAGTCTTTAGGGATCGACTTGCAGGACGCAACGTTGTTCTTCAGGTAGCGGAGTCTCTCTTTTACGGTCTTCATGTTAATTGTGTCTGACTTTTTCATTTTCTGGACATCTTTACGCAGTTTACCCACCTAACACACACACACACACACACACACACACACCAGAATGTATTATTTTGTTCTTTTTTCAACACTGGGACCTGACATGACGGGGTAATTTGGTCTGAACCTCTTTGGAGAGTGTCTGCTTCTGGGTGTGGTTCAGCCGAATGCTGATGTCCGTCTCCAGCTGGGAGAGCTCCTGGCCCAGCAGACGCAGAGACAGAGCTGTGTACAGTCCACGGTTGTGCAGGTACTGGAACGGCTCCAGGCGGGCCGTCACGTTGTCGAGCTGCAGCTGGATATGTGGGAGACGCTCACTTGAGCTCAAAACCTGCAGGAAAAACACAACAGCAGCAAAAATCAGGTGTGTGCAATGCTTCAGGTTTACAGATGAATATTCAGAAATCTTCTTTTATTCATTTTAGGCAACTACAAGATTGGTGCATTGAACTCTGAGTTTAAATAAAAGTTGCTGATCTGGAGAAGGTCCC
Source organism: Aphyosemion australe (assembly GCA_006937985.1). Taxonomy (NCBI): domain Eukaryota; kingdom Metazoa; phylum Chordata; class Actinopteri; order Cyprinodontiformes; family Nothobranchiidae; genus Aphyosemion; species Aphyosemion australe. The sequence continues at coordinate 1,238,546 of SSNS01000170.1, read as the reverse complement.
ACCTGCTCGTGCAGTTGGTTCAAAGACCCCTCACAGGTCTCCACCTGCTGCAGAACAGACTCAAACCTCCCTGCAGGAAAAGCCCACATGGTGGAGTTTATCTTGCACTCACACGCACCAGTTTTGTTCTGGCCTGACACCCGCTGAACCTGGCTGTCAACCTGCAGGTAAACACACAATGTTGGGTGATAAACGTTTAACTGAAGGTGCACAAACTAAACTCACGAGATGGGATCAGAAGGTTGACTTACTTCAGACAGCAGGAGGAGAAGCAGCAGCAGCATTTTTCACTCTGGAGAAACGAGGAACAGATCAAGAAAACTCCAACACTCCTCTGCTGGTTCTCTAAACACACCCAGCCTTTACTAACGTGCTGTCCTCTCTCTGTCTGCGTGTCATTAATGAATCATCACCGACCACAAAACCACTTGCATGCAAATAAAAATATCAAAAATAAAATTTTCTGAGCACTTGTGGTCATGCAAAAAGTTTCCCGTCATTCCTGTTTCCTCCTCAGTAAACTGAAGTTATTTTCACCTGGAAACCTTCTGAAACGCTGATTCCTGTTTAACAGCAGCATTGCATAACCGTTGTTGCAGCTAGGCAGTGAAATAACTTAATGAAGTTTGTAGTGCAGTTTTGAAGTTTTTGTTAGTATTTTAGGATTTTGTGAGCATTTCTAAGTGGACAAGTTTCACGCTGTGACAACTTTCTTTAGTTCAATGTTTCTGATCTCATCTGCAGCCGAAAGAAAAACTCGAGTTTCACCAGAGAAAACAAATCCACTTGGTCACATTTGGTCTTTCCTACATTTTTTTAAAGGTATTTGATTTGTTTTTTATTTTTCATCCACCAATGCAGTGTGCACTTCCTAAACTGGTGGAAACAGACCATCATGACTGTTATTTTCCAGACTTGCTGACGTCATGTAAAACCTTTTTTCCTGTTTGAGCTCCAGGATTTAAGAAAGGAAGGAAAATGACCAAAACCCTGTTTAAAGGTTCATTCATTTATTCATTTAAATAGCATCTTCCACAACCTTCATCAGAAGCCCAAGGTGCTGAACACAACAATAAAAGACAATCGCAATAAAATACAATAAGAGATTAAAATAAAAAGACAATAAAAACTGCATTAAACAGATAAAAAACAATTAAAATCAAGTCAAAGTTGCAGACCCCAATGGAGAAAACGCCTGGACATAATAATGGGCCTTCAGACGGACTTAAAAATCTGGAGGGAAGTTGTAAATTAATAATCAAAATTACTAATTAAAAGGCTTGTAAAAAAAAGTGCAAATTGACTAAAGTAAGATCTGTAGTTTGGGGGTAATTACACAATAAATATCTTGTTAGTATGCACATTCCTAAAAGTTATTTACACAATCTTTATTGGTCCTCATTGTAATAATTTCTAAAATTCTTTCTTTTTCATAATTCTTTATTTATTTGTTAAGCCCTGTTGTTGCCATCAATGATATCTGTATAGAATTTGTACAATTGTTGAAAAAATGGGAGCATATAGCTCCTGCTTTGAATGCTCTACGGTGGCTGCCGGTGAAATATTGCATTGAAATGAAAATCCTTGTTTATGTTTTCCAGTCACTTGCAGGATCAACGCCACCATATCTTTCTGATCTCTTAATAAGGAATGTTCCAAAAAGACCTGTCCGCTCTGCAGATTGTGATTTATTGGTTGAGCCTAGGTTTAACTGTAGGTCACGGGGCGAGCGAGCATTTGCAAGACTTAGGAATAAACTATCTCCAGATATCAGACGCTCATCTAATGTTAGATGTTTTAAAGCTAAACTCAAGCAGTATTTTAAATCTATTTAACTACTTGGCAGTTTTTTTTTATTATCTAAAACCCTGGAACGTTTGTATCCATTTTTACTATTTTAGGTGTTATTTGTTTGATCTTACTTTTTTAATCTGTATTTGATTGCTTTGGGCATTTTATTTATTTTTTTCATGGTTTTTATTGTTGCTTTCATTTTTAATATATGTGTTTTATTACTATCATGTATTGCACCTTGGGCAGCCTTGATTGGTTGTAGTATGGTGCGTTATAAATAAATAAATGAATGAATGAATGGTTTGTAATATTTCCTCTGATCAAGGCATTAGGGATTTTATTACAATTACACTGTAAAAATGCTTATACACATATATAATGGGTATTTGTGTAAATATATATACATATATACACACACATATATATATATATATACATATATACACACACATATATATATATATATACACACACATATATATATATATATATACATATATACACACACATATATATGTGTGTGTATATATGTATATATATATACACATATATATATATATATATATATATATATATATATAAAGTCAGAAAAAGTCAGAGGACCCACTCAAAAACGGGATGTCTCATCTCAAGCGGTTTTATCCTCGTTATGTCAATAAATAAATACATGTATATGGAACGTACGCCTTTTGTGTTCATTTGCAAAAATTGCACTGTTGCATCAATTATATTGAGAGTTTTTTTAAGGTCACCCTGTCTGATGATTTTATTTAGGTATTTTTTCCAGCACCTTTGGTCAGTCACGTTTTGCTGATCCTACCAAAAACGAGTATAAAGTAGGTGTACATAAACTGTTTAGCATGCACAAATTTGGGCTAATATTTTACATATAATGACCACATAAATAAATATAACATTTAAATGCTGCTGTCTGACTTTTTGTGGGATTTTTTTGTGCAGAACTGGTCACTTTCTGTTCCCTAATCTTTATTAAAGCTTTCTGCTTCTGAACCAAAGCTCCTCATAATAAAGACACGCATTAGTCAGTCTTCCAGTTTTTCTGTGACTTCACTTTGCAGCATCCAGCCGCAGCATCATGACAGGAAACACAACAGTGGTAGTTAGGGAGCATGCAACACACAGTTTCTGCTCATATGAAGGTTTGAAGGAGCACCTCAGGATGTTTTCTTTAAAACCCCTTTACTAAAACATGTTCAGATATTCATTTCACAGATGGGATAAATGAAAAACTTCTTGCAAAAATAGTTTTTAATGTACAACCAACCTATTAGAATATCTACATGGTAGTTTCGCAAATCATTTAAAGTTTTTAACAAGAGTTTTGTTACAAGAAATAAGATTGTAAGAACATTTGAGCGTTGGTCTTCATGTCTGCTCAACTGTATATAGTTAAATAACCATAAATGGTCACTTTCACAAGGTTTAAGTCTTGATTTGCATCATAAAACTGAAACTTTTGAAATAAAGAAAAAGTAAAAAAAATAAAATAAATTCCAAAACAAAAAGTGAAGAAAAAAGTGGAGAAATTATGAAATTTGGTTAATAGAAAAACTAAAAGCATCAATATTTTACATATCTGCTCAGTATCGTGGCATCTAATGTTATATGGTAATGGGAAAATGATTAGATCCACATATTTTACATGAATGGACAGTTTTTATAGAATAGCATCTGGTTGAAAATGATTATTCTTATTCATTTTATTCTTATTAATTTTGCTGTTGTTGTTATTTGACACCACAGCTCAGTCTAGTCAGATTATATATATTTTTTAACTATTCTGAAGGGTTATTATTATTATTTTTCAAGCAAGGTGAAAGAAAAGAGCTTAAAAATCCTTTTTTATCTTGTAGATTCTTATTTCTTTGTTCTTTCTTTTTTAGCTGATTTTAAAACCGTTTTTACAACGATTTATGCACAAATCCTTCCTCATTCACCCCATTGTGGCCACAATTAAGACAAAAAGTTAAAGGTTTACTGGAATTCTAGATTTGCAGCAGATAAAACTGCTAAAATTTCTGTAAAGATGAGCGTCACTTCTCAGCAATGTCCTATTTTTGGTCATTAAGTAAAGAAAAAGTCCAATCCTCATGCAACCTCAACCACAAGTATGAGAGCAGATGCATTCACCAAGCACAGCAACGCCCACATCCACTGGCACACGCCGGTGGGAGTGGGCACACGCCGGTGGGAGTGGTCACACGTCGTCGGTCACTCCAGCTGCAGAAACACCATCAAACTGATCAGTTTCACGAAGGTCTTCCCTCTGATCCATCATGAAGTTAACTGCAATCATCAGCCAGCTTTCTGCTCTGTTTATCATCAGCCAGCAGGTAAGAAGGCTTGTGTTTTCTATTTAAATAAAAAACTTGAAACTATTATTATATATTTTTTATCTTTTCAGACACCTCCAGGTAAAAAGTGCATTTGTGAAGTTAGTCTGTCAGAAAAGGCATTCCCTTATGACAAACTCCAGACAGTCGAAGGCAACACCATAAACTGCAACGGTCAGATCACACCTGAGAAGGTAAGTGGACAGGTAAACCTCCATCTGTGTGCTTGCTGGGAGCTGTGTAATCACTGATGTATCTGCAGACGCTGGAGCTGGAGAGTCTGCTCCTGGGACTAGAGAAACGCGTCGTCCAGCTTAACAAGGACATGGTCGTCCTGGAGAAGGAGGATGATGGGGAGCTGTACGGAGTCCTCAGTCTGCAGATCATAGAGAATGAAATGGTTGAGATCCAGCAGATGATGGACAAACTCAACAGCACGACTCTGGGACACCAGATTCTCATCGCTGACACTTTTTATCAGGTAGAGTCAAAAATATCATCATCTATTCTAAACCATGTTATATTTTAGTCTCTCTCTCTCTCTCTCTCTCTCTCTCTCTCTCTCTCTCATATATATATATATATATATATATATACATATATACACACACATATATATATATATATACACACACATATATATATATATATATACATATATATACACACATATATATATGTGTGTGTATATATATATATATATATATATATATATATATATATGTGTGTGTGTGTGTGTGTGTGTGTGTGTGTATAGTGTGTCAAGTAGGCACAGACCTTATTTTTCAAGCCTCACAATTAATTTAATGTCTTTCATTCAATGGGTGGTGAAAATGGTAAGTTGTGTTCAATCTAAATGATTTCTGCATTTTAATGAAGCAATAAGTAACAAGTATTTATTTTGCAGCTATCTTCACTTTGCCTGTAGATTTATGTATCCCAACGTTAATAATAAAAGAATAAATACAGAATAAAAATGGGCCTTAACTGGAGCCTTGGGGGACTCCTTTAAATTACTTTGAAACCCTAACCCCAACCCTTTTCTTTCCAACTGATAAAATAATTTCTTAAAGCGGCTGTCCAGAGTATTTCTTTTATCTGATGGCACCATCTAGTGGCTGACAAGCGTATCACACCAAGAGTCAGTTGACTCTGTAATTTACAGTTTTTCTCCATTGGTTTGGCTCATTTCTTGAAACAGAAATTACATTCTCAAAATAACATGGACAAACCTCCAAACCTCTTGGCAAATGTTCACAACAGAATGGCATTTCTCATTCATTTAATCAAACGGCAAATGCCTTAGTACATGTCTCAATTGTCTCAGTGCATCTTTGCAAATGATTAAGTACAAGTAGCCTACAGTTATACAGTTAGCCCACATTTAGCACATTTTCCAAATGAATAGATCTTGTAGATCTAAACTGATTAGTTGATTCTCAGTCCAATGATCATTCTCTCCAAAACATGTCAGCATGATTTCATTGTATAAGTACTCACATGCACAACTGTCTGTTCAATTGTCAAAACTGGTCAAGAACATAGTACCATGAATACCATATATGAATGTCTTTGAATATTTGATACATTGATGACAGTCATTGACAGTCAGGTGAAACTAGACTATAAATATAAACACAATAAGCATCTCCACAATAGACCGGGTTTTGAAGAAGCATCAGATGACAATGAAACAAATCTACAAGGTACCGTTTGAGAGGAACTCTGACAGAGTGAAGGAGCTGCGGTACCAGTATGTAAATGTAAGTCAGTTACTGGTTGTCTCTCATTATAACCTTACCTGTAATCACAGTAAGCAGTCGTTCACTTATTTGGTTTCTCCTTTACCTGATTTCAGAATCAGTATTTGCTTCATCTGACTTCAACAACTTCAACAGAAAACTGCAGTTTACTGAATTATACAATTATCATTATGATACTTATATCATACATCATTGTATATTGTTGGTCCTCTGCCATAGTGACAAAACATCTAAACATTTTGTATGGCAGTACTCACACAATGCCAAAGGGACGATGCATTTTGGGGGCACTGACTATTCAGATTAGAAAGGAATGTAGTTTTGACACATGAGTGAACTGTTTTAGGAGAGATATGAGCTTTGCAGGTGAACCATGTTGTTGTGATCAACCATCCAGGTTTATTTTGACAGAAGCACCAAGAATGATGAGAATGTCCGATCTGTGTCGAGAAATGAGCCAAAGCTATTGAGAAGGATCTTTGCCATTTTGGAGACACTGACTGTTTCAATGAGAAAGGGATTTAGATTGAAGCCTGACCTAACAGTTCTGGAAGAGATATGAGCTTTTGCAGGTGAGCTATACTGTTGTGAACATTTGCCAAGAGGTTTGGAGGTTTGTCCATGTTTTTTTGAGAATGTAATTTCTGTTTCAAGAAATGGGCCAAACCAATGGAGAAAAACTGTAAGATGGCGACTGCACGTTTCTTGTTTATTAATGTGCTTCTGTAGCCGACAAACAGCTAAAACACGTTGTTTTACAATTATAATTCTCATGTATGTTGTGTTTACATATATTTATATTTTAAAGACTTACTTGTCCGTGAAAAGTTCGTCAACGCTGCATCAGCCGAGGTGCCTCCTTATCTCTTTATCTTCATCTGCATTTTTTTTATCTTATCTGTTTTTTATCTTATCTGTTTGTGTAAAGCTAACTATGTGTCTGTTGCTGCTGCCTCTTGGCCAGATCGTCATTGTAAATGAGAATGAGTTCTCAATCGACTCATCTGGTTAAATAAAGGTTAAATAAAAATAAATAAATAAATAAATCTGGAGCACGTAAGTGGTAGTCTAACGCTATTTGTTAGTTCTGACCGGTGCTCAGTTTCCTATTGCACGGAGCTCTACGGGGCAGGGGGCGGGCTTAGCAAAAAAAAAAAAAGACGTATTGCTTACATTATATCACAGTACATGATAAGACAATCACTTTCACGGATTTCTGAAATCATGCATAATTCCTGAAAGGGGAAAACTCCGGACAGCCGCTTTAACTCTACATGTCATCATGTCTGCTGTCTTGCTCAGTTGGACGGTTTGAAAGTGGAAATGCAGGAGCTGGAGAAGTTTGACACCATGAAGGTCGTGGAGGGTCGACTAGACAACAAGCGTCTGCATGCAGCCCTGGGACTATGCAAAAGGGGAAATGACACTCCTATCGCACTCACCCAGGCTCCTTATGGTAACTTTGACTGTTAAACTCTATAAAGTTATTTGAATTTCACTGAACTGAGATGAAATGTTTTTAGAGCAATCATTAGTTAATCTAAATAATTTTTGTTTGTCTTTCTTTACAAATTTATGTTTAAAAACACTGACTGTCCCTCTCTGCTGTGCTTCGGCTCTACCAGGAAAACCTTTTTCTGCAGACGTTACCCCTTTTAAGTTTACTCATTTTCTTTGACTAATCCTTATTTTTAAAATTCTTTCAGGTACCTGTAAACGGGGTCCACTTCAAAACATCACAGAGCCGAGGGTCTCCACCCGAGGAGAGTTTGAAGGCTCATATCCGTACGGAGCCTGGGGTCGGGATCCCAAACCCGAGGCAGGGAAGGAGAGCTGGTACTGGCTGGTCATGATGACAGCCAACAACAGATTCTCAAACTATGTCCGTTACTACTCCAGTCTTAGTGCGCTCATCATCGGCGTGAGCGGTCCAGGTAAAGCGTTTCATTGTTACGGCTTCGTTATTTTCAGACAAATCATGGAACATGATGTGAGATTGCGTTCAGATTTTACGTGCACACGCAGAGACGAACAAGCATCTCTGCAAGGAAAAATATTAGTTTGGAAAGAGAAAATGTTTAAATGTTTATGAAAATATCTATAAAACTTGGTGAATAAGGATTATCTGCATTGTAGTTTTTTATTGTAGTTTCATTTCTGAATACATCTACTTCCTTTTTCTTTTTTTACCAGGTAATGTTCAGATCCATTCCTCCAACCCGACCACCAACACCATCCAGGGTCCTAACAATGTTCTGTATGGAGGGGCCTTGTACTACAACTGTTACAACCAGGACACTGTTTGTCGATTCAACACGACCACCAAGACCATCACCACTGTAAAACTACCTGAAGGCACCAGGTGGGTGTGAAGCTCTCATCAAATAGCCTGAATTAAAAAAATAGTGTTACTGATGTTTTTAGGTCCGATCTCAATCTTTGTTTCCAGGTATAACTCTAAGAGTAATTACTGCCACCTCGAAGACTGCTACCCCTTCACCGACCTGGACCTGGCCACAGACGAGTCCGGTGTCTGGGTGATCTACACCACCACCCAGGACTTTGGAAACCTGGTTCTGACCAAGGTGGAGGAGGGCGCACCGCCAACGCTCGGCCAAACGTGGCACACTTCACTTCACAAGCGGAGTGCGAGCAACACCTTCATGGCCTGTGGCGTCCTCTATGCAACGCGTTACGTTGACAAAAGAATGGAGGAGATCTTTTACTCTTTCGACACCACAACGGGGAAGGAGAACTTCAAGGTTGGTATCTTCATGAAAAAGTTGGCTACCAACATTCAAGCTCTGAACTACAGTCCAGTGGACCAGATGCTGCACGCCTACTGCGACTCCTACATGGTCTCCTACAAGGCCTTGTTTGGGTAAACGGGTGGGTTTTCTTACCAGAGTCTGAGTTCAAATAAAGTTAAAGTTTTGATTTAGTGATTTAGTTTAACATTTAATTAATTTCTTCAAAGGAAAAACAGTCATGTGTCTCCTTTCTACTGCTGTGCAATAAAGTGATTCTTGTTTTTTGCTGTTTGGTTTTGTTATTCAAGCAATAATAAGTAAAAATAGAAAATCTGACTAAAGCTGCAACTTGATAATAAAACACATTCTCTTAAATAATTCTGTGTTGACCTCCCAGAGGTGATTATGTTAAACCAGACTTTGCAAACTCATCTAAAGAATTAAGGAAATGTGCTTTAACTCTGTTTTAACTCACTGGGATAAATATAAACAATACAAGTCAGTAGGGGGCGCACTTTGATGACATCACGCTCCACCCATTAATTACTCAGATGTTCTGTCAGCCTCCACAACTTTAATTTTGTTCTCAAAATCATGATTTTTACTCTGAATATATCTATATCTGTAAATATAGATACATTTCATAAAGATTAGAACAGAAACAATTTATCCTGTGACATTTTTACGCAGTGATTTAAATACTTTAAAGCCATGCAACTTTTTCATATTTTAAATCATGTTCTTGAGCCAGTTTGTGCTAAAATGAGCCTTTACAGGGTTAATGAAATGTCACTCAGACCTCCACCACCCTCTGTGGCCAGAATACCACACTTGCAACTTCAGAGTGGCGGTCCGGTCCCTGTTGGACTTAGTAAAGTGGAGCTGACATGCCTGGTGCTGCAGTCTGCTTCCAGCATGTTTCCTGCATGTTTTAGATCATGAACACAGCTGATGTGTTTGATTTAGTGATGAACCGCTCCTGTAGACACTAATGAAGGCTGAGGAGACGTTTCAGCTGTTAGATTAAGGTGTTAAAAAGACCAACGCACAGCCAGGAGATAAGTTTCACTTTTGCTAACGGACACTAGGGGGTGCTAAATACAAGCAAAACTGCATAGTATCACTTTAAGGCTGTGGAAAAATTTTCTTCTTTATTTGAAGAAGAAAAAAAAACACAAAATACAATAACATCAATAATCTAAAAAACAAAGACACAAAAACACAATAAAATCAAGAAAAAAACTCTTCATCTGGTTTGGGGATTGTAGCACATAAAAGAATAGAATAGAATAGACTTTATTGATCCCACAGTGGGGAAATTCACTTGTCAAGGATTCATTTACAAGATATAATAATAATTTATATCAAAGGTTTGCTAAAATATCTACATCAAAGGTAACTTTGGGGATTAAACTGTTTACTGTGTGTCTACCAGCACTGCTCGTTAGAATAAAACAGATGTTCTAACGTTGCACGCAGAGACGGCTCCAACAGCCAATCAGAAGAAGGCCTGGTAGGCCAGCAGGTAAGCATCGTTGTACATGTAAATCTGCCTGTTGGTGGGGTTGTAGCTCAGACTGGCCACTCCTTTAGCTACCTTCTCCAGCGGCAGCGCTAGCGAGTTGGTTTCCTTCCCTGTGGCTGTGTCGAACGCGTAGAACACTTCCTCTTTGTATTCGTCCACATAACGGGTGGCGTACAGCACGCCGCACACCATGAAAGCGTTGGTCACCGCCTTCTTGAACACCCTCGTCTCCCACGTCTGAGACACGTTGAGAGTCTGAGCTTCGTCATCCCAAACTAACCGGCTCACCACCATATTACCATGGTTACCGACGGTGGCGTAGATGGCCCACAGTCCGGTCTCATCCGCCTCCAGGTCCACGTCGCTGTGGGAGCGGCAGTCGTAGTAACAGTAAGGGAACTTGTTGTTAAAACCCACGCCGTTGCCTGGAAGCGTCACCCTTTTGACGCCGTTTGTCTTCAGGTCATAGCGGCAGACGTCTGCAGAGCGGTAGCAGTGATAGTACAGAGCCTCACCGTACAGGACGGCGCTAGGACCCTCAATGGTGTTAGCATGACTATGGGATGGAGCAAAGGTGAAGTCTCTGTGGTTGGTGGAGGCCATGAAGTTTTCATAGCTTTGGTAAACACGGAGGACGTTTCCGTGGGTGTGGCCGCTGACCAGAGGCTGAACCCAGTAACTGTCCTGCTGCTCCTCGCTGTTCGTCTGCGCCTGTTTCCCCCAAGAACCAGAGATGTAGCTTTTCCCATAGGGGCTGACTTTAGTCGTCACGGGGCTGCTGATGCTGCTGATCAGACCCTTATAGCAGTATGTGTGCTGGGCTGAAACACAGGAAAGAACATTTTTGAGAATTATCTTGAAATAATTCCTCATTAAAGGAATACTATGCAGTTTTGGCTTGTTTTTACCACCCCCTAGTGTCCGTTAGTGAAACCAAAAGTGAAGCTTATCTCCTGGCTGTGCGTTGGTCTTTTTAACACCTTAATCTTACAGCTGAAATGTCTCCTCAGCCTTCATTAGTGTCTACAGGAGCGGTTCATCACTAAATCAAACACATCAGCTGTGTTCATGATCTAAAACATGCAGGAAACATGCTGGAAGCAGACTGCAGCACCAGGCATGTCAGCTCCACTTTACTAAGTCCAACAGGGATGGTCTTGTAGCCAAGGTTCTGAGCTTTCTTTAGAGGTGCAGCCTGACTAGATTGATATTTAGGGCATGGATTTTGCTGCTAAACGTCAACATCCTCCAATTGGGGGCCCTTGGGTTTAAAGGGTTCATTTTTTTAACATGTTATTTTTTTCTAATTAATTAATCAATCATAATTAACTCATTAAATTCCCACCCCTAGTTAAAATATGAAAACGTTGCAGAGTATGGCTTTAAAGCATTTTTGAATGAGAAAATAAGTAGGAATTCAGCCAAAGGCCAAAAATCACGTCTTCTGAAAACCTGGTGAGATGTCCTTCATAACCACTTAAGAACATTATGAAAAGATTTTACTATTTGTTACAAAATTAAGACTTTTGCCCATTAAACACACACCACTCACCTCTAAAGTCTTTGGGGATCGTCTTGCAGGACTCCACACTGTTCCTCAGGGACCTCAGGCTGTCTTTTACTGACTTCATATTAACTGAGTCAGATACTTGCATCTTTTCTACTTTACTGCGCAGCATACCCACCTAACACACACAAACACACGTGTACTCAAAAACACACAAACCATGAATTACATGAGATGTGTCTGTAGTCTACTGTACCTCTTTGGAGAGTTTCTGTGTCTGGGCGTTGTTCAGCTGGTTGTGGACTGCACCAACATCTGTCTCCAGCTGGTTGAGCTCCTGGCCCAGCAGACGCAGAGACAGAGCGGTGTACAGCCCCCGATGGCGGAGGTACTGGAAGGGCTTCAGACGAGCGGTCACATTCTCGACTTTAGTCTGAATCTGAGGAAGACGATCGCCGGAGAGCTCCACCTGCAAGAAAACACGTCTTCAGAAATCTAATAAATTTGGATGAGAGCATGTTGCTGCATGGTGGCACGGTTGTCTTTAGGTAAGAAGATCATAACATGCAGTTAATGGCTTTCTGCATGTTTGTGTGCAATCCAAATTGGGTTCAAGAAACCAAAGAAGTCCAGTTGCCTTCATTCGAACCCAATTTGGATTATCATGACCTGGATGACTGAGAACCTTCACCAGCATGTTTGTGTGCACTTTTCATGCATATACAAGGTTTCACAACCATGCAAATGTAATTTGCCCAGCACTCTGCAAATCAGAACTTGCTAGATTTTGAACATGAACGGGTTTAAATTTGTTTTTATTACCAAAAAGTGGAATTAAAATTGTTTTTACACATTTAGGAGTCCTACCTGCTCTTGCAGGCTGCTCAGAGATCCTTCACAGAGCTGAACCTGCTGCAGCACGACCTCGTACTTAAGGGCAGGGAAAGACCACATGGTGGAGTTGACTTCACACCGGCAGGAGTCGTCCTTCTTCAGGCCGAGCACACGCTGAGCCTGGCCCTCCTGCAGAAACACACAATAATACTGCTGTAATTTACACTCATGTAAAGGCTATAAAAACTCTTCAAGAACATAAAAAATGAGTAAAAATGAATGTTTATGTCCTCCACCTTATTTGTATTTTTAGTGAAACTCACCGTTGACGTGAGCAGCAGGAGCAGCAGCAGCAGCATGTTTGCAGCAGGACACGTTAATGCTGAATATCTCCGTCTTCTCTTGCCTCTGAAATATGAAAAACTATCCTGCTGATTCATGAGTCACAGCCAAACCCACATGGATGTGAAACTCCACACAAGAGAAATCGTGGAGTTTCACAACGATTGTGGCTGACTCTGGAATTCACCCTTCCTGATTTTGTTTATGCAACAATTTTTATTTCGCTGTACGGGAACATCTTGCTGCTTCATGAAATCATTTTTAAAAATCCCTCCAGCTCTATAATCATCATTCATAATTTAACTTAAAGAAAATGTCTCAGTAATAAATGAAATTGTGTTGAATGAAATTCCTTAATTCGTGCTGCTGTTTGGGACACGAACCTTCTCATTTTCCCATTTTCTGTTTCTGTTCAAAAAAATTGATAATTTTAATTTTTTATTCCTGGGATCTGATGTTGGCTCTTACATATCAGACACATTCATTTGTGATTACGACTGCAACTATTTGTGCACAATTGAGTTTTTCTTAGTTGAATAACCTTTAGACGACCACAAGCTGATGGACGTTTTCTAATACATGTGGAGTTACAAACATTTAAAGCTAAGAAGCATCTAAAAAATGTTTTCTACTCAAGAGTTGCTAATTTCCTAATGCTTTTATGCTTTTACTTTAAAAAATGTGCTTCTTTTTTTGCAAAATATAAAAATTTTACTTGTTTCCTCTTAGTTTCCCATCTATTTGTGTTGAGCAGCATCACTGAAGGACCATTGTCTTTAATGTACACTGCTCACAAAAATGAAAGGAACCCTTAAAAGAAACACATTAGATCCATCAGATCTCAATATGAAGTTGGATATCTATACAAATAACGACAGGGCAATGTCTTAGGAACAAAAGGATGCCAAGTCTTTTAATGGAAATAAAAGTGTTCAGCCTACAGAGGGCTCAGTTGTGTAGACACCCTAAAATCAGAGTGAAATGAAGATGTGGCAGGCTAGTCCATTATTTCAAAAACTTCATTTCTGCAACTCAAAATGCTTTTCAGTATCTTGTGTGGCCCCCACGAGCTTGTGTGCATGCTTGACAACGTCGGGGCATGCTCCTAATGAGACAACAGATGGTGTCTTGTGGCATTTCCTCCCTGATCTGTGTGAGGGCATCCCTGAGCTCTTGTACAGTCTGAGGAGCAACCTGGCGCCGCCTAATGGACCCAAACATAATGTCCCACAGATGTTCTATTGGGTTTGAGTCAGGGGATTGTGAAGGCCATTCAATTGTTTCAATTCCTTCATCCTCCAGGTGCTGCCTGCATACTCTTGCCACATGAGGCCGGGCATTGTCGTGCATTAGGAGAAAACCAGGACCTACTGCATCAGCGTAGGGTCTGACAAAGGGTTCAAGGATTTCATCTGGATACCTTATGGCAGTCAGAGCACCATTTCCTAGGCAGTAGAGGTCTGTGCGTCCCTCCATGGATATGCCTCCCCAGACCATCACTGACCCACCACCAAACCTGTCATGTTGAACGACGTTGCAGGCAGCATAACGTTCTCCTTGTCTTCTCCAGACTCTTTCACGTCTATCACAGGTGCTCAGGGTGAACCTGCTCTCGTCTGTAAAAAGTATAGGGTGCAGCAAGAAGGGTTAATGTGTCTCCCAGCACAATCTCCAGAACATGGAGGAGATTTCAGGAGACTGGCGGTTATTCTCGGAGAGCTGGACAGGGCCGTAGAAGGTCCACAACCCATCAGCAGGTCCGATACCTGCTCCTTTGTGCAAGGCGGAACAGGCTGAGCACTGCTCGTGCCCTACAGAATGACCTCCAGAGGGCCACTGGTGTGAATGTCTCTACCCAAACAATCAGGAACAGACTTCATGAAGATGGCCTGAGGGCCCGACGTCCTGTAGTGTGTCCTGAATGGCCTTCACGATCCCCTGACTTAAACCCAATAGAACATCTGAGGGACATTATGTTTGGGTCCATTAGGCGGCGCCAGGTTGCTCCTCTGACTGTACAAGAGCTCAGGGATGCCCTCACACAGATCTGGGAGGAAATGCCACAAGACACCATCCGTTGTCTCATTAGGAGCATGCCCCGATGTTGTCAAGCATGCACACAAGCTCGTGGGGGCCACACAAGATACTGAAAAGCATTTTGAGTTGCAGAAATGAAGTTTTTGAAATAATGGACTAGCCTGCCACATCTTCATTTCACTCTGATTTTAGGGTGTCTACACAATTGAGCCCTCTGTAGGCTGAACACTTTTATTTCCATTAAAAGACTTGGCGTCCTTTTGTTCCTAAGACATTGCCCTGTCGTTATTTGTATAGATATCCAACTTCATATTGAGATCTGATGTATCTCATGTGTTTTTTTAAAGGGTTCCTTTCATTTTTGTGAGCAGTGTATATTCTGAGCTTTACATGTGCAACTTCTGTAGGGTTAAGGAATCGCCTCATGCTGCCAGTAGAGATAATTACTCAAGACAAAACTAGCACGAGTGGAAAACCAGCCAAAAAAGATCAAGAGGGAGAAACTTGAAATGACCTCCACATGTTAAACCAGTCCTGTTTTGAGGGTTTTGTAATTGTTGCCACTTTAGTGCACCTGTCGTTAAGTCCATGAACACCAATACAGCTGAAAGTGATTAACAATGCCCTCAGCTGCTTCATCAACCAGAAAATTATCAGACAGGTTTAACTGATTTCATGCCAGGCCCAATTAAATAAGTGTTCCTTTAATTTTTGTGAGCAGTGTATATATTTCAATGAAATCTCTCATTTCTGTTGGCAAAATGTGTTTTTTCTATCTGCTATGTAACTTTTATTTGCTTTTTATCCATTTTTTTATAAAACGGTCATAAATCTCATGAGTTAAACTGATTCTTGTCATGAAGTAGAGAAGTTGTAGCAGGCCCCAAAATGCAGGTAAAACCCAGGAGGCAACCAGGATGTTCAAAAATCAAGAGTTTCATTTTAAGTTAGTGGTCTGGTGCAGGAACAGGAGGGCAAAACATTAGGATGCAAAAACACACAATGAGTGCAGAACTGAGCTGGGTTTAAATAGACTGAGGAGGTGAGTGGAGACAAAGGGAACAGGTGCACTGATTACTGATGAGAATGGCCTACAGGTGTGTCTGGTTGAGCTGAGGGATGGGAGGCAAAACAAAAACGCCAGAGGACTGAAACTGAGCAGATAAAGAATAAAACAAGAAGACACCTGAACTAAATGCTGAAAGAATAAACTAAACAGGGAAAAGCTAAATAAGGATGACTGGAGACTAAAGTAAAACACGGGGCTGGATGATGGGAAACAACAGCTAAGAGAAACACAGGGGTCAAAGGTCATAGATACAAAAGAAGACTAAACAAAAAGGGGAAGGGAAAATTAAACAGAAATGAAACAGCAATAGGCAGGACTGATGATAATAATAATAATAATAACTAGATAAATTGCATTTCTTGCAGAAATACGTTTGAATGCTTTATTGCTGAATACGATAGCTGAGATGGGGTATGGAAGGGACTGGGAGGACATGGACAGGACACGACAATTATCAGTCATTCCTACAAACCCGAGTTCAGCCTCAGCTCGGAGGCACTGACGACCCTGGAAAGTTTTCAAATGGATGTGAAACTTAAAAAACAAGAAACTGTGAAGTTTCACAGCTATTCTGTGATTCTTGTTCTTCCACCGCCTTTGATACAGTTGACCATCACATCCTGATTTCCAGATTGGAACACAGGGCCGGAATTACGGGATCAGCCCTAAACTGGTCCAGCTCCTACTTTCATGATGGGAGTCTTATGCTAGACGACTGTTCATCTCCATCAGTTCTCCTTCTTTGGGGAGTCCCTCAAGGCTCCATCCTCGGGCCGTTACTGTTTTCTATATCCTGCCTATGGGTGATATCTTCAGGAAGCACTCTGTCCACTACCATTTTTATGCAGATGACTGTCAAAATTATTTGTCCTTCAAACTCTGTGATTCCCTCCAACCTCTTTTCAATTGTCTACAGGACCTCAAGCACTGGTTGGCGGCAACCTTTCTCTGTCTTAATGACTCAAAAACTGAAGTTACACTCTTCAGTCCATTCTCTCTCCTCTCGCATCACGTCTATGGTTGCTAACCTGGGAGTGAGAATGGACTCAGCTCTAAAAATGAATTCTCAAGTCAACTCGGTGGTGAAATCCTGCTTTTTCCAGCTTTGGCGGATTTCCAAACTTAGATGTGAGCTGGGTAATCAGTAGTCCATGCCTTTATTACATCCCTGCTGGATTACTCAAACTCATGTCTTTATGGGATCAGTAAAGCATCTCTCGCACACCTTCAACTTGTTCAGAACGCGACGGTGCAATTCTTGACCAGAACCAATAGACGGCAACATATCACTCCGATTTGAAATCTCTCCATTGGCTTCCCCTTTCATTTTAGGATCCATTTTAAGATTCTCAGCTATTAGTAGGTGAGATTAAAAAAGAGATTAATTAGATTCATTAATTACAGATAATAATTAATCTAAAAAAAATTTTAATCTCATGACAGCACTAGTTTTAGGTAAGATGAACGAAGCTGAATATGAGTTTAAGCTGATCTAGCTGCACACATCTTTGCTGAGTTTGCAGTCAAATTCCTTAAAACAAAGACAAAACTGTTGATTTTTATTTTGTTTTATTATAGCAGAAAATGTTAACTCCATCCTCTCGCTCAGCGTCCCATAAACATCACTGAAGCCCCACTGACTGAATATTTTCAGTTATTTCAGCTGTGACCCAATTGATTATTTTGTCTGCAGGGTTCCTGCTTGTGCATAGTCCTGAGAGATATTGATTTAAAAAATCAAATAAATAAAATCTGCATAAAAATGGTCATAACTAACTGAAACCTGCAGAGATAAATACAAAAAAAAAGCAAAATGTTTTCAGGTTTGTACCTCCAAAAGTAGCAGACTGGCTGCACTGGTTAAGCAGCTGACGGAGCCACCACTTAAGTCAAATCCAATAAATCCAGAGTCTCCATTGATCTCTACTTCCCGATCAGCACATCTCATAGAAGTTCTATTGGAGATCTGATGCAACTGGAGGAGAAACCAACAGCCCAAAGTCATTGTAAGAGTTGGAGGGTACGTTATCCTATCATAAATGTGGTCAGCGATGTTAACGTGCAGTTTTCTTGTACAACACCACCTTTATCATGAAGTGAAAACAGTAATATATCTGATTATTCTAGCATTTGTATTGCGTATAAGTGTTTTCTGATGGAAAATAGGAAAATAAGTTGCAGTTTGTTTCTTCAGACACATTTCTGCTACAGTAGGATAAAGCCTTGCGGGGGCTTCACTTGCAGAATTTGAGGATCAGGATTTTCCCGAGCACTTGAGTTTGTCAATCTTTCTGATTGAGCAATGCCAGAAAAACAAGTGGGTTTTAGCACATTCAGCCCCTCCTGGGAGGCTCTAAAATTTCAATCTAGCCCATGTGAACTGAAAATGTTGCTGCAATCATCACCTCATGGAGGAAGTGATACTTGACTCTCGTGCAGATCCACTTATTCCCATGCAGACGCTTGTGGGTGTGTTTTTTTAACACTGCTGCCGACAAAATCAGACCCTTCAGTGACGGCTGATGCAGATCCGCTCCATCATGAAGCTGTGTGTGATTGTTCCTCTATGGGCTCTGATCACCTCCGCCCAGCAGGTAAGATACTCAAGACTAGAAATATAAGCAACTTTTACTTTATAAAAGAAAAAAAAATCAGTTTCAATGTTTAATTTTAGGCACCAACACAAGAAAATTGTCAGTGCGAGTTCATCAACTCAGAGAAAATCTTCCCTCATGACAAACTAACGTCAGTTCAGGACAGCGTCTCAGACTGCAACAGCAACGTGACTCCACAGATGGTAGGTCACTCTGAGGCCAGGAAATCCTCCTTTGAGTCCAGGTTGAATCACATTCCTGTTGTCCCTGCAGACCTTCGGGATGGAGAGCCTGCTGCTGGGTTTAGATCGGCGTCTGCCTCAGCTGGAGGAGGACGTGGCGATGCTGGAAGAGGAGAACGACGGAGAAATGTATGGGGTTCTCAGTCTGTATGTGATAGAGAACGAGCTCACTGAGATCAAGCAGCTGATGGATCAACTCAACAGCACCAGCCTCAAACACAAGAACCTGATCGCGGACGTCACTCAGAAGGTAGACACTGACGTGATCTTCATAAATACTTTACGTTTAGCTCGGCTGTAATGTTCTGTTATAAAATTACAAACTAGGGGTGGGACTCGATTTAAAAAATGTATCTAATTAATTAGAGACTTTGTAATTGATTAATCGCATTTTAATCATTCAAAAAAATTTGCCCCGAAAGCAATTTTTTAAAATTAAAAATAATGAGAGAGAATCAAACAATAGTCATTGACATTATTATTGTAAACACAAACTCTTTCAATTAAAAAAAATGCTTTTAAATTGTGTTTCAATTCAAAACAGGAGAAAAAAAAAAAAATATATATATATATATCACTGGCAAAAATAGGACAGACCTAAAAGTACAATACTATTTTATTTACATTTTGAGAACCCTAACCATAATAATAATAATAATAATAATAATAATAATAATAATAATAATAATAATAATAATAATAATAATAATAATGGGTTGATAGAATGTGTGCAATTTGATTTGATTTAGCATCATTAGAGACAGAAATGAA
This sequence comes from Aphyosemion australe, assembly GCA_006937985.1. Taxonomy (NCBI): domain Eukaryota; kingdom Metazoa; phylum Chordata; class Actinopteri; order Cyprinodontiformes; family Nothobranchiidae; genus Aphyosemion; species Aphyosemion australe. The sequence continues at coordinate 1,218,964 of SSNS01000170.1, read as the reverse complement.
GGCAAAAACACATGAAGAGGGATTTCTGATCTGAGTTGTGTTTGGAGCACATAAAAAAGGTTCTGAGCTTTCTTCAGAGGTGCAGCTTGACTAGATTGATAATTAGGGCATGGATTTTGCTGCTAAACTTCAACATCTCTTAATTGGGGGACCCTCGGGCTTAAAGCGTTAATTTTTTTAACGCGTTATTTTTTTCTAATTAATTAATCATAATTAACGTGTTAAATTCCCACCCCTAGTTACAATGTTTTTGACAATTGATTAAAAAAACTTGAAAACAGATCACTGGTTAAGAAGATGAATTGGATTTTTCCTGACACGCCCTACCCTGTTTTACTGCACCTGGTTGCTTCCTTCCCTGCAAATATCAGCATCTCTACAGGAAACTAAATATTTTTTGCAAACAATGTAGGTCTTTCAAGTGTTTTAAGCCACAGCAGGAATTTACACAAACATGTGTGAGACTCCTTTACTTGCAAACATGTTTAAAATGCACCAAAACAGAGAGCCTGTCAGTGCAGATAGAAGTACAAATGTCCTTTTGCAAAGGATTTATGAATTACACAGATGTGCAAAACCCAGAATTGCATCCCTTATTTTTAAAATCAACATTGAGGCTCCTTTGTGTCTTCTGATGTTGTTGTTATTTAGTCGTGAATTAACCAATTTATGAATTCCAGGTTTTCCATCATTGTCCAGTCGGTTTTTAATGAATACTGACTTGACTGCTTTGTCTCAGCTGGAGGAAGTGAAAGACGAGATGGATGAACTGGAACAGTTTGACACCATGCAGGTGGTGAAGCAACAACAAACCAACCAGCGTCTGAAGAGAGACCTGGACCAGTGCAGGAACAATGGACTCCATCCCATCCCTCAACCCACTCAGCCTCAGAGTAAAATGCATCAAGGCTTAAATTGTTGCCCAGTTTACCCAACTGGAAAAAGTGCTATAGCTGATCTTGTTTTCTTTGATGTTCACGTTGACCTAATTCCCAGGTTCGTGCCCCTTTGGCCGATTGCTGAACGTCAGCGAGCCGAGGGTCTTCACGGCAGGAGAGTATCCTGGTTCATACAAGTACGGAGCCTGGGGTCGGGATCCTAAACCAGAGGTGGGGAAGGAGGACTGGCATTGGCTGGTCATGATGACTTCTGCCAACAGACACGCCAACTATGTCCGTCTCTACTCCACCCTGAGCTCTTTAATTGTTGGAGTGAGCACCCCAGGTGAAGTTTTGTTTTTGGTTTAAACTAAACTTGGTTTGTATTTGTTTATTTTGGAAGAAGCAGGTGCTGCGTCTGCAGTGATGCGGGCGTTGTACCGGTCTGTCGTGGTGAAGAGAGAGCTGAGCCGGAAGGTGAAGCTCTCGATTTACTGGTCGATCTACGTTCCTACCCTCACCTATGGTCACGAGCTTTGGGTAGTGACCGAAAGAACGAGATCACGGATACAAACGGCTGAGATGAGTTTTCTCCGCAGGGTGTCTGGGCTCTCCATAGAGATAGGGTGAGAAGCTCAGTCATTGGGGAGGGACTCAGAGTAGATCCGCTGCTCCTCCACATCGAGAGGAGCCAGTTGAGGTGGCTCGAGCATCTAGTTAGGATGCCTCCTGGTGAGATTTTCTGGGCACGTCCAACTGGGAGGAGACCTTTAGGGGAAGACCCAGGACACACTGGAGGGACTATGTCTCTCAGCTGGCCAGGGAACGCCTTGATGTTCCTCTGGAGGAGCTGGCCCAAGTGGCTGGGGAGAGGGAAGTCTGGGCCTCTCTGCTTAGGCTGCTGCCCCCGTGACCCGACTCCGGATAAGCGGATGAAAATGGATGGATGGATGGATGGATGGAAGAGGCACTGACAAAAACTTCATCAGCAAATATCTCGTGAACCATAGGAGAGATTCTGATGAAAGTCAAATTAGGCCTTTGCTTGATTTACATCTACACCCAATTGGAGTCAATTTAAATAAAGATGGCCACATCCAAACCAAAACCACTTTGTTTCTGTCGGTCCCAGGTAATGTCCAGATCCATCCCTCCAACCCGACCACCAACACCATCCAGGGTCCCAACAATGTTCTGTATGGAGGGGCCTTGTACTACAACTGTTACAACCAGGACACTGTTTGTCGATTCAACATGACCACCAAGACCATCACCACAGTACAGCTACCCAAAGGCACCAGGTGGGTGTAACGCTCCCATAAACCCGGGAAGCTGAATAAAGAAATGTTTCTGATGTTTTCTTTTCCTTTAGGTTTAACTCAAAGGGTAATTTCTGCCACCTCGAGGAATGCTACCCCTTCACCGACCTGGACCTGGCCACGGACGAGTCCGGCGTCTGGGTGATCTACACCACCACCCAGGACTTTGGAAACCTGATTCTGTCCAAGGTGGAGGAGGGCGCACCGCCAACGCTCGGCCAAACCTGGAAAACCAAAGTCTACAAGCAGAGCGTCACCAACACCTTCATGGCCTGCGGCGTCCTTTACGCGACGCGTTACGTTGACAAAAACATGGAAGAGATCTTTTATTCGTTTGACACCTCAACAGGGGAGGAGAACTTTAACCTCGGTATCTTCATGAAGAAGATGGCTCCGAATGTTCTTTCTTTAAACTACAGCCCAGTGGATCACATGCTACACGCTTACTGCGACTCCTCCATGGTCTCTTACAAGGCTTTGTTTGAGAACCTGAGTGACTCTTTTCTGTAAAATCCTGTCAATATATTTACAGTTTTTATGGTACTAAAAAACAGCAACCTGATGGTTTAAGTTTAAATTAGGGATGTTCGATATCATCGGCCGATATTGGCATTAAAATGTAATATCAGAAATTATCGGTATCGATTTTTACTCTTTTAATAACACAATTTTGACCTACCACGCACATATTATACATCAAACTCTTCAGCTACTTCTTCTCTCACTCAAAATGTCAAAATGACAAATCTGAGGTTTTGTTTGTGAGATATTTATGCTAGTTTAGCACAATTTGTGAAGGAGAAATTAGCCCAGTAAAGTGGGTGTTTGTCAGAATTATGGCATGGAGAATGTGATTCAGCTACTGTTGGAGACAAAATAAACTTTTTTCCAGTGTCTAACATTAAATGAAGTAGTTGTCATATTTTGCACAGATAATATTTTAAGTTTAAAGGAATAGTAGGCAGTTTTGGCTTGCTTTTAGCGCCCCCTAGTGTCCGTTAGTGAAAGGAAAAGTGAAACTTATCTCCTGGCTGTGCGTTGGTCTTTCTAACACCTTAATCTAACAGCTGAGACGTCTCCTCAGCCTTCATTAGTGTCTACAGGAGCGGTTCATCACTAAATCAAACACATCAGCTGTGTTCATGATCTAAAACATGCAGGAAACATGCTGGAAGCAGACTGCAGCACCAGGCATGTCAGCTCCACTTTGCTAAGTCCAACAGGGACCGGACCGTGTGAAGTGTGGTATTCTGGCCACAGAGGGCGGTGGGGGTCTGAGTGACATCATTAACCCTGTAAAGGGTCATTTTAGCACAAACTGGCTCAAGAACATGATTTAAAACATGAAAAAGTTGCATAGTATGGCTTTAAGAATGCATGATAGGAGAATTTGTGATGAGTGTGGACCCCGCATATATCGGTATTACTTAAAAGCTGATGTCAAACATCCCTAGTTTAAGCCCTTTTTACAATCTTATCCCAATAAAATCATTTGCTTTGACGCTTATTTTAGTTGATTTTTGTTACCGTTTTCATGTTGAATGGAAAACAGACTAAATATAAATTAAATAATGTATCTGAGAGTTTGATCTTTCTGGTCTTGCAGAAAACGTGCACTAATCTGATCTGGTTTTAATGGTTTCACTGGACCAAACAAATAAAATAGGGGTGGGAATTTAACGTGTTAATTATGATTAATTAATTAGAAAAAAATAACGCATTAAAAAAATTAACGCATTTAACCCTTCAAGCCCGAGGGTCCCCCTATTGGGGGATGTTGAAGTTTAGCAGCAAAATCCATGCCCTAATTATCAGTATAGTCAAGCTGCACCTCTAAAGAAAGCTCAGAACCTTTTTTATGTGCTCCAAACACAACTAGAACTACAATCACATGAGTGATCAGAAATCCCTCTTCATGTGTTTTTGCCTTCATTTCTGTCTCTAATGATGCTAAATCAAATCAAATTGCACACATTCTATCAACCCATTATTATTATTATTATTATTATAAAGACAATACTATTTTATCAAAATGTACTTAAAATAGTACTGTACTTTTAGGTCAGTGATATACATATATATTTTTTTCTCCTGTTTTGAATTGAAATACAATTTAAAAGCATTTTTTAGAAATTAAAAGAACTTGTGTTTACTATAATAACGCCAATGACTATTGTTTGACTCTCTGTCTCATTAATTTTAATTAAAAAAATTGCTTTCGGGGCAAATTTTCTTGAACGATTAAAATGCGATTAATCAAGATGAATTAATTACAAAGCCTCTGATTAGTTAGATTAATTTTTTTAATTAAAAAAATGTGAACAAATAAAACAAAAAAGGCACCAAATGATTTGACACGTGACGTCTGGATCTCTGACATTAACACTTTATTTCTTACTTGTTACTTGATCAGTACACAGACAGTGACGGCTAACTTTGTATTTATATAGTTTATATATATATTATATTTAAATTTTACAATACACGTCCGAATGACAATGAAGCAGGTAAGAGTCTTTCTACAGTTTGAATAGAAACAAGCTAACAGGGAAGACTCCCACAATATAAAACAAGAAAAAAAGAACTTATTGCTTCGTACAAATGAATTATAATGGCAGTAAGAAGAAGCATAAGTGTAGTAGTAACACATTTATCAAGTTTATTATACCAAGATGATGTCACACCCTACAGTTACCTATAAAAAAACTCAGGGAAGAGAAACAAAAATATGTTTTCTCACAATACAGCGGTATTAGTGTTTGGTACTGGTAACCTGCTCTATAAATAAAAAGTATCTACAAGAGCAAGGAGGCCCAAGGTCTATACAAACGGATCCAGTGGCAGCTTGCAGGAGCTGTGGACCTTCAGAAGTCGTGTTACTGGTTGAAGACCTTGGAGAGGAAAGCAGCTGCAGGAGCTGGATTAAATGTTAGAGATGTGGGGGTCAAAGATAAAAAGTACAACCCAGAGTGAGAATGAGGTTGACAATACTGTACAGCACTTCAAAAAGGGACAAGATACATTCAGGAGCCCCCCCAGGCAGTGTGGGTAGACGTTGTTTAGGAGGAAACCAGAGTGTAGATGGCAGCAGATAGCTTAGTGAAGAGAAGAAACACAGAAAGGTGATGGTACACGAACTCCGCTACATGCAAATGTGAAGGGTGAGGTGTTTGATCGCATCTCGTCTTCTCCCTCGTCCACGTCCTCAAAGCGTTTCATTATTTTAACACAAGAACAACGATTAATCTCTCATGCTTCTGCGTCTTCACATTCTTTTCCGTTAACATTCATTCAACGATATTTCTGGTCTCTCTCTGTTTTGCCTTCTCTCTGTCGCCCCCTGGTGCTCAGTCAGAATACAACACTACCACATTGTAAAAGTGACTTCAGCTGATAGCCCTTTAGGGTGCCGCTGGGTTTGCCTGTGAGAGCCGGGGCACCTTGTGATTTTTTTTTTAAGGAAAGGGGTTTTTATTTTTTAAGGTGGCTGGGGGTTGCCCTACATTCTGAGCTTGGAGCCCAAATGGCGCCAAAAAAGCCCCGCCTCTAACAGGCCGCCTCAGGAAACACACACCTCAGTGTTCGGAAGCTACGCTGCTTCCTACATAGGACCAAAGTTTAAATCTGAACGAAGAAGTGAAGAGTGATGAGTACTGCACATTAATGCACCAAAAAAAATAAATAAATAAAATCCAGGGGACGTTTTCTCTCCTTTAAGGTGGTCCAGGGTCGCGGCAGACGACACCACACGTGTTTTCTGGTCAGAAACTACTTTCTGTCTATCGGCACGACTAAAAGAGCTAAACTAGTGAGATTATGGCTACACAGAACATCAAAACACCCACTGATCATGTAGAGATGGAGTCCTCCTAAGTGAATGTTGTGTAGTTTGGTTCTTTCTTTGGCGCTGTTCCGTTACAAAGCCCAGCCCACGCAGCTCTCCTTTCAGTACGTGTGTGTTAATGTGGATGTACTACATATGTGTGCTTTGGTTAATCCATGCAAAGGAGCTGGGCGCTGTAAGGGAAGTTTTGTTGCAGCCGTCCCAGAGAGAGGCCAGCTGGGTCGGCCCGGTCCGGCCTCGGTTACCTCTCCCCGGTCTGGTTTTGGTTTGGGTCAGATGTGATTGTCACGTTAGAGACCACAAAGAGCCGACTCTGGCCAGAACCGCGTCCATGCAGTGGAGCTACAGGCTGATGATGATGTTGCATCTAAGGCTCTACACATCCATCTAGTCTACTTAATGAAGAACGGCCTATTATCAGACACTACTCAGACTAGAATGCCCTAAAAATCACATTCACATGCAAATACGTGTTACTTCTACGCTAGATTTATGCAGCAGATTGTCTTTAAAATGTGACACACACAGATTAAAGCTGCATTCAGCAAATCCAAATTAATTTAATCCCAATGATCATTTTTTTGTTATGTCACATCAGTTGCCAGCCTGGTCTGCAGCTGATCCAAATTTATTTGGATTTTTGGTTTTGTTTCGCCTCCTCAGAGGCAAAAAGGAGCTTTAACACCAAACATGCAAAATGAAATGTAATTATATGCAGCTCATTCCAAAGCTAAGGGTAAAAAAATCTATCATGTTGTGCGATATTTCATGCTAACGTTCACTAATGGTTACATATACATGCAGATGCAGTTTCGAGTGTTTTAATCACTCTTTAATATTTATATTTGCTGTTTAAATTATGTCATTTCAATAACAAATAACCCAAACAGCTGATATATATTTTATTTTTCAAATTTAGACTTTTTTTTTGTTTTGTTTAATTTGATTAGCTTATTAAATTTTGCAAGTGTGCAAAAGCAGACTGGTTTAGTTCTTTTGATGGACAAATGTGAGATGACAAGTTCGCCACTAAGGAGGTGCTAAATGCAAAAAATTGGTCCCAAAAATATAAAAATGCCTAAACACACACACACACACACACACACACACACACACACACACACACACACACACACACAAAACGAGCACAAGTCATTCATAAATTCTAGTTTCATGCTTTTATACGATTGCACGGCTCCAGATTGTCGTCTTCCGCAAAATCAGGATAATCAAACAACTTCAGTCGTTTTCTCCTCATCTTTCCTAATATTGTGGGAATAACATCAGATTCCTGCTTCCTGTTGGAGCACAGCAGTGGCGCCTCCAAGGGGTGGCCAGGGGTGGCCATGGCAGTTCATAAATCATATTAATGCTCACTCAAACCATAAATTAATTTTATTTAATCAACGCATAAATGTAAAACCCAATAAAAAAGTTACACAATTAATGAGTAAAGAAATAATCAGAATTTTTAAAAATGTATTTATGTTTCCGCTGCTCACCATTTTAAAAAAAAATTAAAATTCTGAAATAAATTTTGAAATTACATTAAAAAAAAACCTGAAATGTATTTTTCTGAAATACAAATCTGAGTTAAGTGTTTTGGATGCATTTTGTTTTTTCATTAAAAAGAATAAAGGAGAAAGCAACGCATCACCACAGGCTAAACTCTCCCAGAATTACCACAAGGACCAATTTGGCGAGCCACCCCAAAATCCTCTCTGGCCCCGTCTGGCCACACTTATCAAGATTTTCTGGGGGCGCCTCTGGTGCACAGATGTGATGTCAGAGGGACTGACCGGTGTTTGATTTCCTGTTTTCAGATAAAATCTCCATCAGCTGATTTTGGCTGAAGGAAAGCAGATCCAGGTTTGGTAACTGTTTATTTTTAAATCTGACTAAGTGCAGCTTTAAACCAGCGTGTTGAGCTCTAACTATCCTCTAAAAGAACTAACAGGTCTCCTCTAAGAGCTACAGGTGCACTCGGCTACGACGAGACTCGGCGACGTTGTCTGCCCGACCCTGGACACGCCTCCTCTCGCGGTCGCCCGTTCCATCACCACAAACATCACAGAGAGAGACACTTAAGACTTCCTACGATAAACACACGCTACTTTCCAGAGACACATGCATAACACTTCTTTTTTTTTTTTCCTACACGGCACCCCCTAAAAGTTCAGCTCCCCCCGTCGGGTCTGACCCTCGCATCAAACGTAACAGCAGCTTTTCATGAGATATTGCTGTGCAGATTTTTTCAGAGACAGAGTTATGTTCATTTTTTTTGTAAGTGGGTGTGTGTATGAGTGTGTGTGTGTTTTGGGAAAAGGGGGTGGGGGGTGGATTGAAAAGGGGTGCAGGCAATAATGAGGAACATTTAGCAAACACAAGAATGACACCTCAAGAAGAAAATCAGCTGGTTATGTCGTTACGCCATGGGGCAGGATGGAGGCGGGCGTTTGAAGGTCTGCAGGGGCGTGTTAGTAACATTACGGATGGTATTTTACAGCGACGCAGGAAAGATAAAAGGATCTGGAGGATAAACACGAAGACAGAAAGACCTCGTTATCAGGCCGATTTTTTTGTTTCTTCCACCTCATTTTTCTGTTTCCCGTTTTCTCCCCCCGCCCCCTTCATCCCACCCCCTGTCAGTGACTCTTCAGCACGACACCTCCATGGTTTGGGTGACCGCTCCGACTCCCTCGGCGCTGTCGGAGTTGGTGCAGGCCCGGGAGCGGGTGCCCTCCCCGGAGCCGGCGCTGGTCAGGGAGGCCGTCCTGGAGCGGGCCAGGCGGGTCATACTGGCCGAGGGCACTGGGCGGAAAAAGACAACGACAAAAACAAAAGAAAGGGACAAATAGGAAGGATTAGGGATTATAATTTATAGAAGCATACATGTAATCTGTTGATGTTGGGGGAATGTAGGGAGATCATGCTAATGTGGAGAACTTAAGAGTATATTTTTGTAGCTGGTGGGGAAAAGTCTCAGAATAATCAGGGATTTAAGTCAAACGGCTAACATGTCGACATACAGACACACCGTTAGCGCGTTAGCTTTGCAATAAGCTCTTCTTATGAACAGAAATAGAACATAAATATTAGGAAGAGCCTGACTGGGCCATCTTGACTTGACTAAATGAGATTCTGCCTTCGGTCTATTATCACATCCAGAGGAAAACATCTGTCTTTTTCCCCGTTAACAACGCTGAGCAGCTGATGAGCAGCTCTGCCTGGCCGCCATCTGGCTTCGGGTTCATTAGACCATATTTGTAGCTCTTAACGAACAGAAAACTCTGAGTTTATCTCTGACTTATCAGGCAGCAAAAAGCAGCATCACTCCGACATTTTCTATGTTTATAGAAAGCATTCCGATTTATAGTGATTCTGTGGAAAGTTTAAAGATGGCTCTTTAAAGGGCTTCAGTTAGGAGAAACAGAGATTATCCAACAGATGAGCTCACAGCGTGTCACAATAAAAGCAGCTAAATTCAGATTTGTTTATGCAGATGCTATTTTAAAACCTTAAATTTCACATTTCATGATAATTCTAGCATAAAAATATAAAAGTGTGGGTGAATTATTTAATCAATACATTTGTAGTGGTCTCTAGTAGGAATAAATGCCTTGTAAGTCGTACTCAGGGGGAAACAATTTACTGGTGCACCATTACCAGGAACTGAAGTTGCCCACATCACAGCTGAGCTTCAGACGGCAGGATCTGGAGATTATTTCCTGATATGTGGACATCTCTCCTCTGATTGGCTAACAGCAACACGACTCTACCACTTGCTCTGCAACGTTGATGTTTTATCTCCACAAATAACACAAGCCTGGAGGAGTTCTGCTGTGTGGTGGAGTTGCTAATGCTAACGGTTAGCTTCTACTAGCCCAGACGTTCTCTGCTGTTTCCTGGACGCTAAACCAACAACAGCCTTCCCCGTCGTGAGTCAAGATGGGTGAGTCCATGAATGTTCAGTGACAGTGTGACATAGATCTGTCAGAATTTTCTAATCCTAGAGTTTCACCTAGAGTCTATTTTCTATCAGAAACTAATGCAGGAGATAGGTGGAGGAGACTATTTTCATGTTCAGCCTGCATGAAACACTCAGAGTGACCCGTTAGATTTAGAAATAATCATTAAAAATATTTTTTCAGTCACCCACACCTTTAGGAAATCCCAGTCATAAGTGCTACATTAGCTAGCGCTGCAGCTAATGTCTGCTAATTCCAACTGAATCAGTGTAAACAAGCATGTAATGTGAAAATTGAAAGCTTTTAGAATAACATTTGCATAAACTCCAATAAAAATATTTTAGATTTGTTTTGAACTGCAACAATCACTCAGGCTAGCTGTTAGCGCAGAAAAAACGTCTCTGTTTCTTTAAACTGAGGTTGTTCAATAACAGGAAAAATAGAAATTGTTCATAACTTTTCCTCAGAAACACAATTCATACCTATATTTTTTTTTTATTTTCAGTGCCTTTAGGGGAATAATCTTTAAAAGGTGTGTAACAAAACCCCCGATATGAGAGTGTTGAATCTCAGTGGGGCGTTTTCGTTCCTGCATGAGGATTATTAAACATATTTTTGGTAAAAACGTTGGGATTTGTCGTGAACTTGGTCCACAGGGCTTTGCTCAAAGCTAGCATAACGCCATGCAAAGAGCATTGTTGGTGATGTGATGGAGAGGGGATGGGGGAGGAGGGGTGAGGGCAGTATATTTTTCCACGGAAGGAAAAATTGATAAAACAACGATGGGGTTTAATGCTCTCGGGACAAAAAGAAACAACAGAAATGAGAAAAAAGGAAACCAAAACAGATAATCACAGCCCAAACGAATCGTTCATAACCCAAGAATGAACCAAAAGAAAATAAAAAATGCCATCGGACGGGGCAGCAGTAAGAGTTCAGAGCTGAATGGGGAGGAGGAAGTACCTGGCCCTCCACTCAGCCTCCGATCCTTCACATAAGCGACTGAAAGAACGGGGCAAGGAGAACAGAGGCCAAGATTAACACAGCTCATGTCCCTCTGCATCAAACACATCACTCAAAATCATCCTGCAACTAAACTCCTGACGACACAACTCATCCCTAAGAATTATACCAGAAATATCCATGGCTGATACTTACTGTAGCCCATTCCCTGCAGGAAATACTTGAAGGCTTCGGTCAGCTTTCCAGGCTGGAAGACAACATGTCCGTTTATGTTCACTCACATCATGAATGCTGCGTTCACTGACCTGTCTGATTTGTGGGACTTTTCTGCTGCTTGTGTGTGAGGAGTTACCTGTGTGAGCTGGGGAAGTCCTCCAGAGTCGGCCATCTGCCACGAGAGGAAATCACCGGTAAAAACTCCTCGTGTTGGTTAGAATAAATGACTTTTATTTTGTAATAAGTAACCAAAACATCTCTTTGTATTTATGATCATGATGATTTTACATCTCGAAGTTTCCTCAAGTTCACTTTTTTAAACTGGTGGTAGATTTATTTCCTATAGTTTACTTTTATGGCTGTTTGTTTTAACTTCTTATTCTTTCAATTTATCTTGTTTGATGTTGATTTTTTTCACTTCCTGTTTATTTTTGACTATTTTCTGCATCTTCATGCATGGATGGGTCAATTTTAGGATCTTCATTGCAGATTCACAGAAAGTTAAAAGGTTCCAAACACTTCAAAGGGTACGGAAGAGGATTAGGGCCACTGAAAAGAAAATAAAAAAAAAAGAAAGAGAATTCTGACTTTTATTTCAGAATTCTGACTTTAATCTCAGAATTTTCATTCTAAGAAAAAAGTCAGAATTCTGAGATTAAAGTCAGAATTCTGAGAAAAGAGTCAGAATTCTCTTTTATTTATTTTTTTTCCCTTTCAGTGGCCCTAATCCTCTTCCGTAATACGGAACTCACTGAAATTCTTAAAAAAAATAAAGTTTCAAATCTATTTCATACTATTGGAAGTTATTAAATGACGTTTTTTCTTTCTTTCTTATTTGAAAAAGTTCCCTAGCTCTCTTGGGGACTCTGTTACCTTTAAAAAGGTGGTGTTAGTCGGGTCCAGTTTGGAGTTGCACTCAACCTGAAAGATCAAATCAAAACCAGCATTTAGATTCAAAAGGACTAGAATATTTACAATAAAACACTTCTCACACAACCTCCTCAGACAGTTGAACATGAGCTGATAATGCGATGATGTCCAAAAATTACGATTTATGTTTTGACCGTTTGTAAACAGGTGGAACTCCCTTGGTTGGACGGCGATCCCTGCTCCTCCCACCCACTATTCGTGGATTATGTTGTAACCTGTATGAGTTTGTGCTTATATGTTGAGGTGTTGTTTTTTTTGCATATCAGAGTTTTCCCCTATTGGGAGTAACTCTGGAATGCCCCCCCATCCTCTTCTTATCCTTTCTCATTTAACTGAAAGGAGTGCTGTGTAGTGGCTGCTCTCATAGCCTGCCTATACCGGTTTTGTCTATATGTGTTTATTCTTGGTCAGGTTGTGCTGTGGAGTCATATTTCGTTGCACAAGGATGCTGATGCAATGACAAATAATGATTCTGATACCTGACAAAAACCTTTAACTGAGGAATTTAACCTCCAGTTCTGGGTTTCTGTGGGTTTCATCACACCAGATTCACCATTTTTTACTTAATCTTCAATAAATTTGTTCTTAATTATTATTATTATTATTTTCAAATATTTTAGGGTTAATCATTGAGCAACTTGAGTAAAAACACTTAAAATATAAATAAAGCGTCTACATGAATGATGTTTGTATACAGACTCTGTGCCCATGTGACTGACCCAGATTCTGCAGTATGCTGCAGAGATGAGTCAGTCCAGATGGCTGACACTCAGCCGCAGTCTACACACACACACACATGCACGCACGCATGCACACACAAATTAGACAGATGTGCACAGATGCTCACTCATAACGCATGACTGCTCAGACATGGACACAAAAAGAGAACATTGTACACACGACAGCTCATTTCACTCTGATGCCTTTAATCCTGCTGGTTGCTGAATTTTACAGGTTCTGGCCCAAAACCCGAAGAAAAAAAAACATCCTGAGCCTGACAGTTCTTGTAATCAAAAGCTTTATCTGCAAAAATGATTCATTTATTACGGCAGAGGAATAAAAAGAGGAGTCAAAAATGATTACATCTGCCTCGGAAATGACTCTGCAGAACGAGAGGTGGGATTTGGGCCAAAGGCGGCAGGTTCTGCAGCTCATATCAGCAAATATAAAATATTAACATGACCTCCATCTGTCACGTTCAATAAAACAACCTCTATTTGTGCCCTCCCACCCCTCCCTGTTTGTTTCTGCAGGAGGTTTTATAACAACACATCTCATGTCCGCTGCCTACATCTGACAGGGGGGTGGTTTGATTTAAATCTGAGCGTGAAGCAGATTATCTGGTGCAGAAGTGAACATATCTGGGCTGCTTGAAGGTAGGAAGCCCCAGAGACACAACAAGACCATCTGCCCCCTGAAGAACACCCAACTACTCACACAGGGAGGGTTATGTGAGGACAAGACCAGGTCTCTGCTGGCTGACCTGCTTCTGTTTACCTGAATGAGAACTAATGGGAGCAAAGCAGTGAACGAAGGAAAAGGAGCTCAGACGTTGATTCACTCTGAGTCGTGTGATGAAGGAGGAAGATACTAGAATTTATATTTAGCTCTAATTTACTGAGGTCGTCCATCCTGCTGAGAATTTTAAAACCTTCGTTTAGTTTTGCAGCTTTCTGCACCCGTCAAATTTTAGTGCATCATTTATCAGAAGAAATCTTTTTCTTTTGCATCTTTTTAGGGCAGCAGCGGCTCAGGAGGTGGAGCGGGTCATCCAGTAATCGCAGGGTTTCTGGTTCAATCCCAGCTCCTCGTGCCTCTTTGGGTTTTGTCTCTTCCACAGTCCAAAAACAGGAATGTTAATCTGGATTATACACCGTGAGAGTTTTATCATATGTCTCCATGATGGACTGGTTCTGATCTGATGTGAATACAAACTTATATTGTCTTGTGTTTTGGGAAAGGTCTTTGCAGTGAAAAGTATTATTTTTTTAATTATTTGACCAAATATATCAAACTGTGATGAAATATTAACTGAATCCATCAACCAAATGAAATTTGATTAAAATCTGGGTGATTAAGATTTAACAACAATAATTATTTCCTGAACTGCATTTAAAACCTTGACCATTTGTTGTCCTAAAGAGGCGTAAGCTGCAGGACTCACCACTCCCTCCTCGGCAGGTGCGTTGTCTCCCACAACCAGCATCACAGGACACCTGCAGAGAATCCACCAGAACTTACGGCTCACATTCACAACCTCATGCTGGCTATTACTTTCTTTTACTCTCTGAGGATTTTAGCAACAGTTCTGATGAAAGAAACTCATGAAGCTGTAATTTTTTACTGACTGTGAAAAACTCACTTTAAGGTCTTAGCGTTGAGCGCCGTCCCGCCGCGGTTCATCTCCAGGTCCCTCCGACTGGAAAGAGCAAAAAGAATAAAATGCTTCATTGTAAAAATAAATACCTTTGATGTTTGAGGTCCCGTTTGGGCTCTATGGGGCCGTGATGTTCGTTCACCTGTTGTACAGGTTCCAGAAAAGCTGCAGGTTGTAGTGGTTGATGGCGTTGCTGATCTGTTGTCGGTAGCTCTGAACCAGTTCTGAGTTGTTCACCAGTTCGTCCTGCAAACGCACGCACGCACGCACAGTATTTAAATAATTCAAATAAAAACAACAGAATCACGGTCATTTTCTGACCCTCTGATCCTACCTGGCTGAAAAGATGAGGCAGCACAACATCTGGGATGTTGCTGGTCAGACCCGACAGCTGAAGAGACACCAGGAAGACGTTTTAATTATCATTTTTATTTAAAAAATGTCATTAAACAAACAAAGTCAAGTTTCACGGTAAAGCGGAGGTACCTTGGAGGCGGCCCAGTCAATCCATCCTTTGCCGTTGGGGTCGATGTTGAGCAGAACTAAACCCTCCACCAGGTCAGGGAAGATGAGCTGAGAGCAGAAAATCACAATTAAACCTCCTTCTGCAGCGTCGGAGGTTGCATCAACAAAGATCTTTTTAGGATTTTATCTGTTTTTTAACAAAATTCTTGCAGGTTTAAATAAATCGTGAGTAGATGAGTGCATTAGGCTTATTGTTGTTTAAATTATTTGTTTTTATTCTGATCGTACAGTAAATGGCTACGTGACAAACACACAAAATGTGAATTTCATTGTTTACGTCACCAAATCAATACTTACAGCAAACTTAGCCAGAATATAAGCTCCAGCTCCAACTCCGATCCCAACGATGCTCTTGAATCTGGAAAAAAAATCTATTTGATTCTATGTTTTCTCAGTAAATCATGTCTAAAAATAGAGAACATGTATCTTCTATAAAGGTTTTTATGAGTTTTCAAAGGCAGATGCACCGACCCAAAGTGCTGCACCACAGTGGGCAGCATCCCAGCCAGCTGGTCCATGGTGGGATACTGGAACCTGCAGAAAGAAATGCAAACATGATTAAAACTTCATTTACACAGCAGCCTATTTGATTGGCACCTAATTAATGATACGAAACATCAGCAGTGACGAGTTTCTGCATCGACGGTGCAAACGTGCATACCCTTGTGGGAACTGCGCAGCTCCAACCTGCTGCCCCGGAGCGTCGACGTGACAAATCACAAAGTGCTTAGTGATCTCCTGCATGTCTTCGTTGTTGAAGAAAGGGTTGAAGCACAGCTTGTCTGGAAGGGAGCGAGAGGCAGACGACAGGAAATGAGCACAGGTGGGATGGAGGGATGTGAAATATGGAAGATCCTGAAGGATGGCATCTGCTCAGCTGATCCTGGGTCAGTAAACGGGGTAAAAACTCCTCCTGATGTCTCTGATGTCAGCCTTCACTAATTGGATCAGAATCTGTGGGAGTCTAAAAATCTTGAATCGTGTGATTTTTATTTATGAAATGTCCCACAGAGCATGACTTAAATATAGTTTTATGTTTCCCTAATGCGACTGATCTGATTTTATTAGAGGCTGAATAAACAACGGTAGTTTCTGCGATGATCTGATTTGTTTTGAACTGAGGATCACATCCATATGCTGATCCATGTCTCTAGAAGCTCTGTGGGAAACTCGGAATAACTTCAGCTCCTCCCACCGGCGCTGCAGCTGGCCTACTTTCTGAGTTAGTGAAGCCACGCAGCAGCCCTCCTCAGGCCGCCAGAGCGGCGGTAATTAAACAGACCAATTAGCACGGCTGTTGGGTTAGGAACGGAGAGCAGCGGAGGCCAGGAGAGGAGGACGTTCAGCCTCGGAGCATCGGTGAGGTGAGAAGCGTTTCAGCGTGAACGCGCTGATTCATCGCTCCGTGCTGCACTCCCACTGACTCCATGACCTACTTTATCCCTCTTTACTTTATTTATCTCGCGCTCTAAACTCTCCTCCCTGCAGCATCCTTTTCTCTCCTCTGCAGTCGGATTTAAAACTTCAGTTTCATTGTCGGTAACAATTCCTCCTACATGACCTCTTTTCTGCTTTCTCACTTCTAATCCCTTTTGTCAGTTTTCCCACCCGTCTTCTCCGCTCTGCTCCGGCGTTCCTGCAGAAGATCCTGGCACAACGCCGTGCCATCTGCTCATTAGGAGTCACTTCAATGGAGGAATTAACTTCTGTCATCTTATCCTCTGAGTGTGTGTGCTGCAACAAAACCCCGGTTCTACTCCTCCTTTACCTGCTCTTATTTTCCCCTCATGGATTTATTGTATTTCTGTTTTCTTGTGCTTTTATCTTAGAGGATGACGTTGAAAAGGAACCAGGAAGAACAGCAACAACCAGCAGATATCTGCAGTCATGCCAGCAGTGCTCCCCCCACCCATCAAGGCAGCGCCGCATTGCTGCTGGCTGGCCCCGCCTGCCTCTTTCCGCAGGATAGGGATGTTTATCTGACCTACATTTCATCCGTGCCCCTCATGCTCACTATCCCAGCTCCTCTTCTCTATTTTCGGCCCATTTAAAGACAAATCTTCCCTCAGAGACTTTTGTTTTTGCTGTGAGTCACTCCGATCTTCACCTACTCGTGTTTAATTTAATCATGGACTCTGGGCGTGTGAACGCTGGCGTGTTGGCCGTGCGGTGACTTTGCACATGAATGACATGAATGTGGCGACAGCTGTCAGACCTCGGCTCGGAGCTCAGGGTGACGGCTCAGTTAAAGTCATGAAATCTATTTCAGCTGTGTTTTCCCTCAGAAAAGACACATAAACCTCTCAGATTACAGAGGTCTCCAGTCCATTTTTCAGCTGAAACCAACATCTGACGGATGTGATAATCCTGTTTTAGTTGTTGCTAGGCAACACAAGCTTAAATCTGACCTTGTTTACGGGTTTTAGAGTATTTAATGCTCCTTTTTTTCTTTGTTTAGTGGCTTGAAATGAACAACTTGAACTAATTAGCCACATCTTTCATGCTTATGGCTGTTGCTGCTAACAGCATTAAATGTTGTATAAGAATTTACTTTTTCTGTTAATTTTATATTTGTGCTGTGAAATAAATCCTAGCTATATCTGACCATGAGAAACAGATTTAATCTTAGAAATCTTGCTTTAATTAAGGTCCTGTCCTCCTTAAAGACTGTGGCTGAGAAGTTAAAGGTGTGGGAAACTCGTTTATTAGGAATAGGAATGAATGCCTTGCAAACCGTACTCAGGGCAAAAAAAGCCCAGAGTTGCTTTGATCATCACTGACAAGAGCGGCAGCAGACGACAGGATCTGGAGTCTTATTTCCTGATATGAGGACATCTCTCCTCTGATTGGCTAACAGCAACACGACTCTACCACTGACTCTGTTTGCTCTGCAACGTTGATGTTTTATCTCCACAAATAACACAAGCCTGGAGGAGTTCTGCTGTGTGGTGGAGTTGCTAATGCTAACGGTTAGCTTCTACTAGCCCAGACGTTCTCTGCTGTTTCCTGGACGCTAAACCAACAACAGCCTTCCCCGTCGTGAGTCAAGATGGGTGAGTCCATGAATGTTAAGTGACAGTGTGACGTAGATCTGTCAGGATTTTCTAATCCTAGAGTTTCACCTAGAGTCTATTTTCTATCATAAGCTGATGCAGGAAATAGGTGGAGGAGACTATTTTCATGTTCAGCCTGCATGAAAAACTCACAGGGACCAATTATAATCAGAAATAATCATTAAAAAATGCTTTTTCTGTGAACCACACCTTTAAGGCAGAATTTAATTCTGCTAATTATCACCTCTGATGGAAGCAGGAAGTGTAACATCTGTTTTTTGTGTGGTGAAAACTCACGGTTCAGCCCCACATCGTGGTAGGTGAGGATGGCAGGTTTGTTTCCTTTGGGCGCTCCTCGGATCACCACGTGCAGCATCCCGTAAGGAGTCTCGACATCATGATCCTGTAAAACACAAACACACACAAAAACCCTCAACTGGTGGTTCACACAACTGACACCAACATCTGGAGAGTTTCTATTCAATCTCATGTGTTTTGTCTTAAAGGCACACGTGGCAGTTTTGGCTTGTTTTTAGCACCCCCTAGTGTCCATTAGTAGAACCAAAAGTGAAACTTATCTCCTGGCTGTGCGTTGGTCTTTTTAACACCTTAATCTAACAGCTGAAATGTCTCCTCAGCCTTCATTAGTGTCTACAGGAGCGGTTCATCACTAAATCAAACACATCAGCTGTGTTCATGATCTAAAACATGCAGGAAACATGCTGGAAGCAGACTGCAGCACCAGGCGTGTCAGCTCCACTTTACTAAGTCCAACAGGGACCGGACCGCCACTCTGAAGTTGCAAGTGTGGTATTCTGGCCACAGAGGGCGGTGGGGGTCTGAGTGACATCATTAACCCTGTAAAGGTCATTTTAGCACAAACTGGCTCAAGAACATGATTTAAAAATATGAAAAGGTTGCATAGTATGGCTTTAAATCTGATCATTTAAGCTCCTCCATTTGATCCTCATTAATCTTTGATTAATTAACAGCTGGATCTCGGCTGGAATAGAAGAATTAATTGGCCTAACAGAACAGATCCCAGCTAATGAGGCATGGACTGTGTCATAAAAGTCGATACTTTTAAATAAATGATCAGCAAACATGTTCAAAGGTGACATCAGATGATAAAAGTTAAAGCTGATGCACGTTGTGTGTTACTAAAACAAGAAGTGGCTTTACAAATCAAGCTGTCATGTCATCTGGTTTTCCCAAATCATAAAAAAATATTAATTTTATTAAATATATATTTTAAAAACTGAATTTAACATGAATTTTAGTAACTGTTATAATGCATCAAACCAGAATTTATCATCAAAAATGAGATAAAAATCTTTCACATATTTTAATACCATGCAGGAACTTGCAGGAAAATAAGGCTTAAAAATAAAAGAGATTGTTTTTCATTTTCTTTCTGCCCTAAATATAAATAATGTGCATAAAGTTTGAAAAAATTTAAATGAATCTCAGACATAAGTTGCATCTATAAAATACAAATTTTACAGTGTCTCAGAAAGACATTCATCTCAGCAGTTTGCTGCTGCAGAATCAACACTGATCTCTCACTTTGGTAATTATAAAATCTCCCTTCATTAACACGTTCTATAACACAAAGGTGCAATTAACAGTATGTAACAAAAATGCTAAATCAAAGGTTTAGTGCTCTAATCGCGTCACCTATAAATAAACGACGATTCTGGAATGTTCACGCAGAAAGAGATCAAGTTTAGCTGCTGCAGAAGAAATCAGTCATGCATCCAAACAGCTCATGTTTGACCCACATTTTGTCAGCGTCTGCTGGTCGCAGTGAGCCTCACTCAAAATGGAGGTACCACACACACACACACACACACACACACACACACACACACACACACACACGCACACGCACAAACAATCCATCAGCCGCTTGTCTCACTTCTATTTAAATCTCTGTTGATCACAAAACAGGAAACACACAGCAGGTACGGATCCAGCAGAATTTTCCATAATCCCCTCTAGGAGCAGATATTCACACAGCCAACAGTTATGTGTTAATCCAGGCAGATTATCTCACTATTAAGTCAGCTTTAACACCACTTTTATCCTCAATCAGCTTTCTAATTTCAGGCAGTGCTGCATAGAGGCTTTGTTTTCCACTCTGTTCTGGTGACATTTACACACACACACACACACACACACACACACACACACATACACGTGTGTGCACGTGCACGCACACATGGACACACACACACGTGCACACACTCACGCACACACATAAAATCATAACATCCAGATTAGGAGCTCCCAGACTGTCTTTATAGAACCACAGTTTTCAGAATGCAACATCCTTTAGGGTTTCCATGGCAACATGCTTTGCTGGTCATTTTTATGTTGAAAAGCTAAAAGATGAGCCGAGGTTTTAGCTGCGTCACACTAAAAACTGCAGACATGCAACACACAACTTCTGCTCGGTATCTAAATCTCATATGAATTTAATGTTTTAAGAGAAAATTTGCTAATTTTCCCTTGAGGTTGAACTCCAGAGCGCTGCGCAGCCATCTATGTTTATGCGCCAATGTGTGTCAGTGGGCCAGAGTCAAAGAGTGACCCATCAATGGGCACATCACTACACTTTAGCTAGTTATAAATAATCCACATTACCACAAATAAAACATTTTTTAAGATTTATCCCCAAACAGAGAAATCCGAGAACCCAAACACCCAGCTGCACTCACCCCATCCCAACACTCAGGCATGGCTGCAGTGTGTTTACTCTCAGCTGATGAAGAGGAGGAGAGTGCAGACGAGCAGCCAGACCTCTCCTGTTTTACGGGACTAGGTCCTGGTGAGCACTCGCTGCGGGATGGAGATCTGGACGGAGATGCTGCAGAGTCTTTGTCTGCTCTGCACTGCTGCCAACAACACTCTTATTCTGGGTGCGGATCCCCCGCCTCCCTCCTCCTCTTTCTTCCCTCACCCATCCCTGCACCGGAGACATGGGAGTGGGCGGTGCCGCTGACGATTGGCTCAGAGGGCAGCCTCCCCTCTCTGTGATTGGTCGGCTGTCCTGTCACACTGCAGAAGCTCTCATCAGCACCACTGCTCTAGTTTCGAGGTGCTCTTGTTTACTTCCTTTGCAGCGACCTTGTTTTGTTCATCGCTTTTGACAAAGACGATTTGTTAGGAATTAGGACAAATATTTTCATTCAGGATACCAAGCCACCTTATTATACAGTCAATTATCTGACTTTTTTGCAAAAATCCTGAAAATAAAAGGTTTGTGGAAGCTGAACGAGGCATGTGTTTTTGTGTTTAGGGTGTGTTTGACCTCTTTTAGAGGGCTGCATGTGAAAAATGCAACATTGCAATTGTAAATTATCCTAATTATATCAAAATGCACCTGTTTATTTAATGCATGTGAGGTAACCTCATCAACAGCCATCTATCACTGCAATATCAATAGTGTTTACTGCATTGTTTGGAGTGAATATGCATTCATCCTCTCAACATAGATTTATTTAGTGAGATGGACTCCCTTCGCCTGGATGCCCACACCGTTGATGTGGTAACAAAAATATATCAATAAATAAAACTAAATGGTTTATGTTCCTGTTACAGGCACAGGCCGTATTTCCCATCATCCCTGGGTACTCTGACCTTGATGTGACCTTGATTGTCTCATCTAAGATGATGATGATAAACTGTGATCCTGCTCTGAAACAACACAAACCCTAAGATTCTGTTTGACACTTCAAATCAACACATCTGCAGTTAATGAAAAGCACAATAATAATGTTGAGAATAAAGCCCACGTGCACGTTCACATGGCTTTGATGGTGAGCTTGCTGCAGACTCTCCCCCTCCCTGCATCAACAGGCCCTTCAGCGTACCTCTACGCCTCCATCTCTCCTCCTCTCTCTACATGCCTCTTTTTCACCCCAGCCATCCCCCTTTTCCTGCTGACAGAAAGCTCAGCGCCTTCCCCGTCCGCTTTGATTTTTTCTCCCCTTCCCCTACACGGGAGAATAACTCTCCCTGCTGACTCTGCATCACCCCGTCAGCTTTGTACTTGTATCTGTGTCAGTGAGCAACGACGTGCAAACTGAAATATGTGTTGGATTTTTAGCTCTTCTGTCTCCATTTTGGAAGCCATGCACACTAATCATTTACACGCTGTTTATGTGTGCAGCATCAGAACATGCACACCTGCAATTTTTCCTCCTGGTTCGTTTTCAGAATATTCATTTTAGTCATAGTACAGTTCCTCAGTTACTGTTCATAAACTAGAACACAAGAACATTCCCATGCTCCCACATCATCCTCCAGGGAATTTTTAGCCTCGCCATTACCCACAGAAAGAGCTTGGTCGTGGGGTGGAATCTACAGTTGTCTTTCAAAATGCAACTGGACCAATCAGAGCAACGAATGATGTTTTCATCAAATAAGTCAACAGGCTATTCCACCATACCCCGTTGAAGAAGAAGCGAATCCAATAATCTTCTAAATAAATGACTCAGGTACCTCTGTCTACTCATGTCTCAAAGAGAAGTCTGAATCATCCAAAGTTGATGCCAAAGCTGTTTCAAATGACTGCCGTTCCTGAGACAGCGCCATCTTTGTAGTTTTTCTCTGTCGTAGCTGCTATGCTGAGCCCGCCCAACATCTCTTTACAAACATAGAGTGCTTTGATTGGCTGGACCTAAACCTGTCTAGGTCAACGGTAGACCTGCTGAGGCTACAATGGAGCGTGGCTAGTCTGACCTGCAGAGCTAAACCTTTTGCTGCTGCTATGGTTGGTCCAGATTTCAAGGCAAATTACATTTTGGTTTCAAAACTATTATGACAGATGTTGGTGAGTCTGCGACGACTTCAACCAAGTCATGTTATAAAAAATCAAAGAATTGAGTCTGTTGTCCTGACGTTACTCCATCACACTCACTCACACACCTAGAGTCACCAGATGAGCTAACATGCATGCTTATGGTTTGTGGAAACTGAAGTACTAATGAACAGAAAACCCACGCACGCACAGGAAGAACATGCAAACTACATGCAGAAGGATCCGAGCTGGGATTTGAACCTGCAACATTCTCGCTGCCAGACAACAGTTCCACCAGCTGCACCACCATGCAGCCCCTAATATGTAAAAATGATCTTTTGTAGAAAACACAATTACCAAAAAGTACAAAATGACTCAAAAAAATGGTTGATTTAGATTTTTGGAGAAAAAGTTGCCACAGTTAAGTGACTACTCTGATATGCAGGCGGCTTTTGGCCAGAAAAGAAAACATAAAAACAACAAAAGATGGATTTTAACAATAATTAAAAGTTCAGTAGCTAAATTAAGCAAAATTTTCTTTATTTTGTTGCACAAAACAAAAACTAGAGGCAAGTTCTACAATCCATGCAACACCAAAGCTCTCCTCTACACCAGAGGTTCCTAAAGCTGGGGTCAGGACCCCCGCAGTGGGTCATGAAACACCAAGAATACGGTCCTGGAATAACCTCCAGTAATCCAAATAAACACAGAAAACACTTTAAACTGTAGCAGTGTCTTTTTATAGAAAACGGTTTGGTTTATGTTGGTTAGGAGTGAATCGCTGCCCCCACAGGCAGCAGGAGGAATTACAAAAATACACACCAAAGATGGCGTTTGCCATAAAACTCAAAGGTTTCAGCGTCAAAGCAGAAACGATGTGGACTCGTCAACCACAAGTCACAAACTTGACCCCAAAATATTTCTTTAAAAAAAATATATATTTATATAATAATTGAAAAAAACACCTTGAAACTCACCCCACCTAAATATTTAAAGAACAAAACAAAAAGCCATTTTTTAAATGTCGCACTAAAATTAAACAAAAAGTTTTCTTGTGGCATCAGTTAGATAATTCTATTATTTGTATTATTTAGACATCAGTTATTTGTGCCATAAATGATCCGTTATATAAAAGGCACAACTGGGCTGGGAGGCGTTTCCGTGTCAGACGGAGACGTCTGTGTCTTGTTTGGCATAAACTCTGATTAGAGGCTCAAAGAGCTGGTTGTCTAAACTCATCAGCACCTCCATTACACTAATGAAGGCAGTAATTAAACCGTTTCCTCAAGCACTCATTCATGCTGACACTTGTTTACAGAAATATTAAATAAAACATTAATTACTGACTAAATACAGGCAGCAAACGATTATGTTGTTGCTGGATCCTTATGTATAAAATACATAGTCATTTAGATTTCAGTGGTCATAAAGATATGAAAACAACAAACAGTTACAACTAAAAGAAAAAAACAACTAATGAAGAAGTGTGGGAATAAAGATGGAAATGGAAAAAATTCAAAGATTTTTTTATTGTAAAACAACCAGGAAATAATAAATAAACATTAAAACACATTCTAGAAAACAATGACTAGACAAACTAAGAAATGCAAAAACACAAAAAGTAAAAATGAAATACTTTTTAAATTCCATAAAAAATGAAGCTACAAGAAAAGAAAACATCAACATTTATATAAAACGTTTTTCTTTAGAAATAAGTTCAAAGAGTAAAACTCACATAAGTTAAGTTTTTACTCTAATCTCAGATTGCTTTTTTATTTTTTAGATTTTGGAGTCCTAAAACAACCAGAGTTGTTGAAGTTTGGATGTTTTTCATCAGGAGGAGAAACCGAATCGCTCAGATCAGCTGACAGGAAACTGTCGGCTGGTAAAATTATACCTGAGACCTCAGAAGGGCCGACATGTGAAAACAGGTGAGAGAAAAGGTGTTTATTCAAAGTTTCACCGCTCCAGAGCGACACCTTCAGCTCTTTGTGACTAAAATTAATTAGCAGAATCGTTAAAAGTGTGAAGATCTTATTCAAGACTTTTTAAACTGATGCTGTAATGATTTACAAAAGTTCAGAATTAGTCGTGTTTCTGTTTTTATACATTTAAACGGTGCTGATTCAACCCTTTAGAGGATATTTTACTCCTGCTGTCCTTTAGAAACATGTGGTGGACTAAAAACAAATTACTAAACAAACAAAAAATTCTAAATAATCTGGGATTTCTGAATAAAAAGTTAAACATTATGTCATTAGTTTACATTTTTATAAATCTCGTTACTTTATGTCGCAGGTTATAATCCCAGATAATCTCATATCACTGTAGTGAAAATATTCTTTATTTATTCTAAATAAACCTGTTTAAAACAAATACTTTAATATAATAAATTCAATAACCAACTAAATGTATTTTTTCTGTAAAATATTTTGTCAAACAGCCCACTAAACAATTATTTCCTCATTTTTTAAATATTTTTTCTTATTGTTCTCAAACCACATGTGGACGATTAAATCGCAGTGATTATATTCAAGTTTTATCCTTTTTTTTTTGCAAAAATTCAGATTTTTATCTGTCTGAAAATAGAAAAAGAAACAGAGAAAACTTGTGTAACCATCTCATTGAGATTTTGTTGTTTCAGTGGCGCTCTAACGCCCGTTTTCCTTTTAGATGGGAACTTTCAGATCGGATGTCCAGCCCTGCAGGAACGTTTATTATCCTACGGAGTCCTGAGCTCCGACCCGATTGGGTCAACATGCTGGCAGAACTATTTCTAAGAAAAATAACCTTTAAACGCGACCTGCTGTTCCTGTAATGTTATAAATGTTTCTGTTCAGCTGTTTAATGATGCAACAGCAATTAAAACATGCATCTCTGTCCCATAAAATCAGCTAAAATTACACGTCAGGGTAAAATCCTCAGGAAGTCTGGATTAAAGGGTCTTTCTCTCTTATTGCTAGAACTTTGAACACGTTTGAAAAATGCCTGGAGCTGTTTCTGCTCCAGTCGGAAACGTGAGACAGCTGGAGGAGGAGTTGGAGGCTAATTTGTGAAATAGACACGTTAGTTGCATCATATGCCCCGTGCCGTGTGCACCATCTACTTAAAAACCTTTTTGCAAAATGTGTTTTGAGTGTAAATTCAGCATGAATCCGAATAAAGAAATGGGATTTTTTGCTTTTATCATGGTGCAATTTGATTTCATCGTTCCAGCTTTGGTACCAACTGATTACCTAAATTGTCAGATTTTTCTTTTTTTATCATTTTGTAAATCACTTTGGATAGAAGTGTCTGCATAATCTGGATTATTATGTTTCTACAGCTTGAATTCCAACTAAAAATCTGTCTCTCCAGCAGCTACAGCGCTCGACACCAGTCCCTTTAACTGGTCTGCTGCTCTAACTGGTCTGGTCCCATTTGATTACACAATAATCTGAGAATGGGAGCACAGATTATCCAACGCTATTACCAGATTATTTGAGTGCAGATGCAAAGTGAATCAGAAAATGGACAAGGGGGGGTCCTTGTGTGCCAACTTCTGAGATAATAGGAAATTGTAGAACGCGTGCATACACACACACAAACACACACACACACACACACACACACACGCACGCACACACATACGCACGCGCGCACACACGCACACACACACACACACACACACACACACACACACACACACACACACACAGAAGGTTGATCTGACATCTGAACTCAGTTTCATGCACAGATTTCTGCCAGAATCCAGCTGATCTGTTAGATTTGTTTATCCTGAGAAACCTTATTTAGCTCTGGGTCTGAGGCACCGTCATGGCAGCAGCACCAAACTGAGGTAGATATTATTTTCAGCCTTGAAATAATGAACCTTGAAACAAAGGCTGGTGTCGCTGTTTACAAAAGGTGCAGAGAGAGAGAGAGGCAGTGTGTGTGTGTGTGTGTAGGGGGGGGGGGGGTCTTACCTTCCAGTCACCTGGTGGCATCAGCTGTTCACAGCATTCCTGATAAAAGAATAAAACAGAACAACTTTAAAACAAGAAGATCTGTCTGAGCTTTCATGTTCACTAATGGGAGCGGCCATTGTTGGAGTTGAACGGACACCAGACTTACAGATGGGTAGGAAGAGCTGTGCACTGTAGGTCCAGTACCACACACACACACACACACACACAGCACATGCACACACACACACACACACACACAGCACACGCACACACACACACACACAGCAGTTTCCCACAGGCACTTCAGCAGAATAGAACATAAATATTTAACATCATCTGCTGCCTTTAATGGAAAAACGTACAGATTTTAGATCTTTCTGTATTACTGGATATTTCTGTTACACAAACACTGAACTGACTTAATAAAAGGCGTCATTTTAAAAAGATGTTTTATTGTTATGACCTATGTGGCTGTGTTGTTTTATTGATGTGCAGCGCTTTGGTCGGTTGTAACGCCGTGTTAAAAGTGCTCTACAAATAAAGTGGTATGGTAAAACCACTGGTGCAAAAGGTAAAAAAAATTACATTTTTGTTTTTTTTCCTAAAATCTGCTGACATCTACTGATCGCCGCTCCCATCTAAAAACAGGTGAAAGTTTTATTGAATCACAGAAGCTTAGAGATTGACTATGGGCTCTATGCACGCTCTAACCTCCGCACTCCACATAAGACCGCACGCCTATGTCCGGTCATCATACGTCGTCGGCGAAGCTGTGACATGGCTGAGAGTTTGGAGTTCACCCGGTGCTTACTGGAGTTACCAAAAGTTACAATCAATGATGTAAGGCACATTTTCTCTTTGTTTAGATGAAAAAAACAACTCTCAGCCATGTCACAGCTTCGCTGACCACTATGGCAACCGGACATAGGAGTGCGGTCTTACGTGGAAGTTGGAGCGTGCATGGAGCCCATTTAATTCAAATCAGCTTTGAGAAAGTTTCCCTGTCAGTCTGCTTCATAAGTGGACTTATGGCAAGCTGTTATGTCATATAATGCTAACTTCCAAACGTTCTATGGCAGGCCGTGGGTATGGTTTACCCTGATACTGAGGTTCATCTAAGTTTGGTGTGTTTTTGCACTTCATTTATCTTTTATTTACACATTTTATGTTGAATCAACCTGTTTCATCTTTCTCCATTCATTTAATTTGCTTGTTTGATTTTTGCAATATTTTCAAAAATCAGGAGAGCAAAGAAACCCATCTCAGACATGTGCAGCAGTGCTTAAATGAAAAAGGCAGAATTACAAGCTTGTTATTTTTATTTTAAGGCAATACTTTACTTATTTGTCTATTTTTTACACGTTTGGGTCATATGGGGGTTATAATTAATGCCACAGGATAATCATAATAATGCAAAGGAACTAGTATTATTATTAATTTAAGGTAATAATGTCTATTGTTTAGATCAAACATCTTATTATTAAAAATTATTTTTAGTTTCATATTTTTTCCATTTTTTCATTTAATGCTGCAAGAGGAACTAAAATACTTGCAAGTTTAAGGGTCAAACCCCTCCTCCTCACTAGCAAATGTGTTTTTTAACAAACTTTAGTCCTTTTATGATGATTTTGTTGCACATAAACAAAAACTGTTAACATAATCTCATTAATTTTAACTAATCTGATTAAAAAAAACATTTTTTAAAGAAAAGGTTGTCTCTCCATCACTAGTCAGCTAATTCCGATGGTACTTTTTCAGGTGTTTTTAATTCTACTCTTATTTTTCATTTGCACACCAGTCTAATGAAGATCTTTTGCTCAAGCACATGTGGGAAACTGCACGGAGCTAGATGATAAAAAAAAGAAAGAGAAGAGATGAAGAGTGATATTTTGAAACGGAGCTGCAGCCAGATTCCCCTCCACAGCAGGTCACCTCCAACCTGATCCGGATCAGCAAACAGAGTCGAGCCAGCACAAACAGTCCAGGCGTCAGAATAACATTTGTTGTGATCTGGCCTCCGTAGTGCAGGGACTCAGATTATATGGGATGTAATCTGATAATCTGAAAGATGTTAAATATACAGTTGTGCCAATCAGAGTGACTCGGTGTGTTTTGATTCTATAAGCTTCTTCTTTAGGGGGAATCTAGAGTTGGCTCTGTCTAAAGGATAGATTTGCATTTATTAGATGAGATTACTTAAAACATCCTGGAATATTTTCAAAATCTTTACTTTTAATAATAATAATAATAATAATAATAATAATAATAATAATAATAATTTAAGCATTTAAACTGAATGTTTTTAGGAACTGATCGATATTTAAAATGCAAACCCACCCTTTCTTCCATAAATAGATGCATGTGTTAAAATAATAAATCACATGCTTAAAGAAACAATTAAAAGCACATTTAGTGGTTTTAACACAATCTCCCAGTGTGAGTCAAGCAGTTATTTCAGCAACGTCACTCATTCAAACTCTGAAACCTTCATAAAGCTCACAGCAGAGCAGGAACATCACGAAATATGAAAATAAATAACTAAATAAATAACAAAACAAAAACAAAACATGAGAGGTTAGATGCCTGTCGGGACAGACAGATGCTTCTCTTCCTGGTTAGACATGCACCGTTCCTAATTTGGGATTTCAAGTGGGAAATTCTGAAGATGCCTCTGAAAGAAAACGTGACAGCGTTAAAGATGGACGTGACACAAACACGAGGACGGAAATGAAAAAGGTGGATCTCAGAAAGGCGAAGACAAAGTTCAGTGCTGGGAAAAACTCTGAAAGTCTAACAGACAAGAGGAGGAAACGCAGAACCATCACAGGGTCTGAAGCTGCTCAGGAAGAATTATCATCAGAAAATACAAAATTACTTGTTTTTAACAGAAAATCCATCTAAATAAGCTTTTTTTTATTCAATTGTGCAGCTAAAAGAGCAGCTTTAGCCCCTATTTCCATGCAGATGATTAATTTTCAGAGGGGAAATATTAGTGATAGCAGTAAGGTGGTCGGACCAGCAGGTGGCACTCTTCTCTTTGTTTTCACCCACAAAGCTGCATGTCAGGGATGTGTGGAAACCAAAGGAAATAAATCCTAGGTGATGTGAGTTTGTCCTTTCTGATCCACACAGACGGAGTTATGAGTAAGTCTGCATTTAAATAAGGAGCAGCGAGCACACAGTCCAGGATTTCTCTGATGTGTGAAAGTTGGTTCCATAGATGCAGAATTTGTTATTCTTTATAATCTAAATGATCTCTCTCTGCAGCACTAAGTGTAAATCATCTTGTAAGTGGAGGATACAGACTTAAAGCTTAAGTTTGCAAACTTTACTTTTATGATATGTTGCAAAAAGTGTTGCATTTAAGAACCAAACCAGGTAGAGCAAGCAAAGTGTGTCATTTTTTTGGTTTTAACTGTCTTTTCAACCCAGAAAGGAGCTTAATAAATAAACTGGATACATTAGAATATGTGTTTTAAAGGTAATT
Source organism: Aphyosemion australe (assembly GCA_006937985.1). Lineage (NCBI taxonomy): Eukaryota > Metazoa > Chordata > Actinopteri > Cyprinodontiformes > Nothobranchiidae > Aphyosemion > Aphyosemion australe. The sequence goes on along the minus strand of SSNS01000170.1, from coordinate 1,188,653 downwards.
ACACCGAATTTTGTTTATTCAGCATGTGCTAAAAGTTACTCAGCTAAGTTAGCTAGCTCTTAAGGAGACGAGATTTAAACTTTTTAAACTGCTAAAGACAGAAAAACATCTGTAAACGCAATATTTTCATCAGTTTTATCCAAGAAGCTGCAGTTAGGCTTTATATATCCTGTTTCAGGTTCTTTAGGTTTGATGTCATTTAGTTTTATCATCACATCAGCTATTCTTAAGTTCTGGATGCAAATGCATGAGCCTATATGGAGCCCTCAGAGTGCCCGATATAGAAAAAAAATTAAGGTTGCCAAAATCCCTCATTTTAGTGAATTCTGCTCACTGAGTAGATAAAGGACTTAATTCTGTTGTCAAAGATGTCGTGGATCACTTTTTTAATAACCAGTGTTTTCTTCTGAGCGCTACCCTCCCAGCTGCTGCAAGTCTGTGTTCAGTTTAATAAACCGAGGGAACAAATTTTATTTTTGTTTCCACACCTGACCCCGCCACGCTTTGTATCCTTCAGCGAGCAGAAATACTGAATTTATGCTTCCATATAACGATCAATTAATCTAAAATAAAAATGTAAAATTCTAAAGTATCGCTTCATAACAAATGATGAATTTGAGTGTTTACAGTAAATATATTTGAACAGTTCTTGTCCGTGCATTAAATGCTTGCATGTTTATTTTATTCTGATATTATGAAAAATATTATGAAAATGCAGATAATCTCATTATCTATTTTTAACAGGCCCCAACTCTAGTAACTTTTAAATTAAAATCTCTCATTAGCCTTTGATTGAATGTTTCTTATGCTGCTCCTTCTGCACTGTTTACTGCTAAACTTTTGACTATGCCTTTTATCTAATTGTTTGAATAATTTCCTTGTGTATTTTGATTAATGTTTCTGTTGTTCCTGCTCTGTAAAGCACATTGAATGGCCTCCGTGTTTGAAATGTGCTATCCAAATAAAGCTGCCTTGCCTTGCCTTATCTAATTATAAGATCATAGCGTTTTATGTAATATTTTTATAAAAATGTACCTTTAACACCATGTTTTTAAGTGTTGTAATTACTTTTTGTTTGTATAATTTGGATGTTTACTGTCAAATTTATTTTGAAAAAACAAAAAGAAATGTGAATGAAGCATGATTCATAATAAAGTAATTTTTTTTTAGAATAAAATGATTTAATTATTTATCTAAGATAAAGAACAAAAACTTTATGATGAAATCTGAATTTTCTCATCTGTATCGTGTGTTTGGTTCTGATGTCTCTGCTTGTTCTGGTAGTTACCGGGAGGACCCCGCTGGTCCGACGGCGGGTCTGGCGGAGCCAGTGCCGTGCGAAGGCATGCCAGCGGTGAGTGGGGCGGCGGGGGGGAGGGGGTTGGTTAGGGGGCGCGGGGCTTTCGGGGCACGGTTGCCCCCCCGATGCCTCCTCTCCTTTATCCTGCTGTGTTGCAAAACAACAAGCACAAGGTCAGTATTGGGAATCAGCAGGGAGCAGACATATCAGCAACATTCAGTTATAAAATAAAAACATCATGCAGTTCATTCTCCATCAGAAACACCCAAAAAAAAAAGCATCCGGATTTATTTCACTGCAGCGTTTCTGTTCCGGCATCACCAGAAAGGTCATGGGCAGTGGTGCCCCCACAAGGCGTGGTCAAGGGGGGCAAAGGCCCCCCTATGAAAAATTTCAGGGGGCGCCACTGGTCCAGTAAAGATCTGCATTCCTTTATAAAAATGACAAAACCTGTTGTTTCTTAAACAATAATGTGCTGCATTCTCACACAAATAGTAAAAATTCACTTCTTTTTCACAAAAACTGACCATATTAATCATTTTTATTTGCTAAAATCTCGTTATTGATGCATTTCAAACCCTTTTAAACCCTTTCAGTCCACTTATGAGCTGAATGCAGCATTTGTCAGACACGATTAGTCATTAGTTTTACGAGGGCTCGGTGCGAAGGGGGGTGTAATCACTCAGTAACTGCTCTTAAAGGTCACTTATGCTGCAGAGCTGCAGCCTTTAAATAAGCTCAGACGTGCATCTGAAAAAACTGAATGTGTCTGAGCAGAACAGCGGCCCACTGACTCATCCGACACGTAACTGGATCGATGGAGCTGCAGCCAACGAGCCACAAAACGACCTTTAACTGTTGGGCGACAGTTTAATAGGGTCTTACTGATGGACGGCATGTTGTGCTGCTTCTTAAAGCTGTCCGGTTAAAAACCCTGACCTCCTGTAGCATCTGCATTCAGAGTCTCGTCTGTGAAGTGAGTCACAGTGCGCTCGCCGCCTCGCAGCACAAACCAGAGGCTCGTGAGGAGCCGATAATTACCCCACATTTGTTTACGCCTGCTTTCATGCTTCTCCGGGAACTAATGATTTTGTTGACTATTTGCTTTCTCATAATTGGCCGTTCAGACATTCCAGTCATTTTGCCGTAACCTTTTCAGCGCTCTGACTTTAGATCAAACATCCATTTTCTCCACAGTAGGCAGGAATTATCAGCGAGCCACTTCAGCAGGAAAGAGCAGCTGAAAAGTTTAATTATATCAGCCTTTTTCAGGCTGAATTCTTGCCTTTTCAAGTCGTTTTTCCCCCTCCCCATCAGAGAAGTCTTCAGCATTTATATCTTTCCTGCATCAAGAGGTACTGATGTGATTCAGCCACAGCCTCTACCTGTTGCTTATTAAATGGATAAGTGGACTGGAATAAGTGGCGTTTACGTAACCGCCTACTGCCTTTCCTCTCGTTTTCATTTGCTCATTTGACCACTCTCTCTCTCTCTCTCTCTCTCTCTCTCTCTCTCTCTCTCTCTTCCTCTCACCACTTAGACGAGCTTTCATCTTCTCACTGTGTTGTTGTCAGAGACCTATGGTTGGACGGAGTTCATTAATTTCCTCCTCCACTCGTAAACAAGCACATTGTCTAATTATAAGCCATCACAAATAATGAGCACAAACATCTCCGTCTTAATATGCCAAGAGTTTTAAAGGGCTTCGCTAATCACGGCGCGAACGCCCGGATAGGAGGGTTAATGGCCACAAAAGGACACGCGGGCGACGAACAATATGGACTCACCATGTCTGAGTCCACTCCTTTCTGCTCCAGCAGCAGGGGCTTCTCCTCTGTGATCTGTTGCTCCTTCATCCCTGCCATCCTGGACAGCAACCTGCAATCACCATGGCAACGTGCAGGAAAAAAACACAAGGTTACATTAATATTACATCACGCTAAGTACTTTCTGTGCTCCGAGCGATAAACATAAAAATCAGCAGCATTCTGAGGAGAGTGATGACACTTTTCTTCTCGAGAAAAGTGGAGCTTGCATTACAGCAATTAGACCGGAAACAGGGAAGGGCATAGAAAATGGCAAAACAGCTAAAAATATCATTCTTTAAAAAATCTAATTAGGTTAAACTAAACTAAATAAGAAATGTAATGAATTCTAAATAAATTTAATTCTATAAAATACGATGACATAATAAAATAAAATGAGAAAAGCTCCCGGAGCACCGCAACGCTCCAAATGATCATCTCAGCTGATTCTGTTTACAAAAGTGAAACTTAAGCGCGTGTTTACTTTCATTTTCAAAATAGTTCCCGGCCGGAGCTCGGCATTAATTCATCACATGGTCATGACACCTCCCTCTGTTGCGCCAACGCTTAATGTGCGTTTATAAGACCAGCGAAGCCGCAATATTACCGCAATATTACTATCAAGCGTGGCGGCACGAATGCCGCAAAATTCCTGCAACGTGATAACGCCATGGCGCGTTCATAAGAAACACGTTGCGGTAATATTGGCCTGATTTGCCGGCATGGTGTGTCTCATAAAAAGAGCTATTGTTTTGTGGAGCGGGTAGGTGTTCTAGGGGGCGCTCTTATATCTGCTTTACGGCTGTTAGCTGTAATGCTAGCGGTTAGCATTTTCAGTTCGTCAATAAAAACACAAGAAGAAGAAAAAGAAGAAGTTTGCTTTTTCTGAGCCTGGAAGTAAAAGTACCAGAGTAATATCTTTAGAGGTGAAGCAAAGCGCTAAAACCAGAGTGAACATCGGCGCGGCCTACGCTAGTTTGAGGGAGCTAAAGGAGGCTACAAAATCACAGACTGATGGTGACCTGGCTTTGTTGCTGCTGGACTTGTAAGTAATAATATTTGTCCAATAGTGTGGATCTTTTTAATTAATGGTTTATTTTAGTATTAGTTGGCTCATGTTAGTGTTAGCTCATTGCTAGCGCTAGCTACAGCAGGTTGCAGCAGGGTTTATGGTAGTTGTAATTCTACTTTCAACCAGTAGGGTGGAGGAGCAGGAAACTGCTCTGTGGTACTTTAACAAATTATTTAAGAAATTTGGTGGTTGATGTTTTAAAAATTTTAAAAATTACAAGTGCAAATACAAAAACATTCAATCTTTTTTTCTGAATCCAGAGACAAATGTGTTGAATACATTTATTTTATAATATAATATTCATTGTCCCCTGAATATGTTCTTCTCTGCCTTAACTGGAATATTTCTCTGTTCGTCAGACTTTGTTCTCAATTATTAAACTGAAATAAAAAAATCATATAAAAGTCTGGCTAGTAAATATGATTTTAAAGGTCAAAACATCTACCAAAGTTCAAATAATTGAAATTTCTGTGCACGTTTTCTGATAACAGTGAGGCCTTTTAAACTGGAGAGGACGTGGATGCTTGCTGACCGAGATTAAAGTGGAGCTTGGAAGCACACAGGCTACTTATCCAGAGATAAAAACGAGGCCTGAGCCTTGATAAAGGCCTAATCAGGCAGGCTTGTTGAATTTCACAACACAGTTTAACACACATCAAACACACACACCAAAAACAGGGTCAGACAGCATTAGAGCAACAACAGTGAAGCATCATGACATCAGTCCAGCGACACAGAAACACAGAGGAGCACGAAGGCAGAGATACGCCTCAGAGATGATGCATACATTCTACTGAATACTTGTTTTTAAAGGCATATTATGCAACTTTTTTATATTTTAAATCATGTTCTTGAGCCAGTTTGTGCTAAAATGACCCTTTACAGGGTTAATGAAATGTCACTCAGACCCCCACCACCCTCTGTGGCCAGAATACCACACTTGCAACTTCAGAGTGGCGGTCCGGTCCCTGTTGGACTTAGTAAAGTGGAGCTGACACGCCTGGTGCTGCAGTCTGCTTCCAGCATGTGGGACTTGCACTGAAACCAGCCACTAGGGGGTGCTGATTTGCTTCAGCTACTTCCAGGTCTTGTTTCCTGGTCTAATTATTTTTCAGGCCAAAGATTGAAACATAAAACATAATTTACATGCAATTTAACTGACTAACTTGCTGAAATACAACAAGTAAGTTTTCAATTGATTTAATTGTTGTGCAAATTTCACGAATGCAAAATGTGTGATTTTTTTACTATCAAATACAGTAAATTAATCAAAATCCTCAAAGTGAATTGAGAACCTAATTAGCTCCATCCTGTAGCTGCATTTAATAAACTTCTTTTTCCCTGGATTCACTAATAATCTTGCTTGAATTGTTCATTTTGAGTAAATTCCCTCAGTGGGAGCATGACCACAGACCCACTTATCCTTTTTCACAGTTCTGTTTTGATTTGTAGCTCTCCAGACGCCATCGGTGACAACGACTCAGGGGTTCAGGAGGATTCTTCTTCACATTCGCACCACCTCAGGAAGGGCTGGGCTTAATCAGAAAGTCAAAAAGAAGGTCAACGCCTTAGAACCTTTCTCTCCTCCTCCCATCGAATCACCCAAAATACACCTAAAAGCCTGCAGGAAGTGACAGAAACTCCTCCACACCAGAAACGGCCACCAGCAGTTTTCACCTGTCAAACCAACTCTCAACATGTGGAGGGCAACAAAAGCTTTAACCGCCATGTTGAATATTTTAAATATGATACAAGTACGGAAAAACATTTAATACTCTAAGCAACAAACACATAACAGCTAAAAGTTAAATACCCTTATGAATCTCATGTTTCTGAGATAATTCATCCTCAGCTTTACTGGTTCCAACAACAAGCACCACTAACTCGCCCCTCCCTCGCTCCGTCTGACCTCTGTCAGTCATTGAACGTTATCTCTGAGCTTTATCCAACACCCAAAACAGACAAAACCCAGATGCCACTTATAGTCCCTCCCAGCAGCTGATGAAATGTGTGTGTGTGTGTGTGTGTGTGTGTGTGAGAGAGAGAGAGAGAGAGAGAGAGAGAGAGACCCCTCAATGTCACATCTCCCCACCCAAAGTAATAACTCTCATTATTATAGGAATTAAAAGTAAAATTGGCCCTGCTCCCCTTTGATCCTCCACCAGGGGGCAGCAGACATGTAGAGGACAGGATATGGTAGGTTTGGGATGAAGGTACTAATCCTGATGCTCCATCTGGATGCCTGAAGTGGTTTGAAAGGAACTTGAGGGAAAAGTCTAAAAGGTGTTTAATCCAACCTCTGAAATCAAGAACTTGAGCTTCAAAACGCGACGAATGTCAGTTAAGTTTGAGGAAATCAACGACTTCCGTTCTAACATTAAACTAAAACAATTAGCCAAATATCTCAGCATATCTACCTGCTGTATTTTATGCCAATGTTTTAAATTAAGATCATTTTCAGAAATAACTGGATTTATAACCATTTTAGTTAAAGTGACTGAAGTATTTTTTATCCCATGGCACCATCTAGTGGCTGACTAAGGTATCACACCTTAAGACGTTTTCACGTCCGTATTTAGCAATGCCTCTCGTTCATGATTGCGCTCCTCCAGCCAACAAACAGAGTTAAAGCACATTGTTTTACAGTTATTCTGCTCATGTTATGTTGTGTTTTCATATATTTAGATTTTAAAGACCTACTTGTCCGTGAGAAAGGTCAAACACTCGAGCACGCTCTGTGATTGACATCTGTACGTAAGCGGTAGTCTAACGCTATTGGTTAATGCTGACCAGCGCTCAGTTCATATTGCATGGAGCTCTACGGGATGGGGGGAAGAGGCTTAGCAAAAAAAAAAAAAAGAAAAAAGTATTGCCTACATTATATCACATTATGAGACAATCACTTTTATGGATTTCCAAAAAAGTCATATTTTACCTGAAAGGAGAAAACTCCAGATAGCTGTTTGAAATCCTGAAATCCAGAGTTTTCCCCTTTCAGGAATTATGTATAATTTTTCAGAAATCCATAAAAGTGATTGTCTCATCCTGCAGTGTGATATAATATAAGCGATAAATCTTTTTTTTTGTTTTGCTAAGCCCGCCCCCTGCCCTGTAAAATCCATGCAATAGGAAACTGAGCGGCGACAAGAACAAACCAATAGCGTTAGACTACCGCTTACGTGTTTCAAATTTAAGGAAGTACCTCTGCTGATGCAGAGTTGATGAACTTTTCAAGGACAACTAATTCTTTACAACATAAATATATGAAAACACAACATGACATGAGAATAATAGTTGTAAAACAACGTGTTTTAGCTCTGTTTGTCAGATACAGAAGTACATTGATAAACAAGAAACGTGCAGTCGCCATCTTAAATTATCGAGTCCACCGACTATTGGTGTGATACGCTTGTCAGCCACTAGATGGTGCCATCAGATAAAAGAAATATTCCGGAGAGCTACTTTAAATCACAATATCTCCAAAAATCTGTTGAATTCTTTGTATTTGTTTGTTTTATCTCCATATCTGCATAATTAGGATAAAACCATGCTTGTGTTGGCTAACATTAGCAGCGACGGTCATGTTGAATTGGAACCGACTCCAAAAGTTAATCATTTTTGTGCATCTGATAAAGACGTTCTAAGAGTTCCATCTACTGAATCAATCATTTTACTAACAAAACACACCACAGTCATCAAAACATCATTACCTTTTAACCTTTCAGCAGTGGGTGATAAAACCATTTCTTTCTAAACCTTCACCTAAAACTATCTCACATATGTTTTCTCCTTCCTTCTGTTTCTGCCCTCCCTCTGTGCCGACCTCCCGTCGAGACCAAGTTTAATAAATGGGTCAGCATGACTCCTGCAGTCACTGGAACACAGCCACGTGGAGTAATAAGATCAGAACAGAACCCAAACAGCTCCAGCTTCTCCACTCTGCTGCTCTCCACATTATTGTTCATTTTGCAGTTTGCTGAATGATAAAATGGGCATGCATTTGTCTCCATGCAGTTTAGACACCTAAAATAGTCTCAAAGGGAATCTGAGAGCCATGCACACCGAGAGGAGAGTCTATGGAAGCTTTGGTGTTGCTCCTATTTCTGAATGTGGATCAGTTTAACATCAGAGAACTTTGTAGTAGATCAAGGATGCTCTAAAGGGACTCAAGTGGGATTTTTGAATATTTTAAAGCATCATTCAAATGAAAAGCTTCTAAAACAGACGATACGGATAGAAACAAATGCTTCAGAAAAAGCTGCATTCAGACTAGCCTTTAAAGGTGTGGTTCACTCGTTTAATCAATACATTTGCAGTGGTCTCTAGCAGGAATGAATGACTTGTAAGTCGTACTCAGGGGGGAAAAATATACAAGTGCACCATTTCCAGGAACTATAAGGCCTCACACTGCACCCTACAGTCTTCTGTGAAGTGCACTTGGAGAAAGTGCGCAGTAAGGCTTTGAGTGAGTGGTACATAAATGTGCAAATAATTGCCAAATTGGGACAGGGAGCATCGACTGCGACGCATGCAGGTCTCTTGTGCTACTTTTTAAAAAACCTTTATTAACAACTTTCATACAAACAATTATTTGACTAAATTTAAAATTATTGCTGTCCACATTTAATCTTAGTCTAAAACATTCGGAGCACGAGTACATATCATTAACCGTCTTAAAATGAACTTCTTTCATTTGAAAATACATATTTTCCCAAAAGACACTTGAGCCACCTTCTTCTCAGAATTCCCACGCAGCAATGAATTGTGGGTAATACCCTTCAATGCGAACTTCGACGAAGTGCGTCTCAAGTGTGCAAAAGGGGCGTGGTCAACTTCCGCACTTGAAGATCGGGACACTCTACGCACTCGCACCCCTGGACGGGAACGTGCATTTGAACGGCGCAAGGGTGGAAGTGCATCACAGCGTCAGACGGCAGGATTTGGAGTCTTATTTCCTGATAATCAGACATCTCTCCTCTGATTGGCTAACAGCAACACAACTCTACCACTGACTCTGTCTGCTCTGCAACGTTGATGTTTTATCTCCACAAATAACACAAGCCTGGAGGAGTTCTGCTGTGTGGTGGAGTTGCTAATGCTAACAGTTAGCTTCTACTAGCCCAGACGTTCTCTGCTGTTTCCTGGACGCTAAACCAACAACAACCTTCCCCGTCGTGAGTCAAGATGGGTGAGTCCATGAATGTTAATGACAGTGTGACGTAGATCTGTCAGGATTTTCTAATCCTAGAGTTTCACCTAGAGTCTATTTTCTATCAGAAGCTAATGCAGGAGATAGGTGGAGGAGACTATTTTCATGTTCAGCCTGCAGGAAACACTCAGAGTGACCCATTATAATCAGAGATAATCATTCACTTTTACACATCTTTAAAATCATCTGACTTCTTGGACATGAACTCTATTTCTCATTTCAGGAAGCTATGGGTAATATCATAATAATCTACAGAAATGTGTCAAAATGCCCCAAAGAAACCCTTTAGATCTGATTTTGCTCAACCTAAAACAATAACTTTAATCTACAGAAATTGTTTATTGTTTTAATTGTGTTTTATTGACACACATTTAAATAATTCTATTATTTTAGAATTATTCTGCATTGAAGAAAAAACAAAACACACTAAACTTCAGTTTCCACTGCTGCTTTGTTTCTGTTCCTTTATCTCCTCATTGTTAAACTTCTCCTTTGTCTCCGTGTTTTTGTCTCATTTGTCTCTGCTGTTTTGACAGTGTTCTCTTCCCAGATCCTCTGTCTCCGAGCGTCTCCTCATTTCGTCTTCACATGCTTTGACATTTTAACTCCCCCTCTCGTCTCTGAATTTCAGCTGCCCTCTCACCCTTTCATTCCTTTCGCTCTCAGTTTTTCTTCTTTCACACCTCATTTCATCCTCCCATCTCTTCCTTTTTTTCCCCAGCCGGTCTCATCACCCTATTTTTTCTCTAACCAGCTCTCTCCACCGTGATCTGCTTACATAAGACATCCGATTCTGAAATCAATCGGTGCTGCGTTACATTGACTAAATCTGGCCTCGTGACGCCACGGATAATGGTGGAAAGATACCAGTGCCAACGCCTGTAGCTTTCTATTGGCTGTGCATCAAGTTAATGTTGTTTACGAATTTTTTTAAACACATCATGAGTGCAGAAAGTGTTACAGCTAGGATCGGTGACAACATTTGGTAGGAACGTCATTGCTCCCTTCAGGAAAAGTTTCACTGAATGTGTCAAAATCTTCATAAAACTGTAAAAATTTCTGTGCAACCAACCAGAAATCATCAGTTTTACATCTAAGAGAATAAAATTTGTTATATTCATAATTTCTTTGCTAATCATTGAGCTAAAAAATGAGAAAACACAAGCGCTAAACCAGAATAAACCCAGACAAACTCCACAAGACAGACAGGAGCGACAGGCTGACGGGGATTTGACAGTAATATATATGTTTTAATAGGATTTTTGTGCTTCCTTGTATAGGTAGACAGCTTTGGTTTGACAGGTGGCATAAATGACTCATTTATGTTTACTTCAGCTGCCTCTTCTGCTGCTCAAACACGTACATTAATGCTGAAATAACTGACAGCAAAACAGAGCAGCGGCTGATGAAATGTGACAAGTGCATCTAGATTTAATATCTACAAGAAGCTTTTTTCTATTTGTTTGATGCAAAGAGAATAAAACCAGAGGAGTTTTGTTGCTAATTGAGCATTTTTGTTTTCCTTTCACTTCATTTTTTTTCTCCAACCTCCAGAAAATGCTTGTTAACATCAGTTCAATAATGGATTTTTCGTATATGTTATTTTACTAGCATTTCTACTGTTTATGCATTAGTTCATCTTGCACAATTGTATTTTCAGCACTTCCAACTTTGGACAGACCAATATATTGGTTGGCCTATACATCAGGCCAATATACCTCTTTAGTAGAGCCAATTTAAAGCCAGGCATGTCCGCGGACAGCCCACCGCTGCTGCTGAGTTTTATTAAACCGTATATTTACTGGAGGTGCCAAAAAAAAAACCTCACGTTACATTTATTTTTATAAAGATTTTAAATCGATTTGTAAAGATTCTTAATTGATCCAAAATTTCAAAGTTACTTTTGAGAATGGATTTCCCAAACATTTCCTAGCTTATTCACGGCTCGTACTGTTTGTCACTCAATGGCTTCCGTACTGTAGCCTTCTGGCAAGGGGCAGGTTTGGTGCACCACAGACGTATGTACGTAGACGCCTCGCGGACTGGCGCTGCCTATGGCCGGCCGCCATCTTAGTTGGATCTCCATTCGCCATCAGTGCATTCATTTTTACTGAGAAAGGTGCTTACCCAACAAAAAACACACATTTTTCACAAAATCAGACACATGGTATGGCATGATAATTAAAATATAAACATAATTAAACAAAATAAATTAAAATATAAAATCCCAGAAAATGACCTCTACATATCAGCATGCAACACTTGGGGTCACAAGTCTGCACCTTTGATTTTGTGGGTCCAAAGCTGAAAAGACCAGTTTGACCAAAACAGCTGGCACTATTCCCAGTATGCTAGCCTAGAATCTAGACCACAGACATATATAAGTAGACGCCTCGTGGACTGGCGCTGCCTATAGGAGCTGCCTTAGTGGCCAGCCGCCATCTTAGATGGGTCTCCATTCGCCTCCAGTGCATTCATTTCTACTGAGGAAGGTGCTTACCCAGCTAAAAAACACATGGTATGGCATGATAATTAAAAAAAATTTAATTAAATTAAAAATATATATAATTAAAAAAATATATAAAATCCCATCAGGTAAGCTAGAAAAGTCAATAGTAATCCCACGTGATTTGTTTTCAATACTACGCCTGTTGTTGCAACCGTAGACTGCACAAAAACAGGCATAGTTGCTCACTCTACATTGACTTTGCAGAGCGAGGACACCCATTCAATATGGCGGCGATGCTGTTATGCTCTCCAGCGCCCAATGGGGCATCTATGTATTCATGTCTACAGAATGTGGCGCACTACCAGCGTTACCCAACTATAGCTTAATTGTTTCTGCTTGAAGATGGAAACAGAAATACAGCACACACCTCATCTTCGCTGAAGGCAAATGTTTGAGGGAACTTTGGGTTTTACAATTTTGCGTTAAGAAGGAACTTGACATGACGTATTACTTTTAAGGCCGTCTTTACATGGGGAAATAGTAACTTGCAAAATAGTAAAAGAAAGACTAAGGGCGGGGCTTGATTAAAAAAATTAATCTAATTAGAGGCTTTGTAATTAATTAATATTGATTAATCGCATTTTAATCATTCAAGAAAAATGTTTTACTCTAAAAGGAATATAAATTCCTCTCTAGAAAAATACAATTTCTTGGCTAGATATCTTAAAATGCTAATAAACCAAAATTTTATGATTTTGCTAGTTTTAAGAGTTCTAGCCAAGCAACATTTGCTGACTCCGTTGGCAGATTTTTTTACTCAAAACAAGAAAATTTGGATCATATTTAAGAATATTAACCTTATTTTAATTAACGCTGTTTTTCTAGAGAAAAAATTATTTTCTTTTTAGACTAAAAATAAGATAAAATTTTTTTACTTTCTTAGAAATAATTTTTTACAGTGTATTGTTGCTGACCTTTTGACGGGTTCGACTCTTAGTAAGAGGATCAGAAACACCTTTTATCCTCCTTAATTTGAACTACGCGTCATTTTAAATCTTATTTAAATTATAAAATTAGAAAAAGAAAAATCAGAAAATGCTATGCACCACGCCATAAGCCTGCGTGGCTCTCCTTCAGCGGTGTTGGTGTCTCCACGCCGCTGAGAGCTCCAGTGAGGCCATCACAGTCCACTCTTCACAGAGGAGGGACTAACATCAAAGCTCCTCTTCATCCTCTTAACCAACCGTGCTCAGGCAGCCAGAGTGTCAGTGGGTGAGAAGCTATTTACGGTTTTGTTTTCCGTCTTTTCCTTCATTAAAACATTTCAGTCAGAAACAACTGAGAAATATTTCAGCGATGGCCCGGTTTTGGACGCGCTTGGAGGAGAAACAGCTTGCTTTTTCAGCATTCTGTCGAGGAGAACAAAATGAACTTGTCCTCTCTCTCTCCTTTGCTTTTCTTCTCTTTAGTTCTTCCCAGACACGGTTGCTATGACAACCCAGCTGGGTCCAATGATGTCTGGCTCACCTTCTTCTTTATGCTTTTTTTCCCCTTTTTAAATTAAACATCCCCCCCACCACCACCACCACTTTGTTTGCCCGTTTTGACAAAATGTCAGATATTTTATCGCCTGTTTCATAACGCCATGTTCTTAGGTTTAATTATTTAGCTGATCCGTGTGCCGACACGATGAAAGAAAATCTATTAAAGGTCAAATAAAACAATAAAACACACGACGTGATTCATTTGTTGATAAATTGGAGCAAAAATGACGACGTTAAAGGGGAAAAGAAAATTAGCGGTAGAGAAATCCGTTTGTGTGATTTTATCTGAAACCTGCTTTACGACCTCAGAGAGGGAAGAAACCAATTCATCACCAAAATGAATTATTCTGCCAAAGATAAAATGACTTTTCTCAGTTCTGCCACTAAAAACAATCACAGCACTGGTTTGATTTTCCTTCTATTCCCATTGAGGTATTTGGAGTGAATAGTCATTGAATGCTGAAGAGAGGTGCGTGTGCATATAATAAAATATTAGCAAAGCATCTAATGAGCCACCGGATGGATTTTATTAAACTTTTTAAATGTATTTATTGCATGTACATCCAGGCCACATTAACATTTAAACTTTCAACAGCTAATTCATCTTAGCAAACCCTCCAAAATGGCAATAACTGAGTCAAATTTACAGATGTTGAGTGAAAATTTCATGTAGCTGAGTGTCAATCATGGCACACTCCTGGGCTAACAGATCATGCAAGATCTTGCAATTTTGCATGAGAATGCTCATGTTTTTTCCAAGATTTGACAAAAACGACTAAATTTTTATTGACCTTGTGGTTTAAAACTCATAAAAGCCTGAAAATGTGTTTCCTGTAATGAATGTGATGCTTTTAACAAATGCCATCAAAGGTTATGCCTTCTTCTCGTGCAGCATAGGTAGGATAGTGAGGTTCTATCCATCCATCCTTTATCGTCCACTTAACCGGAGTTGGGTCACGAGGGCAGCAGCTTAAGCAGAGAGGCCCAGACTTCCCTCTCCCCAGCCACTTGGGCGAACTCCTCCAGGGGAATTCCAGGCGTTCCCTGGCCAGCTGTGAAACATAGTCCCTCCAGCGTGTCCTGGGTCTTCCGTTAGGTCTCCTCCTGGTTGGACGTGCCCAGAAAACCTCACCAGGGAGGCGTCCAGGAGGCATCCTAACCAGATGCCCGAGTCACCTCAATTGGCTCCTCTCGATGTGAAGGAGCAGCGGGTCTATATGAGCCCCTCCCGGATGACCAAGCTTCTCACTCTATCTCTAAGGGAGAGCCCAGACACCCTGCGGAGGAAACTCATTTCAGCCGCTTGTATCCATGATCTCGTTCTTTCAGTCACTACCCAAAGCTCGTGACCATAGGTGAGGGTAGGAACGTAGATCGACCGGTAAATCGAGTTTCACCTTCTGGCTCAGCTCTCTCTTCACCACGACAGACCGGTACAACGCCCGCATCACTGCAGACGCAGCACCAATCCACCTATCGATCTCCTGCTCCATCTTTCCCTCACTCGTGAACAAGACCTCGGGGAATCTCGGGGAGTGAGGTTCTAACAATAATAAAGTCCCTATAAATACACTGAAAGGCTCATAAAAGATGGAGTGATTTATTTATTTTTTATTTGTTTTGCAGAAGATAATCCGTGTTCTGATCAATTTCCACAGCTGGAACTGTTTTTTTTACTTGTTTATTTAGAATCTCAGCCCTAATAGGAAAATTATTTACAGTATCAAGGTCAGATTTAACAGATATTATTTTATTTGTCAACTCTTTCGTGGAACAACAGCATAATATGGTAGGTTACAGTCAATTATCAATGATAATAAGGAACTGATTATAGTTATATGAACATTTTAAATGATTTAGGACTCACTAACTTATCTGACTACAGGGTAAAAAAGGTACCAGATGCAAAAATGATGGATTTCTCTTTTTTATATATATTTTATTGACTAGTGAACTTTATTTCCTGCTCTAAATCACACATCATTCCCCACTTTTTAGTTTGCTTTTCACAAGTTTGTCTCGCCAAATTACACATTTCACAGTCGCACCATAGTAACCTCTTTTATTTATTTCCCAGCGAGAGCGTGTAAGGCTATGAAGCTGCTTTTGTATTCTCTTGGGTTGTTACTGTGAAATATCACCGTTCAGGTCACCTGAAGAGCAATATTTCACTACGACAGCAACGACTCTGAACTAACCCACATTTAGTGGAGCTGAGTGAGACGGCACATGGTTCACCTAAACGTTGTAAGTTTGTTTGAGGTGAGTTTACAGATTCATGCAAATAAAATAATGATTAATTCAGTTTTAATCTAGAATTAAACACAAATCTCATCCGAGCAGAAAGCCTTTAAAACCTCTGGTTTTCATATAAGGCTCAAAAGGAGGCTTGTGTTTTAGCTCCAGTGACAAACAAACGCTTTAGGAGGACATTAAGGAAGCTCTGAGAGAAGCTTTCTGTCAGAAAATCGATTGTGAAGAGGAAGCATCTGATCTGATTAATGGCTGAATCAATACTGGAAGATTGGGACAGAGAAACGGAGGCAGTGGTGGGAACAAAAAGTGATAAAAAGCTGAAACTTCCCTTGACGCAGAGCTGAAAGCAAAGTTCACTCGACACACCCAAACGTCGCTGATCCCAAAACGGCCGAGGCTCGTTTCTGCTCCATCACACCAGAAGGTTATTGAATCTACTCCAGTGTATTCATTAGACATATGGCTGCTGGTCTTCAGAGGATAAAACCTTCCAGAGGAAGTGATTCCCTCTCCTTCATCCCCTCGGTGAGAAAACACTACCATGTGCTTCGGCTGGATAATAAAAGAGCGACGGATTCACTTGTAGAGCGAAAAGTAATAAGGAGATTAAAGCAGAGGCAACACGGATATTTTCACCCAGCCAGAAAAATAAAAACCTCAAACCGCTGCTTTAACAGATTTGGTTTCAGTAAAACAATCAGGATGAAGTGCATGAATCAGACAACTTTTGCATCATTTAGGTCCATAAAAATGAAGACGTTCTTTAAAAATGACATTTTTGAACCATTTTCCTCAATGCAAACATCTCTAAGGCATCCAATAGGCATACGATGTAGGTCAGCTGATATTTCTTCATGTACAAAACACGTTTTTACAGAAAAGCGAATGTGCAGACTTAGTCAAAACTTAAAGGAAAACCAAGACTCAAGTCAAGAGTGTCGTGGTTGAAATACCCCCTGCAACAAGAGAATCCCTATAAAAAGCTGCTGCATCCTCAGTTATGATGCACCGACTCTCATTTCGTGCTCTTAAACCGATTTCCTATTCTTTGTGCAGCTCCTACTTGAAAATCCAGCTTTGGGAAGTTTGAATTTCCACATGGATCATCTGTTTTTCCTAGCGTGAGCTCATGATTAGAGGTGGTGAGTTCACAGAGTGGGAAAATGATGAGTTCAGGGACCTGGTGAAACATCAGATTTTTGAGTTTCAGATACGCGGATGACTGATTAAGCCACTGGCTGAATCTTAAGCCCTTTTTATAAAGCAATGGCGCCAATTTGCCACAACGCTGAGGCGGCATCAGGGAGCGTTAGGTCGTTTATAAGAGCTCAGACCGTGGCGGTAATGTTGCGCAATCATGTCCGTTTTATAAAAGATTACGCGATGGCGGCATAAAGGGGGTATGGGGTCGGTCTGTCGCGGACTTCCGTTTATCTTGGACATAACTTGCTTTTTATTGGGATCAAAGCCGCGCTCGTTATGTTTTTTTTTTTTGACAAGCAGCTACAGGTGTCTGTCCTCCACCGTCACTGTGAGCCGTCAGATGATCTGAACTGCAGATCTAACGGAGAGAAGCTCCCGGAGCACCGCATCGCTCCAGTTTATCATCTCAGCTGATTCTGTTTACGAAACAAAACTTAAGCCTTTGTTTACTTTCACGTTCAATATACGTAGTTCCCGGCCGGAGCTCGGCATTAAATCATCACGTGGTCATGACACCACCCTCTGTTGCGCCAAGGCTTAATGTGTGTTTACAAGACCGGCGAAGCTGCAATATTACCGCAATATTACAGCAATATTACTATCATGCGTGGTGGCACGAATGCCGCAAAATTATTCGGTAATATTATGCTGATTTGCCGGCATGGTGTGTCTTATAAAAAGGGCTCTAATATGAGCCAAAATTTACAAAATGTTGGAAATTCTCTGCAAAACGGTCATGAAAGCGTTAAAAAATCTTTTTTTTTAAGGTTTTGATAGCCGTGCCACTTAACATCCCAAAATAAGTCAGGACTAGGGACGTGTATTGGTAAAATTCTGGCGATACGATACGTATCACGATACAAGGGAGACGATACGATATATCACCAAATATTGCGATACATTCAGCCAGACGATATTAGCGGTTTTTTTAGACTGAATTTATTGTAGGAAAATTCAATAAACAGTCTAAACTGATACGTAACATGTTTAACATGAGGTATCTGAACCATAACAGAGGGATTTACATTGCACACTGCTGCCAACTAGTGGTCGGCGTTTGAATTGCACCAAAAAAAAAGGAAATATAAAAATGTTTGCAGGTAAATTCTTCCAAAAATTCGATACACAGTTTTTGAATATCGATATAATATTGCCGGAAAAAAATATCACGATATATTGCCATATCGATATTTTCTTGCATCCCTAGTGAGGACATTATAACCTTTTCATGTGAGCCTGTAAAACCCAGGGACAGAGGGGAGCAGTATAAACACAAATATCTCCTGTTTCAGTGGGTTTAAACCCTCACAGCTTGATATCATTAAACTAATTCACTCTAATTTGAATTATTTGGATCAATCAATGTTTTAAATAAAAGACAACAATGAATGTTAGGACGAAGCGTTTCCTCTCTGCTCTGCTTTACTCGTCTTCTGCTGTTGCTGTGATTCCTGGAGGAGTCTGATCCAGTTGAGCGGAGCGAGGATGTTAATCCTGACTGACGTTCCTCCAGCCCCGCACACTATCCCTCTCATTCCCATCATTCTACCTGTTGCTCTCTGGGAGCCGTGTACACCCATTCCACATGTGCAAATCTCTGCATTGTTCCTCAGTGTGTGTCTTTTTAATTGCTCAGCTTTTTTGAAATGAGTCTTTTAATTATTAATAGTCACTAGGCATCTAGAGAAATCTTCTGTGGCTGAGAAGCTTCCCATAGCAGAGAGATAATAGTCTGAGTGGAGGATTAAATATTAAATATGAGCTATCACCTCCAGAAGGAAACACTCAGCAGCATTCTGCTCTGGAACTGAAAGCTTCCTCGTCAGAGGAGTAAAATAAAAGTGTTGCATCTAAAAAAGTGCTACGTACTGGAGCTAGGGTTACAGGAGAAAAACGTGCTTTCTTGTTGTTATTCTTGGCAGCTGATCCAACAAGAACAAAAGCAAGGCAACAAAGAAAGCAGACACAGACGGTGTCCGGTCACACAACCTCATACTTTTGACAACACGCTTGCTCAAAAATCTATTTTTGCCTCAGCTCTCAGTGGGGGTCGGGTGTTAGAGGGCGACACGCCCCTCGAGTTGGATGTGAGCAGAGGATGACGCACTCAGGCTGCTCTCTCCATCAATGGTTATTTCAACCACACCTTAACCAGGGACAAACACAGGAAGTTAACCAGTTTTTATTACCAGCAATTTACTTCTCAGAAAGATTTTAAGACCTACTGATGAGAGGACGTGCCTCTGAGCGCATAAAAGCATCAGCGTCTCTGCTTCCTGCATCTATTCACTGAAATTTGAACTCATTAGAAATGATCATCACTGAGTGCTAGGCTGAGCCAGAGGCTAGTGACATCTTAGCATGCAAATAAAGTGAAAACGTCACAATATCGGCCATGAAAATCAGTCCAAAAATCAGCACATATTAGCAGAAAATGACCTCTACATATCAGCATGCAACACTTGGGGTCACAAGTCTGCACCTTTGATTTTGTGGGTCCAAAGCTGAAAAGACCAGTTTGACCAAAACAGCTGGCACTAGTCCCAGTATGCTAGCCTAGAATCTAGACCACAGACATATATATGTAGACGCCTCGTGGACTGGCGCTGCCTATAGGAGCTGCCTTAGTGGCCAGCCGCCATCTTAGTAGTCTCCATTCGCCTCCAGTGCATTCATTTCTACTGAGGAAGGTGCTTCCCCAGCTAAAAAACACATTTTATCAAGCTTTTTCACAAAATTTGACACATGGTATGACATGATAATTAAAATATAAACATAATTAAACAAAATAAATTAAAATATAAAATCCCATCAGGTAGGCTAGAAAAGTCAATAGTAATCCCACGTGATCTGTTTTCAATAGTACAAAGGTTGTTGCAACTGTAGACTGCACAAAAGCTGGCATAGATGCCCACCCTGCATTGACTTTGGAGAATGAGGAGACCCATCCAATGTGGCGGCTACGCTGTTACGCTCTCCAGCGCCCAATGGAGCGTCTACGTAGTCATGTCTATGATTTAGACCATCAGTTTGCTGCAAAAGGATCCGTCTAGCCATGTTCCATTGGAACCAAAGCAGCCCCAGATCTCTGGTACCAGTCCAATCACAGCGCTTTATTTTTTGGTGGGCCAATCACAGTGCTCTATCAGCCAGGTGGGCGGGATGTTACTGCAACTGAGCAAAACTAAAATGGCCATGTCTACGTAGTGGTCCAATCACAGCACTCCGTTGGTGGGTGGGATGTTACTGGAGAAAGCAAAAATGGCGACGGCTCGTTTGAAACAGCTTTGGCATCAACTTTGGACTATTTAGACTTGGGCTTTTCTTTGAGTCAAGAGCAGATAGAGGTACTGAAGTTTATTTAGAAAGAGGATGGATTTGTGTGTTCTTTGACGCAGTATGGCGGACTGCCTCGTTAACTGACATCCGTAGTGGTGAGTACGTCACGTTGTTTGTTATCCAATAGCATGTGGAGACAGTTTGAAAGACAACCGTAAATCCCGCCCCTCGACTGAGAGCCGTCAATGGACCGTGGCCAGACTATATACTGTATTAGGATGGCTTGCCAGGCTACCAGTATACGTTTCATTTGGCTGAATTCAAAAGGCTTTGACTTTATTTTTCTCCACATTTTCTTAGAATAAAAATGCCACAAAGGTATGATGTTGCAGAATCAACATGTCACACCTAAAGGTTATTTTTGTTGGAAATAGGCCTACCAGGAGACTGACCTTATCAGGTCTGTGCAGGGGTGCTGCAGGCTTACATACCTTCCTGTGGTGCAGACGATGTGATCCAAAGGTGGACTTGTAGCGCATGCAGAGGGAAAAGATTCAACTACGTCACACAACTACAATTCAAAAATGGTTAGTGTGGTGCTGGTAGACTGGGAGCAGACAGCGTCACCTCTATAAAGTCTTGTTTAACCATATTTAGTTGTTTCAACATTATAGTTTAATCCATAAGAGATTCTGTTCTAGTAATTGTAGAGGCCTAATCGCCACTCAGGGCGACAATTAAAGTCTATTTGTACCGAGATAATGTCGTTTATAGAGAATCAATAAGTATTTGCATTTGCAGGCTTCTGTTCTGTTTCCTGTTGCCTTGGTAATTCTTGACGTGATACGAATGCCTACAATGAGCGTTTATTTAGTTACTGTGAGGATGACTCAGCCTGATGGGGGAAAAAAGCTCCAACACGCTGTATTAAAACCAGACAGAAAGCAATAAACTCTGTCAATTCTAAGGTTAATGCAAAAGCAGAGTGAAAAATGACTGCTTATTGCTTCCTTGTGAATTATGAAGTAGAAGCCATCTGCTGATAATCACTGGTTGAACTGATGAATTGGTCTTTGTTAAATGGAAGCAGAGAAAAGGTGACGTTTAGGCAGTTGTGTGTTGATATAAAGAAGGAGAGACTTCTGGAAAAATCTTAAAGAACCAACTGTTGCTGACCAGGATTTATATGTGATTATTCCGTTTATCTGGTATCTGTAGACGTGTTTCCACTATAGGAGTTCTGAGATTTTTCTGGGAGGGGGGAAGGTGACTCGGTCCTCTCAGCTGTCTCTATACTAGGGGTGTGCAAAGCAGCCAGCACTTGTATCTGTATTTGTTGGGGGGGGGGGGGTTTGTATGTGTTTTAGTATTTGATTAAAACTCGAAATAGGTGTAAAAATCTTTTTTTTTTGGCGTACACTTCGACACTATAACAAATTTTTAGAAGTGTAACGCAAAAAAATAGATTTTTACACCTATTTTGAGATTTACTCGAATACAAATACTTTCCCACCTCAAAAAATACAAATACTGATACAAATACTGGCTGCTTTGCACACCAAAATCGTCCTTTTAAAGACCCACTCCAATCATCTTTTTAGCTGTTTTAATTAGTTCTCAGTGGTCTTTAAACTATGATTGCTGTTTTTAGCCAAAATCACAAAACCTGTGCTGTTTTCTAGTACTTAGTTTCTACATAAGCCCTTTTTATAAGACACACCATGCCGGCAAATCAGCGTAATATTACCGCAACGTGTGTCTTATGAACCTGCCATGGCGGCATCACGTTGCTGGAATTTTGCGGCATTTGTGCCACCACGCTTGATAGTAATATTGCGGCTTCGCCGGTCTTATAAACGCACATTAAGCCTTGGCACAAAAGAGGGAGGTGTCATGACCACATGATGAATTAATGCCGAGCTCCGGCCTGGAATTATGTTGAAAATGAAAGTAAACACGGGCATACGTTTCGTTTTGTAAACAGAACCAGCTGAGATGATGAACTGGAACGATGCGGTGCTCTGGGAGCTTCTCTCCATTAGATCTGCAGCTCAAATCATCTGACAGTTCACAGGGACGGTGGAGAACACACACCTGTAGCTGCTTGTGAAAAAAAAAACTTAAGGAGCACGGCTTCGATTGCAATAAAAAGCAAGTTATGTCCAAGATACACGGAAGTCTGCAACAGCGCAGAGACCGCCCCCATACCCCCTTTATGCCGCCATTGCGTAATCTTTTATTAAACGGACATGATTGCGCAACATTACCGCCACGGTCTGAGCTCTTATAAACGCCGAATTGGCGTTGCGGCAAATTGGCGGCATTGTTTTATAAAAAGGGCTATAGTGGCAGTAGCTCATTAAAAAGTCAGCTCTTGGTTGTGGGCGGAGCCGTTGGCGCGGAGTCCCCCCCACCCCTTTTTTCCCGGCTGTTGAGAGCTTTCTGTTTATGCTAGCATGCAGCACTGGCTGCTAGCATTGCATCAGCTCCATAAATACTGACCGATGGTTGAATTAGGAGTTTGTGCTCCGCCCAGTGGGTTTGTGATGTCACAAACCCAGTCAGTTTTAGGCTGCATTTTTTTCATCTGCTACTGATGCACAGCGATTTTGAATGCAAAAATACTCAGAAATGCAATTTTGAGCTTAAATTTCTTTAGACATGTCCTGTAGCATAAGAAAATGCCTCAAAAACATGTTAAAAACAGAAAAAACATGATTTTTATTATAGTGGGTCTTTAAGGAATTTGCAAAGACGTCAGCATTTAGAAATCATTCCACTGATCAACGGACATTAAACACATTCAGTTGTATTCTATCAGAGCACACCGTAATGTAATCCATGCAGGGAGAGCAGCTGTGTGATCAATCCATCGATCGATTGATTACAGTGCTCACCAAAACCCAGAACTCCAGCGGGAATATTTATCCCGTGTATTTTTAAAATGGTTCCCATACTATAAAACACAACTCGCACAACGATCAAAGATCCATAAAGCTTTGAGAAGTTGAAAAGCATTTCTAGGTAAACACATCCTACTTTTTATGAATACACACTACAGCGATTAGGCTCCGAGTGTGTCACACTTAAAACGGTCCTGGCGGAAACACTTCTCTGTTCGTGATGATCTCTCTGCTTTGCCAGATCGTCGACACATTCAAACCCTTCAAGGTTTGATGTCACCACATCGCCCACTCCTGCTTGTAGCTGTATATGAAATGTTCCTCATATAGCAGACTTTACTGTTTATCTGTACAAAATAAAACCAATGCTTGATGCAGAGTTGGAAACGAAAAAATAATCACGTTTTATTCTGAGGACTAATCTCTATTCAGTCTCAACAATTACTGATGATGGAACAGAGCACATAGTAATTTATGAATTAACAACCAATCATGAAGGTAAAATTACGCTCCTACACATGATCTGAACTTTTGACCCCGGTGTCCCAGCCCTCATTTTAAAAGCTGTCCCCCATTTGTGATCATAAAGTGTCAGAGCACATAGATTTAAACACCAATACATCAGAAGTGTTGCTCGCTAACATGAGCCTTGCACACATACTAACCGTTCAACACTTTAGTGAAATGATTTCATAAACACACATTTTGCACCTAATTAAAGCTGCAAATGAGCGTTGTGTGCTGCATAAACACGACTCTGCAGCAGAGACTTACTAAGACACATGCAGACTGACTCAGACAGTCGCCATGGACAGCCAGCACCCAGGCTGGCATTTCAGAGCTAACATGCCACAGTAATAGATAACACACACTGAGGGAGAAAAACCATGTCTGCAAAAGTGTGATGACAGAACAAGTTGATATCCTCCATTTCATCTCAGAACAACATTATTCACCAATGAGATTGAGATTTTTCTGGAAACCTTTTAACTGAATAAACTGTATCGAGTAATAAATCTGATTTAAATCTGGTCTGGTTTGAAACTGGATCACTTCCAGGCCTTTTGGTTTTGATGTTTGACTTTCAGGTTTAAAAAATATATAAAAAGTGATTTTATTGTGTGAAGAAAGTTAACAGAAGTAAGCCTTTGTTTGACTGGAGAAATAAAATCATTAAAAAATGAATCATGTGTTTATTATTGTACTGATTATGGCTTGTTCTGCATTTAATATGTTTTTATATATACAAGAATATGTGAGGCTAATGCAAAATAGGCTTTTATATGTCTAAAATTATTACTATGGCTGACATGTTAAGCAGAAAAACTACCTATTCTTGCAATTTTGTTCCCAAATCTAGCCCAGACGTTCTCTGCTGTTTCCTGGACGCTAAACCAACAACAGCCTTCCCCGTCGAGAGTCAAGATGGGTGAGTCCATGAATGTTAAGTGACAGTGTGACGTAGATCTGTCAGACTTTTCTAATCCTAGAGTTTCACCATCTATTTTCTATCAGAAGCTAATGCAGGAGATAGGTGGAGGAGACTGTTTTCATGTACAGCCTGCATGAAAAACTCAGAGTGACCCATTAAAATCAGAAAAAAAAACATAAAAAAATGTTTTTTCAGTGAACCGCACCTTTAAAACTGGCAACATTTACTACAAGAAAATTGGCTAAATTCATAACTACGAATTAATGATGAAGTGGATGTAAGGGTATGAAAATAAATCCACAGACTCTGAATATGAGAGAAAAAGGGCGTGGCACGATACGATCTAACTCTATGAGCACGATCTGCAGGAGCTTCTGAGGAACAGTGCAGTCAGCCTTGGGAACGAAATACCAAAACAATCATCTATCAGCAGGTATAAAAATACAAGACAAGATCTGCAGCACTGCTGTTGGTGCAAAAGCACTAATAATATTTACAGAATTGTAGCTGAGGTTATCCAATAACAAGCTCCAAAAGAGCAGGCAACGAGAATAAGACAGCATGGAGATAGAAAGGCTGTTTAGAAAATGAAAAGGGCTTTCTATCGCTGAGTGATGATGCCACTGAGGATCATATCATTTATCTATACATGAAACCTGATGTGTCTTTGGCTCGAACTTGCATCCGCTTCAGCAGAGGTCTAAAAACAAGTCCAACAACTGCTTCTAAATCATCCAAATAACACTTTTGTCTAGTCTCCCAGCAGACATAAGGAAGAAACCAAATTACAGCAGCGATCCAAGGGAAAAACATCTTGCAAACTGGAAATGCATCAGCATGCAAAACACACTAATGACAGTGCTGCTCACTCCCAGAGCCAAGCTCATTGTTTAGCTGCTGAAAATGCCACTGGGTGGGAGGGAGATGAATGTTTAGAGTGAGGTTTGGAGGCTCCATGGAGCAAGAGTCGCTCCAAAGACAGAAAGAAGCAGAAAAACAGCAAAAAGAAAGAAAAAAACCTTTTGAATAGAAAATCTCTTTCATGGCAGTAAACAATTTTTACCCAGCAATATTTCCTTCTAACGAATGGCAGATGGTGGTGCTAACAGATGGCACAACTAACCGAAGCTCCTCATTACCATGAACACTAAATACATTTCTGTCAGACAGAAAACAGCTTCAAAATGTAGAGCTGCTTGGAGAGAGTGTTAGCTAGCTGATCTGCTAGCTCACCAACCCATCTGCAGCATATAAAGCTGCTATCAAAGTCTTTTAATTATGTAAGTATGACAAATTATTATAGTGTCAAAATTCACAGCAGCAGATAGATTACACCTCAGCACATCATACATTACCCAACAATTCAAACTGAGAATGAGTAATATTGTACGTTGGCGAATTAGTGCCACACAGGGAACATAAGAAAATAATTCAATTCAGTTTATTTATGTAGCGCCAAATCACGACAAGAGTCGCCTCAAGGTGCTTCGCAAAGTAAAACATTACAATTGAGTTCAGTTCATTATGCTAATTAGTTAAACGTTTCCTATATAAGGAACTCAGCAGATTGCATCGAGTCACTGACTTGTGTCAGTCAGTGCGGTTCCATGTGCAGTATCAACATCTAAGTCGATTCAGGTCGATCTTATGGTAATAAGCTGGGAGTCTTTATCCTAGTTTACATGTGCATTAGAAAACCGACCTCTCGGAAATTAAGTTCATTCCACTCCGGTACAGTAGGTGGCGACATGCGCCCTTTCATGTCGACATTATTCCGGTTAGCTTATAGCAACAGATAGTAAACAAACACTGGCGGGAGTGAAGCAGACGGAATTGACAACAACAAAGCTGCAGCACAGCTTATTTGGTACATACTGGACTGTATGATGGTGTTATACGTGTTACTTTGTGGCGATGATATTATCAGAAGACCGCTACTGCAGTCTTATCACTTCCGGAACGCGAGCGTCCGATCGGTTCAGTTCGGCTGACCCGTTTACATGCAGAATGAATTTGAATTGCTAACGCATTATATGGGTGCTTCAGGCCAATTAGAACCAGTTCACCTTCAGCCAGACTAATGTGTTTACATACATTTAAAAAAAAAAAACGACGTGAGTCTTTTTAGAGCAATACTTCGGTTTTCTGATGCGCATGTCTGTTCAGCAGTCCCCATACTAAGCAAGCATGTAGCGACAGTGGAGAGGAAAACTCCATTTTAACAGGAAGAAACCTCCAGAGGATCCTGGCTCAGTATGAGCAGCCATCCGCCACGACTCACTGGAGGTTTGAGAAGATAGAAAAAAGAAGAAAATAAGGATCGTATTTTTCTTTATTATCGTATGAGTGTCTTTAACGGAGTAAACAGACGTTTAATTGAATATGAGATGTAGTTTTTTGAAAAATGTTTATTAATATTGTTTGAATTCTCCTGGAGAACAGTTTTATTAAACATTTTCTGTGTGTAGGTTGGCGACGTTCATGTCCCTTTAAGAAGCTGTACCACCTCGAGTCACATGACAACGTGACTCAACGTAATACACGTGACAGCCCCATCTAGTGGACGACTTTTGTTTTTGCGTATACATGAAGTTATCGTCCATTTATCGTTATCGAGGTGAAACTGTTGATTTTAGGACATATCGCCCCGCCCTACTTGAGGCTTTTATTTTGAAGGACTGAAGGACGGGTCCTGCTGTGGATGCTGCTATGGAAGTATAGTCAAAAAACTGTCTCTTCTTTTATTTACTCGATGGGGTTCAGTGGGGATTTTCCTTAAATAATTTGTTTGTAACTGTTTCTTGAAATACTTTCTTTTTCAAAAATTGTCCTTGTTCATATTGTGTCCATAATATAATAAAACGTTTGTTCAACGTGTGTTTTAGTGATGATAACAATATCTAACAAGTGAAAAAGCATCCAATAATAAAAGTGGTACTATTGTATTGAAACATACAAATGGAACTCTATTAGCCTGGTAATTATTGTTAAATTAGTTTGATAAAAAAAAGGTTTAGTAAAGAAGATATGTATAACCTCTACCTAATATTCTGTATTTATATAATAAACAGATACAAATGTTGATTTTTCAAATCCAATTTGGCAGAATTTATTGATTAAAAACAGCTAAATCGTAATAAGTGTAACAATTCATGAATGGATGATAAATCTGTGGGATTATGTCATAATAAAAACATTAACATTGTTACCTACCCTCCCACAGAACATGAACATGACTCACAAATTCCTGCATTCTTCTGTAGTAAATTGGAATGTTTAAATGTTAAATAATCATAATAACTGTGCAGATTGCTCATAATGCTTTTCTTTGTTCTTTCATAGGGTTAGAAAACACCAAGCAACCGTTTTCAGACTCGAGTAAATAGTGGCAGGGAGCATCTCTAGTGCAGGGCATTAAATATGGAGTAACTTCAGGCAGTCTAGGACCAACGTGGTGGTGCTAAAATTATACATGGATAGTGCAGTGTCGCTCATTTGTTGTTGGGTAGCCAAGAATGTAGTGAACTCAAAAAAATACCTGAGATTAACTCAAAATATATCAGATTATTTATATTCATTTCTGCTTTGTGTGTTTGGTTTATTGCTAGCTGCCAGCTACATTTGCTGGTTAGATCTGAATGTAATGTGAAGGAACAAAGACGGGACTGTTGCTGTTTGTAGATCTATTAATAAACACCAAGCTGATGAACAGACACCTTAAGTTAAAAAGGCTCAACTTCGGTGACTGTTTCAAGAGAAAAAATGGAGACAGGTAATAAAAAAACATAAGAAGGCAGGGAGGTGGAAGTTGAAGCCACTTTAAGAGTGGAAAGGGTTTTTTGTCATCAGCGTGGTGTTTTCTGATCTACAAACTCCCCACATTATGCAAAACTCACCTGTCACATCTTTTTGTGCTGCTATGTGGGTCTCTACTGCCTCTATAAACACTCCAAACATGAAAAAAAATCTGTCCATCTGTTTGGTCAGTGTTTGGTTTCAGGAATTATGTGCCTAACAAAGAGCCATTTCATAAAGTCCCCGTTTGTGACATCACAAACAAGAAACAGTAGAATAGAACCACTTCTCATGTGCTAGTGGAGCAGCAGCTCTAGTCCAAGCCCCTCCCGGATATCGGGGCTCCTCAGCTTATAGCAGCCTATCAGGGTGGGTGGGCGTGGCCAGCTCCAGCTTATTTTCTTAAAGTGACAGAGCCCTGAAACGGCTCATTCCGGAAGGTACTGAAACTGTCAAGAATAAAACTGCTGAAATTATTTTTAGTGAGAGGGATTTAGTGCAAAGAAATTCATAATCATGTTTTGTATCACCAGAGCCGGCCCTAGGCATACGTTACTTGTGTCATATATTGCCCTTTGGTTTTATTTTGTAGTCATGGCACGTTTTATACACATCTGTTCCAAATTTTAAGAACAAAAAATAGTTTACTTAGCTTGTTTACTGTAAATTCAGTGTTTGCAGATGTTACTTTCAAATATTTAAATTAATGTACCACAATTAAATAACACTCATAGGAAAACCTGCTTAGGGCCCCACTAAGGCTTGGGCCGGCCCCTATGGGCCCTGTATCCACAGACATCATATACGTAAACACCTTGTGAACTGGAGCTGCCTAGTTGCCTTAGTGGCTGGCCGCCATCTTGGACGGGTCTCCATTTGCCTCCCAATGCATTTATTTCTACTGAGGAAGGCGTTTACCTAACTAAAAAACACATTTTATTATGTTTTTTTCACGAAATCAGACATGTGGTATGGTATGATAGTTAAAATATAAATATAATTAAATGAAATAAATAAAAAAAATTAAATATAAAATCCCAACAGGTAGGGTAGAAACGTCCCACATGATCTGTTTTCAATATACGCCGTTTGTTGCAACACTAGGCTGCAGGAAAAACGGGAATAGTTGCTCAACCTGCGCTGACTCCAGTTGGGTTTGGAGAGTGAGGGACCCATCCAATATGGCGGCGACGCTGTTACGCTCTCCAGCACCCAATGGGGTGTCTACGTATTCATGTCTATGCCTGTATCACCCATAGAACTATTATAACTTCAGAAAAAAAATCCTAATAGGTCCCATTTCAGCTTCAAATTACGCAACTAACAGATCTTCCATGTGGGAGTTTATCAGAACGAAAAAACTCAATTTGAAATATTTCTTTTTTTATCAATTGAAAATATTCCAATATTGGTATCAGCAGATCAGAAATGTCCAGTAATCGGTATCGGCCCTAAAACTACAATCGGTGCATCTCACTCACTGTGAGAAAATAATTTCTTTAAAATAAAACGGTGAGTTGTTAAATATTTGATCTAAACTGATTCTAGGGAAATCTAAATATTTGATGCATTTTTGAGCAGCTGTGAAAATCCATCAGGTGTTGCCAGGAGCATTTAGTTACTGCAGCAGCTTCGTGGCACCACCAACACCAGTCTGCACCAAATTCAATCAACTTTTATGACTTCCACCTACTGGAGAGTCATCACTCACTCCGCCGCCGCCCCTCTCTCTCCTCTCCACTCCCTCTCCAGCACGCGCACCGGCGCTCCCTCCTCAGTGACGTCAGCCGCTCCGCAAACCGATGTTTAAATGGGCCTTAAGGGTCGAAATACACATCTTTAAATGTTGCATGTATTATTTTTCTTTTCCTCCCTGCAGGGTCAACAAATTCAACCTGTCGACATTCTGTTCACGCAACCGCCGAGGCAGCCAGCGGGGGGGCGTGTAAACAAAAGGATGCAGTACAAAGCCTCAGCAGCGGTATTCACAGACTCCGTGCCAGAAAATGCTGCTCGCATTTTAACATCGTCCACCTCCTCCACCACCTCCTCCTGCTGCCGTAGCCCTCAACACAACACAGCCACGGCTCCCGGTGGGCGTCATGTCTCCGTCTTAGACGCACCAAGGTTAAAGATGAAATAACAACCCTGCTGTGGATGCTTAACAGAACCAAGGCGGTTCTGCAAAAATGACCGATTCATATTAAATTTGCATTTCATCAATAAAATAAATATTTTTTTAACTAGGTGAATAAAGCTGGACTGTACCTGTAGTGTAGCTCGTCGTTTCTGCGCTCCGCACCGTGTTGTTCAGGGTGTTTTTTTGCGTCCTTGCCTCTAAGTCTGCTACAAACCGGATGAGAGGGTGTGTGTGTCTGTGGTTGCACTGGACAAAAGGAGAGAGAGAGAGATCAACGTCACTCTCTCCCTCCCCCTACTGATAAAAACACAGAGCACGTGGCTTCACCAATGATGCAGCACATAGAGCAAAAAACCACAAGAACACAGGAAAAAAAGATGGGTGGGAAAATATAGCACTGATAAAAATAAGAATAGCAGGTGTGTGTGTGCGCGCGTGTGTGTGTGCGTGCAACACTGGAGCTCTGATTTGACAATTGAGATTCACAGAGGGAGCTGGAAAAATGGGAAGATGTTGATCCAAATCTGAAGGAAAAGCTCCTTTTCTGAATAACAAATGGTGACACAAGCGTGACTCTACATCAGCTCCATCGTTCCTCACGCCCACACTCACAGATAAACACACTCGACACAAGCAGACAGGCTTAACAGCCTGTAGGCAAACAGAGGAACATTTTGTCTGGTTGAAGCCTACTGTCAAAGGATCTGACCATGTTTGGGCAACTGCAGCACGAAGTGACAGAAACACCGATAGCATCATTCATGTGGCTCTAGTGCCTAATTTTTTTTCATTTTGTTTATAGGATGAGATATTTTAGATCTGTCGTCTATAAACACGTGTGCCTCCTTTTTCCAGAGATGGGTAAGTATTATTCAGATAAGGAGCAGAATGCATATAATCTTGAATATCATAAAGGGATATTTTTTAAATGAAGTTGGGTTTTCTGGACCACTGAGCAGGCAGCAACTTACCTTTAGCAATCTCAGTTTGAACAATCAAGAAGAAATCCAACAACGTAACTGTCACTCAAAGGCAGTTTTATTTATAGAGCACATTTCATGCACAGAAGCAATTCAATGTGCTTACCAAAGGCAAATGTTCACCGTTTAAAACAACTATATTCAAAAATTAGCAGCTTGAGCAACGTTAGATTAAATATTTTTACATTTCATTCCTTATGCTTGAAATATCTTGTACAAAACACTTGGTATGCCAAGGGTGGATACGATTCACACTAAAGCACGGCCACATTGTGTGTTTTTCGGCCATTCTAGACAAATCCCTCATCGTGACAAAAATGGCGAACGTGAGTTCAAGGCCATCCAGTGTGACCGACCCAGCGACAGATTATTGAGCACTCTCACAACCAAATCCAGCCTATAACGGTCTTCAATTAGTGTCTGAAAACCCACGACTCTGATCTGCGATCGACCAATGAAAATACATCCAGGGAGTGACACGAAAAACTACTGACGAGAGTACAAGAGTAGCATTAGCAACATTAGCAACAGAACATTTGGACCACTCTTTTTTGGACTTCAGAATCTAAAAAAAGCGTTAACGCGCCGCTTTTTTCTCTTTTCCTCATTTTCTTGGGTATCTGTCGGTTTTCGTATGCTTTTCAGCGAGTATGCTCGTGACGTTAGCGTGTCCTGCTAGATTAAGATGTGCAGTTTGGCTCACTGAAATCTTGTGCCGTAAAGCATGCCACCTCTCTAGAGTCCTGACAGTGTGACATGAAGCAGTCCTTCGCGACAGCTAAAGCCTAGTTTATACATCTCCGTCATTTCACTTTTTAACATGGACAAATTTGTCCTCCAACTCTTCATGCAGTCACCACCTCTAAACCCCTGTTTCCCACTAATTCCTGACATGAATCAAAAGTTGGCCGTTTATCTTTGTACTCCTTCAGTCGCGGGTGTAAAAACATTTATATCGTCGGACTTTTTCCAAGAGACGTTCTTCAATCTGCTCCGTGTCTGTCGCTAGATATCTTCAACTCTTGTTTTATTTTGTTCAGGCGGAATGGCGGTGCTGTTATGTTAGAAAGCGACATCCTGACCAATCACAGGGTTGCGGTTTCCATCGCTTTTGAAGGGTAGTTAGAAAAGTGGGCTTTACGCCGTCCGTTCTTGCGAGCCTGTTGGAGAGCCCTTGCAACAACAGATAATGGCGTTGCGTGTCTCAGCACCGACTCAGACGGAGAAGTATAAACTAAAAACACACAGCGTGGCCTGGGCTTAAGACCCCTAAAGCTCAGGATGTCGTGGCACCTCTTCAGTGTCCCACAAAGAACAAGGAAATCTCTTGTAGGACAGAAAATCAAGGTGGAAACCCAAGGTCTACACTTGTATATTGGCAAAGAGATCTTGATCAAGTTTTAAACTTTGGATACGAGATACATTTTATTGTTAAATTTTATTGTTAAGGGATTGATCAGTCCGTGTGTGCTTTGCATACTTGCAGAAGTCTTACGAGGCATGCTGCAGAAGTACGTGGAGGTTGTTGGCCCCTGTGCAACCTGAGGGTGTGTTTTTATCTTTGGCACAAACTGGTCAGACCCTTTTCACAGATTCCATTTGGGAAGTTGCAGTTACGTGCAAAGCAGTGTCATCTCCTCTAAATTAGCCAGAAATAAAGAGAAATACATCCCGCTGGTTGGAGTTCAGTTTCTACTTAAAGCAGAGGAGTTCTAGTCTGCTGATGTCTTGTTTGTGAGTTACCCACAAAAGAAATTGCCTGTGAATCATTATTTTTCTGCTATTTTACAAGAGACACTGTAATTACTGCCTCAAGTAGATTCTTTCCTTTAACGTCCTCTAAACGTCACCATATTGTACCCTAACGGAGACATGAGTATGTCCCGCTCTCTAAATAAAACTTGCTGCAGTAGAGCTTTTTAAATCCACCCAACCTCATAGGTTCCTGTTGATTTGCTTTAGGGTGTACTACACACATTGGCCCTAGCCTTTCTGTCACAAACCCTAAAGTATGAACTTCGTGCATTGATGCACAAATTCTCTGCTGCTGCAGTTGTTGTCCCTGTGCCCGTAGCAGTCTCAGCATTACTGATTATCCAGAAAGTACTTTGCTGATGTGGATGGTGGACGAGTTCTTCCTCAGTTAAGTTCCTTCCTACCTCTTACAGAAACTCCCTCCCATTCTCTAAAGGAAGCACCTATAAATCACTAGAAACTTGGCAGTGCATTTCACGTGCGGGCCAAACTCCATTATGACAGGACAAATATTTTACCTGCTTGCTTTTTCCAAGGAAGCTGTAAGAGTAGAGCCACATTCTGCAACATTTAGAAACTGTAAAAGTATTTTATGGTGAGGGGAAGGATCCAGGTCTGATGTAGAAACTGGTCAGCATGATGAAGCATCAGAAAATATAGCAATCTATTGCAAAATTATTACCATTAAGGGAACTGTGACTATGTTTCATATGTTGTCACTGTTTTAAATGGAGGAAACCGTATCATGGTTCTGCAGCCTCAGGTGAAAGCAGGACTATTTAAACACAACAGATGAGGACAGAGTAGGGTGTAAATCACTAGTTAGACAACGATGCGATATATCGATACAGTGGATGCTGATTTAATGTAACATCATTTTGATTTGACTCGATTTAGGATCCACTGATCGATATGAAACAAAGTGATTGAACACAATCATTTTCCAGGGGAGAGACAATTTCTTCACTGATTTTCAAAATAAGAGTGCATTGGATAAATAGTAATTCTATCAATTTTTGCATTTTGGATCAATGACCATATTATTGATGTATTGATATAGGCATAGATAGATATAGATTGATGTATTGTTTCACTCCAAGGACAAGAGTGAAACAGATGTATGCAAAGCTTTTAATTTGATAAGTCAATTTGACAATTCAGGAAACGTGGCTACGATAGATTTAGAGTAAATCTGTAGATTAAATCTGAAATATAAATAATATTTTTAATATTTATTTCCTGCTCTTTGTTCTGATTGCAAAACTCTTTGTATCTCACCAACTTAATGCCTTTGATTTCCTGCTTTAAAATAACACAGAAAACTAAAACCCATTGCTTATTCACATAGAAATCATTACAGTTCTTCCATTGCATGCACATCCTTGATTTGCAGTATTACTATTGCTGCTCATTCTGGGACTTAAAAGCATATTTTAAAACACATTCCAGTACATGCAAAACATTTTTTTTATTTGTTTTATGACAGAAAATATTAAGATAAAAGTCTTTTTTAGGGAACGTTTTCTAAATTCTGCAACTTTTGTTTTGCACAAACTGACTCTGTGACCTCTTATCAGGTGAACAAGAGTGCATAAATGTGTTTTGCTCATTAAATTGAGTTTAAACGCTCGTTTAAGCAGATTAAAATTCTAGTCCACTACGGCTTGTTTATTCTTTGCGCTAATGCTTTCATATTCACGGGTGCACCGAGTAATTAATGCAGAGCTTTGATGGGGGTATGGGGGGGTGAGGCATTTATTTTCATTTGTTTGATACATCAAATTAAATTTGAACAAAATAACTTTTTAAGTGATTAGATTAGGCGCTGCTCCAGCCGGAATAGTTCTAATTGATCAAACCGAAGCTCCGCGCTGCCTGGTAGGTTTGAGTATTTATTCATCTTGAGTTTTAATCTGGTGTCTTAAAGTGGCAACGATTTTGCCTTAATCACTGTTGTTAACATCTGGTGTTTATTTTACATCCAAATGCAATGATTTTAAAAGTGTTTGTTATAATAAAAATCTAAAAAAAAAATACTTGAATCTTTCAAAATAAGAGCATGTTTGTTTTGCAGTGTTTGCTGAAGATTTGCAGAAGCACCTCTTCAGATCGGGTCTTCTAAATGAGTTTGATATTATGGAATTAACAGCAAAAACCTTTTTAATTAGAGTTTTTGCAGAAGTTACATTATTTTAATCCCTGGGAGCAACAAAAAGGTAACATGTGGTGCTTTATAAATTTTAAAAATGAAGGTTAAAGCCCTCTCAGAAATCCTAAATGTTCTATAAATTGCATTTTAGCTACATGACAAGAAATTGCAGGCAGATTTTATCATCCCACATCAGGGTATGATGTAAGGAAAGTTTAAAAATATGAAAAATGAACACCTGCTAAAATGTATTTGATCATTTTCCAACTTGAACAGGGATTGGCTGTAATTAGTTGCCCATTTCACAAATCCGTTTGAGTCTTTCCTCCAGAAATGAGCTTCTCAATGAATCCCAATCATATAAAGGAAGGTTGCAAACTAACAGGCAAATCTCATTAAAACTGTTCCAATGGCTGCACCAATGAGCCCCCCCACAGCGAGGCAGGAGACCGTTACTGTTCTATTACCAGACCGCCACAGGCCTAATCTCTGCAATCACCCGACGTGTCCATCAGCAGTCATATATCCTGCAAAAATGGCCTGCAGCAGAAAAACACAGAGAGCTCACTGATTCGCTGCAAATTGCCCGAGACGCTGTCAGCTGAATGCTCAAACCTCGACGTGAAATGATGGAGTTTTGAGTCAATCGTCGTTGAGTAAAGTCCCTGACAACTGCGGTTGGGTTGAAGCAAACAGAGGGGCTGAAGGTCGAGGGATGAGATCCGTTGATGAACCTGCTGACAGCTGGCAGCAGCTTTTTCTGACCCGTTTGTGTCGTGGGATTATCTGATGTTTGTTGACACATGTCACAAAGCTTTTGGATCAAATCTGAAAACTGCCGTGTTTGCTGCCTGGTAAGTTGGACATGCACTGCCTCTCATGGGCAGGTTCCTCGCCGCCGTCAGTCATTGGCTGGGAATAAATGTGACAATTACGTAACGTGAACACAAACATCATTAACACACCACTCAGCTCAAAAGAGGTGACATTAATTCAATCTAGTTACAACGTTAATGTCAAAAGAGATGTGAAACTGTATCGACCCTGAATCGACCCTTGTCTTTGAGTATTTAGTTTTTAAAAATATTGTGCACGTCGAAAAAAGTAAAAAGAAAATGTGCAAATGGATTGATTTAAAAGTCAGTAGGAGGGAAACCCAAAGTCAACCCAAAGGCTATTGAATCTAAACAGGACTCAGTGTTTAGGAGCAGGAATAACAAAAGAGTTTCTGCAGCCAGACTGACCCTTAGGACAATCACAATGACTCATTCCTGTTTTACCACAAGTCTGTAAAAGAAGCACATGAACAAATAAAGAAGTGCTCATAGTGCAGAGGAGGGTGACTGCAGCATCTGATTTAAGAATGAGTGAAATCATTTTACAGGGTTAATAAAATGTCACTCAGACGCCCACCGCCCTCTGTGGCCAGAATATCACACTTGCAACTTCAGAGTGGCGGTCCGGTCCCTGTTGGACTTAGTAAAGTGGAGCTGACATGCCTGGTGCTGCAGTCTGCTTCCAGCATGTTTCCTGCATGTTTTAGATCATGAACACAGCTGATGTGTTTGATTTAGTGATGAACCGCTCCTGTAGACACTAATGAAGGCTGAGGAGACGATTCAGCTGTTAGATTAAGGTGTTAAAAAGAGAGATATGTTTCACTTTTGCTTTTACTAACGGACACTAGGGGGTGCTAAAAACAAGGCAAAACTGCATAGTATCCCTTTAATATTGAGTTGTTGTTTTGGTTTATTTAACTGGTTACCACAGAATTTTAAAGCCACATTCCGCAACTTTTACACCTTAAAATAATGTTTTTTGTAAAGTTTTGGTGGCATACTATCATCTATTATGTTCATTTTCGGAGCTGTGACGGTGTTAGGGGGTCCCAGGTCTGTTTACCGCACAATACAGTTTTTCAACCTCGACCCGACACCGGAAGTACTGACTGCGTGTCGCTTTACTGCATATATGGCAAGCCAAAGGGGTGAAAAAAGCGCGCGTTCTAAACGCACGTTTTGGCGGACACAACACACGTTTAGAATGCGTGATTATAGAACATGCGTTTTTTTGCCTCCTTTGGCGTCAAACCACGCGTTAAGTCCGCCAAAACGTGCATCTTGAACGTGCGTGTTGATGCAAAAGGGGGGAAAAAACCGTGCATTCTAAAATCACGCATTCTAAACGCGTGTTTTGGCGGACATTTTTGATCCCTTTGGCTTGCCATTGTAGTACACCCGTGGTTTAGAGACATGAGCAGTGGCAGATCCACCAAAGAAATCTAGAAATCCCTTATCAGAGGAATCTAGGAAAAGAAAAGGAGAATGTGATAGAGCAAGAGCAAAGACCAGAGTTATTATTGGGCCGTCTTTTCCTCGCTGGAGAGCTCTTTTAGAAAGAGCGGCATGAACTACGGACTCTGACCTAGCCGTGCTGCTAATGGCTAGGTAAGTAATAAATTATTTCACCAGGGTTATTGTGTTTGGTCGGGCATAAAGTTGTTATACAGTCCTGATAAAACTATTTATTCAATGTGTGGAGGTGGAAAAGTTTGTTTTCGTTGTTTTGCCTGACATTAGGAATGTAAACATGCCTCTTATGCCAGAGAGAGATTTGATTTTACGACAGTGACGTTACGCAGAAGCCTTGAGAGGGCGACAGAGAGCATATATCTGCAAAGTTCAGGAATGTGGCTTTAATATCTTAATCATCATCATGAGCTCTTTTATTATAAACGATGGTCACCATAAGAGCTTCTGTTTTGCTTTTTCCTCATGT
Organism: Aphyosemion australe; assembly: GCA_006937985.1. Taxonomy (NCBI): domain Eukaryota; kingdom Metazoa; phylum Chordata; class Actinopteri; order Cyprinodontiformes; family Nothobranchiidae; genus Aphyosemion; species Aphyosemion australe. Next base: position 1,150,604 of record SSNS01000170.1, on the reverse strand, counting down.
TGGGAGGTTTTAGGACCCGAACGATCAATTGAACATGAAATAATCCCATTAGCTTGTTTAAAATCTGATTTTAATGCAGAGACATTGGTGTCCGAGGTCACCGCCCATGATGCTTGTGTTGCCGCCACGCTGCGATGGTCCCAACAGCAGAGGAGATCGATTGACAGGCAGGCTGAACACGTAACAGTTTGATTTTTATGCTTTTCTCTGTTCTTTGAGTCATTATAAATAGAACTTTGGCTCCTGCCTGATTTCCATCACCGTCGCAGTCTTTGAGAAGACGATCAGGCTGACAGTGATGGAGAGGCAGAGGTGTAAACGTGTTTTTGTACACTTCCCTCGGTTTATTTTTGAGTGATAAATGTTGACGCTGCGGCTAATTACAGACACAAATAAAGCTTTTTAAGAGCTGAGAACCAACTGTTGAAGATTTTAAAGCATCACTGAGTTTCAGAGTCAACAGAAATGTTGTTTCTGGTCGTCTCAGCTTATGTTCATGTCTCACATCATCATGTGACCTTTTTAAGGAACCAGATCCATCCTTTAGCTAACTTAATAATACATTTATGGATTTACCACTGATGTTTTTGTTTAAATAAGAAGCTTTAGGAAGATTCTTTTGATTGTAACACAGTTTGTTGTTAGCGAGGAAATGCAGTTTTTCAGCTTTTTGAGTCTCAGGAGGAATTTGACGGGTTTGCAACCCATGTTTGTTTCTTTCTCTAAGATCTCCTCCTTGCAGCTTCTTCCTCTTTTAACTCGACCAGGTGGAAAAACACAACGCTGCTTTGTTCTCTCATCTTTTCTTTTTATGTCTAGTAAAATGCACTGGCAGCGTTTCCTTTCTATTTTATTTGAATCAATAGAATTTTTGCAGCCGTTCTTTGTTCTCTGAATCTGTCTTTTAGGTGTTGTGTAATATTTGGTTTCTCCAACAGAGAGCTGTCTTTGCAACATCTTTTTTTTAAATTTCCTCCAGTTGGCGAGACACAATCTGTGCAGGAATTTAACTCTGCTTTACCCTCTCGTGTGGGCCTCTCAGGGCTCTCTCTTCTGCCAAAATACTCTCTCTGTCTTTTACACACAGAGCAGTAACTGTTTGAGTCTAATCTTGGGGGGGATCATGGAAGATTTCTCACGTTGAGGTTGTAGCTGGATGTTGCTAAGGTGAATCTGTTCTCTTATAGGGGATGACTAATCAAGCACATCCTGATCTGGGGTTCTATGGATCAGTGATCACAGGAACTGCAGCAAATCAACAACATAGATGATAAAAAACCAAATAAAATTAAATAAAGATGCTAAAGAGGCCCAGTTAAAGTCCAGACTTCAATCTGGTTTGAAAGAGACTGAGCCGTTTGTCATATTTGTTCAGAAAAGAACCAAATCAGGCGATTTCTATGCTCTAAAACTGTACTTTCCCTCATGTTTCTGGTGGCTAACGTGTATTTTTCCTCCCCACTGTCTGCCACCTGCTTCAGAAAACAAGCTGAGGCCAACAGAGACCTGGACTTCCTCCCCCTCCTCCTGGTCCCGACAACATGCCGTTGGACGAACTGTTGCTCCTGCGTCGAGTGGGGGAGGAGGGCTTAAAGGGGAGATAATACTCATTTAGTGAGCATATGGGGGTGTTACCTCGGCTACAGTTAATCCTCTGATGTGTCTGGCTGCTGTTTTTCTTCCTCTTTCCAATCATTCATTTATTCTTCTACTCAGATCATTTCCCTCCTGGTATCTTTTGTCTAGTTTTTTTTAGCCCTTTTTCAGGTTTCTGTCCATTCTTGTGTCTTTTTCTCGGCTGTAATTGAAGCTCTAAAAGCGTGGGGCGCTGTTAAGACTGCAGGAGATAATGGAGGATTTGGTCAGTAAGATGGTGTAGACCGAACAGATTCAAGGGGTCATGCACAGCGCTAGGGTTATAAAAGGTCGAAGCCTTTTTTGTGTTGTTGTTGATGAACACAGATTTAAAAATCCTAACCAATATGAGATAAAACAAAATTATATGAGTTGCAACTTGGTTCTGCTGACCTGATTCTGGTTCTAAAACAATCTTTATAAGTTCTTTTCACTTCCTAACAGTTGTGGTGCACACAATCAAACTGTTGTTTTCCTTTCTACTGACCAGAATGAGAAGATTTTAGCATCCTGTGACGACTGAGACACCTCAGCTGGCTCTTTTTGATGCTGAGGAGCAGCGGTTTTACTCCGAGGTCCGCCTGGATGATGGAGCTTCTTGTTTCACCTCTGAAGCTTCTTGTTCCATCAATCCCAATTCAGATCTTGTGATATGAAACATGCACCATTAAGCTTCAAGGCTTCTTCACCTCAGCACACTTATTACTGCAGATCCGAGTCCCAATACATTGGTCCACATCTTGCTCGACCTCTCAGCGGCGCTTGATACAGTCGACCACTCAATACTGGTTGATAGGCTCACGTCATTGGTGGGCGTTACCGGGAATCCTCCCAGGTGGTTTACATCCTACCTACATGACCGCTGCTTTAGTGTCAGCATCGATAAGCTCTCTTCTGGCACTGCTCCGTTACTTCGGGGGTTCCCCAAGGCTCCATCTTAGGACCATTACTTTTTTCAATCTATATGCTACCTCTGGGGAAGATTCTGGTTGAGCACGGGGTTAAATACTACATCTACGCCGACGATTGCCAGCTGTACATTGAACTAGATCAGCATGCCTCAACTTGTACGTTCAATGACGGTTTAGCTGAGGTCACACATTCACTGGCCAGAACTTTCTCAAACTTAACAGCAAACTGAAGCAATAATTTTCAATCCTAAACAGCCTCCACAATCCCCGAGCATCCCTCCACTTCCCTCTCTGTCCCTTAAATCGTGTGTTACCAGTCTGGGGGTTAAGCTTGACTCTGACCTGACGATGTCACCTCAAGTTAATGCGACAGTGAGATCATGCTTTTATCCGCTCCACCGCAGTACCAGACTGAAATCCATCTAAAGAAGGCCACACTTAGAGTCAGTCATTCATGCTTTTATCACATCTCGCCTGGACTACTCTAATTCAACTCTCCTTGGGGAAAATGCATCTTGTCTCAATAGGTTACAAAAAGTTCAAAATGCAGCTGCCTGGTTTCTCATGAGCACTGACCGTCGTGGTCACATCACCCCCGTCTTTGCCAGACTGCACTGGATTCCTGTACAGTACAGGGTTGATTTCAAGATCCTGACCCTTGTTTACGCCACTCTGAATGGTTCCGCTCCTCCATACATCTGTGAGTTGCTTAAACCTTACACCCCACTCCATTCCCTCTGGTCTGCTGACCAGAACTTCCTGACAGTACCTAAGAGGTCCTACAAATCTTGCAGAGAGCAAGCTTTCTCTCATGTCACGCCACGCCCAAATTTTGGCACACTTTACCCCTCCACATCAGGTTGGTTCAGTCACTGAGTTCAAATCTTTAAAAACCCATAATTTTAGCAAGGGCCCTGAATTCACTACCCTCCCTATCATCACCTATGTCCTCGGAACATTGTGTCTTGATATTTTTATGTAGCTTTTTACTTCTGTTGTTTCCAGTCTTATGGTTGGAATTGCTCATATTGTATTTTTTTTTACTTATTTTGTATGGTGTTGTTGTTTGTATTGTCTGGGAGGGCCTTGTTTGCCCCCTTTTTATGGCATTTCAGCCCTGTGAAGGATAAAGGAGTAATAATAAAGAATGGATGGATGGATGGATGGATGGATGGATGGATGGATGGATGGATGGATGGATGGATGGATGGATGGATGGATGGATGGATGATGAATGGATAGATTGATGGATGGAATGGAAGGATGATGGATGGATGAATTGAAAATAATTGTATCTGATAGCACTGATACTAAACGAATGGTATATTTTCTATTTCCCGTTGTTTTTTGGTATAATTTTAGATTTCATTACTTATAGACCAAAACCTTGCATCTCTATTCCTAAATTATCTTTGTTTTTACACAAATCTGCTCTATTTGTCATCTTTTACATCTATCAGTGCTTTTGTGGAGGACTGTTCAATTAAAAGTGTCAAACAGAACTTGTGACTTGTCACCACTTTCCTGAAAAGTTACATTTTTGGAAATACGAGGTTTATGCACAATGATATGTGTGTTTGTGTGTTTTTCTTTTAAATGTGTCATGTAGTTTAATTGTGAATAAAATGGCTCAATAATGATATAGATGTCATTACAATTTAGGTATTCTTTTTAAGAAAATGAGTGACAAAGGATGAGTGAGAAGAAGAAGGAGCTCTGGGCTCTTCTCAGCATTTTATGTGAATCGGTTTTCCAACAAATACCAAATGTCAGCGGCCCTTCAAGTGGACCAAAGCTAGAGGCATCATTAGTGTCTGGTATGTCAGCTTTCTGGATGTTCGCCCTCAGAGCGCCCTTTGCTTCAGCACGACCTTCGGCTCACACTGCCCACCAGGATCCATCGATGAGTGAAAGGCTTATAATGGATCGGCCATTAGACGGGAACACAACTCCTTACAGGTCATTAAAATATACACCACTGGAGATTCGTCCTTAATTTAATGACAAAAATGGTGATTCAGACCTTTAAAATATTCATCGGTAGTTAGACAACTTTCCTACAGATGTTGGTTATAATTTAAACTTATCACATGCAGACATTTTAAACAGGACACTGCATTGTCTATAAGGATCTGGAACTGATTGGCCCAGATTTGGTACAGTTTCAAAGATGTTTTAAACACCATTTTTCCGAATCGGAGTTGGTAAAGACTCGTCTTGACAAACGAGCTTATCTTTACGTTAAAGGTCACACCAAGGTTTCTTTGAAAACTCGTGATAATTTGATTTTCTTGGGCTGAAAATTGATTCTGTTGTCTAAATAAAATAGTTCCAGCTTTGTTCCTGTTATTTACATTCTATTTGTGGTTGTACATCTCTGAGAATAAAAAAAAAATCACTCATTTTTTTAAACTTCCTCTAGCAGTCATTGGACAAGAGGCGGGGAAAAACCCTGGACAGGTAACCAGTCCTTCACACACCTAGGGACAATTTAGTCTCAAATTAACCTGACACGCATTTATGTGGGAGGAAGCTGGAGGACATGGAGACAACCCACTCATGCACGGGGACAACATGAAAATTCCATGCAGAAATGCAGCTGCCGGGATTAGAACCAGCAACCAACTTACTGCAAGGCAACAGTGCTACCAATAGCCCACCAATAAAATAAACAAAACAAAAATAGTAATTAGACCTTAAAGGAAACAATGTATCTAAAACATGAAAGAAATGAGGCCTAAAATAGAGCCTTGGGGTACCCCACAACAAGCTAAGGACACATTTTAAGAAAAATTTCTTCAGTGGACAGATTAACGTCTGTCGGATGAGCATGTCAATAAAAAGACCAAGCTAACTGCAATATTCAAGGTGTGTGTAATAACCCCAGGGTTCATTGTGACCATTAAACCAAACCATTGAACGCCCTGATGAAACACAAATGACAACACATTTTCAGAGCAGTGATGCAGTAAATACTTCTTGTTCATTCCTCTCTCTCTCTGTCAGGGTCAACAGTGACAGCCCAGAGGCAACGTCAATATTTGCATCAGCAGTGACCCAACATCTGACCCGCGTTTAACACGGCAGCAGCTGGGACTCAGCCTGGGACTCTAGCGTGTCGTACACCGCCACATAAATCCTCCTACAGCCAGAACAAGTTTTCATTTAATATTTACAGCATGATGCAGGGTTTATCACGAGCCACCTGCCCTAACAGACAACCTGAGAAAGAAAGTGAGCCTGCAGGAGAGCAAAGGGACTTTGGCGGACCTTTTACCCTCTGGTGTTTTGTTTCTGCATATTAATCACTGAAGGGCTTTCACCTTTTACAAATGCTGCAGGTGGCCTTGTGTGAAAAACCATTTTCATGATGCTGATCTATCTTTGTTGCCTAAAGAAAAAAGTAAACACGTTAATCCTAGATGCAAATGCATGCATGTCTAATTCACCTGCATTTACAATCAAATTTAAACCCAAATATAATTTATTTGTGTATAAAATGAATCCTGTGTTTTTGTAAGGGCTTATAAATGCCACAGAGTCACTGATTAGAGAACATTGCTATAATTTCTGTCATCAAGTTGTTCTTACAGATTTAAAAACAGGATGCTGTCTTTTTATGCACATTTACATGTTCCAGACTGTGTTATTATGCATCACTGGTTCAACTGGAAAACTAATGTTAATGTAATTAGTTCCACCTTTGTGCCGCCTGATAACACATGAAGACACACAAAGAGGACAAAAAGCTGCATGGATTTATTTAATGAACAGCAGCATCTTGAATTGATCCTCAAAATATTTGGGGAGAGAAAGATTACTTCTTTTTTTTTCATTAATCCACAGGAACATTTCTAAAAACGATCTGTTCGCTTACAAATTCCGGTCAGTGCAGATTTATTATGCAAAATCCCTAAATTGCAGGGATTTTTAATCCTTTAGCTTCTCAATTAAAGCATTTAGAAACGTCAAACTGCTAATTTTTTGCTCTCAGGTGAAGTAATGAACCCAGAAAACTACAGGAGCCCCATCCTGCCCAGCTAAACCCACAGGAGACTAGCATGGTCCACGTTGCTGCTAGTTGTGACTCTTTGTCACCGTTTCAGCCAGAGAAAATGCTTCTGCAGCCATGGCCGTGCTTTTGCTGGCAGCACTGTTGGACATTTCCATTTTCAGTGCAAATTCAGACGCAGCTGTGCTCACGACCAGCAGCTGCAGACAATAAACGGCAATGAGCATTAACGGTAATGACATGAAAAGGCACATCCGCTCCCTCTGCCATCATTTGGACTCTGTAGAGTTTTATTACAGGTGTGCATCAACACACCTACTGTTCAAGTGTAGCCTGGAAGGAAATTTAACAAGGATCCAATTATACACATTTATTCGTCCATCCAGCTGTTTAAAAATACTTATCAGAAATATAACTAATAATTAAAATCCGTAGTTTCAAGTGAAGGCTCTAGTGTGTTTAGTTATTTGTGCTTTGGGCTAAAAACGCAAATAAAAATGAAACAAATGAATTTACTGAGGACCAGCAAGGGACAAACAACTAGTTTGGCCCCGAGGCTGATTCCTGGCGGCTGTTTTAGAGTTTCTAAAGACATTCAGAATGAAATCATTTCTCAGTAACTCTGCAGAGAGATTGTGTGTGTGTGTGTGTGTGTGTAACCCAATAACACATTTTACCAGCATTTGGTGCCTAGCAGGTGGTCGTTACTGATTCTCCACAACAGTTGGCATTTAGAAATGACCTCAATCTGCACACTGTGGACACACTACTGCATTCATTACAGAAAGATTAGCTTTCTGGGTAATAAATATAAAAATAACTCGACTTTCTATTGTTTTTTATTACATGACACTTTAAAAACGGTTTTATTGTAAAATGTGTTAGACAGGTAAAAATAATCAATGCAAATGTTCTCACACAGAGATGTGTAGATTTCATGAGGGACAGCTTGCAAAACATATTTTACTAGATTGTGTTTTATGATGTATACATAAACAATTTATGGTCATATTGATGCTAAAGCTGGTCTGTGGTTTCATTCATGTTTAATAAGAATGACGTGCAGGAGTCTAGATGAGGCTCAGAATCGAGCTACTGCGCCTCCACAGGTTGTTAATCTGCTTAGAATTCTTACAAGTGAAGATTTTCTAGACAAGTCTGACCAGTAAGATCCAGGAAGAGCCTAAATTATGAAATATGTTGGAAAAAACTCAAGAAAAAAACCTGAATGAACACAAATGGACAAGATAAACCTTTATTACCTACAGGTGAGTTAGTAGCATCGGTGGCTTTCTGGTATTTTTGATATTCTGTTTTGAAAATTGAAAAAAAAAGAAGAAAATTCAAAGTTAACTGTTAATAAAAAACAGCAAAGGGAAAAACTACTTAAAACTGGAACCAGGAAGTAGAGAAACAAGGAGAACTAAATATTCATAGATCAACTGATTGCTCATTAATCAATGGGAATAATGAAAGAGAATAAATAGTTTACGCATCATTAAATGTCCCACCACTGATTAAATGGCTCAAGTGCAGAAGAAGAACCGGACAAATATGCTCATCAGTCTGTTCCTGCTCGAGCTCGGATTTAATCATCTAGATCTGATCAGCTTCCCGTTTAGGTCAGAGTTCAGGTCTGAGCGTCAGCGAGTTTCCTCTTGCGATAGTTGAGAACCAGACTGGAGGCGGTGAGCTGCGAGGCCTGACCCTTCTCCCAGCTTTGGAAGCTGTTCAGGCCGTTCTGACCAGACCTGAACAAAGCCTTCTCCAGGCTGTCCAGACGCTCCACCAGCGCAGACGTGTCCTCGTTGTAGGCGTTCTGGGAGGAGTCCATGGTTCGTCTGAACCGGCCGATGAACGTCTGGAGCGAGAAAAGTGAGAAGAGTTCACCAACCATGCAAAAAACACATTAAAGCCACATTCCTTAACTTTGCAGATATATGCTCTCTGTCGCCCTCTCAAGGCTTCTGCGTAACGTCACTGTCGTAAAATCAAATCTCTCTCTGGGGCATAAGAGGCATGTTTACATTCCTAATGTCAGGCAAAACAACAAAAACAAACTTTTCCACCTCCACACATTGAATAAATAGTTTTATCAGGACTGTATAACAACTTTATGCCCAACCAAACACAATAACCCTGGTGAAATCATTTATTACTTACCTATCCATTAGCAGCACGGCTAGGTCAGAGTCCGTAGTTCATGCTGTTCTTTCTAAAAGAGCTCTCCAGCGAGGAAAAGACGGCCCAATAATAACTGGTCTTTGCTCTTGCTTTATGGCGTTCGATTTTTCTTTTCCTAGATTCCTCTGATAAGGGATTTCTAGCTTTCTTTGGTGGATCTGCCATTGCTCAAGTCTCTAAACCGCAGGTCTACGTTGTACTACAATGGCAAGTCAAAGCGATCAAAAAAGCGCACATTCTAAACATGCGTTATGTCATAATTCGCGTTTAGAATGCGCGATTTTAGGATGCGCCTTTTTTGTCCCTTTGGCTTGCCATATGCTGCCGTAAAGCAACATGCAGTCAGTACTTCCGCCGGCGGACCGCGGGTCAAAAACTGTATAGTGCTGTAAACAGACGTGAGACCCCCTAACACCATCACAGCTCTGAAAATGAATGTAATACATGATAGTAAGCCACCAAAACTTTACAAAAAACATTATTTCAAGGTGTAAAAGTTGCAGAATGTGACTTTAAGTAAAACAGAGGAGGGAGCCAACATTTGTATCCTACTGAAGAGGAATTATGCTTTCATGCATTTTAGTGTAAATAATGTTGGGAATGTTTCAGTCACTCCAACCATCTGAACTCACAAGAAATTCAATTCATGCAGGAAATCTGAAGAATATTCAACAATTAGTGAAATAAAAACTAAAAACAAAGATGCTACAGAAAAACAAAATCAATATTCAAGTTATATGTAACACGTTTATTATATTTTAAAGCCAATCTGCCTAGTAACAGCCAGACAAAAGGCAGCTTGAATGTTTTCCTAACATATTGCACCCTCTGGTGGTGATGGGTTGAATTACACATAGTCCATTTTGAGGCTGAGAATTCTGCAACAACAAATGTTCCCCCTAAATTTCTTATGCGTTGCCATTAATTTAATATGCATAAAGTGACTGAGCTGAAAAGTGAAATAAAAGCTTCTTTTACCTTCACTACTTTAGACCAAATCAGAGCTTTCTTTTTGAGGGTGATAGCACAGACTGCCAGCACTCAGTATTACAGTTATGGATGGTAAATAAAATACACACTGCTGATTGTTAAATGTTGTGCATTAAATGGAGAGCCTGATTCATTTTTGCCTTCATGAGAAGCGAGCACACATTTTATTCTCCTGTAGGTTTGTCTGACCTCATAAATGTCAGAAAAAACCTGTTTTCAATCATTCTCAGAGAAAATAAAAGACAACGTGATGTCTACTGTATGAAACATGGACACCTGTCTGATTTAGGGTTTATTCCACCATCACTGTTCATAGTGGGTTATTATTATGAACTGGTTTATGTCAGTGACCCCTGCAGGGTCCAATAGTCACCCATACATTCTCTGTTGTTTTTTACCTGCAGCACGGCCTGAGCTATGTCGGAGTTCTCTGGACTGTCAAAATGCAAAAGCTGGGATCCCAGACCATAATAGTAGGGCCCCATCTTATGCAGGTCCACCACGCTGGGGTCGGCTGTGAACACGGTCCTCCAACCCTCTTTGTACACTTTGGGATGATCCACAGCCAGCACCTTCCTCTTCCTCTCATACAGACCCTTGGACAGCCACAGAGGAAGCTCCATCTTTGTACCCTGAGAAGAAAGACACCTCAGAGCTGATGCAACATGCTCCACGACCTTTGTTATTGTTTACAGAAACAGAACTACAGGAGTGCATGTTGGTGCATGCAAACACACCGATGCAGTAATGAAGTTTTGAGAAAAGCCTATTTCTGCTCAGTGTTAATTTACAGCTCTCACTTTTAACTTGACAGTTCTGTGGATCTTAAATCTTAATCTTATTTATAACTTTGCTTTATTATACTTATTATATTTTCACCTGGCAATTAATCGAAACAATTATGTTTAGCGTAAGGTTATAACCGGTCCACCAAAAAAAAGGAGATTTAGCATTTTAAAGATAGTTTAATTCAAACAAGCCTAGTCACCGAGACAAACACATCCCTAAATCTAACCGACCTCCGGGATGTCGTGCGTGTCGCTCGACCTCTCCAGGAATCCAAGCCGGGGAAAGGAGCACTCCGTTCGGACAGGCAGCCTTTCGTCAGAGAGCAAAATATCATCGAGAGAGAAAAAGTTTTCTTCCATCCCCACCCCCGGTGGTACGGGGTAATAAGACTGTGTGCTCATCTGAACAAAAATGAGACAGAAATATTAAAACGTATTTAAGAACCGCAGCGAAACGTTCCTTGGTGTTTTCACTTTACTTCCTGGTTTTTGGCGCCGCGTTACAACACGTTAGCCAATCAGAGCGCTGAACTGGATCCAGACAAGAGCAATTGATAGAGTCGATTGATTCAAACTCAGTCATTAAGATCGATAGAAACAACAACTTAAATAAGTTTAATTATTTTAATTATAACAGCAAGCTCTGGGGTCCGTCTATTGAGTTTTTTTTCGTCAGACAAAATAAAAACATAATTACATTTTTTAAATCATAACACATCGTGTGCAGATATAATTGTGACCATTAGAGGTCAGAATATGATCATAAGTAGGACCACCCTTTATCATGTTGTCACAGTAGCAATGTCAAGTATTGATAAATTAGTTCTTCAAGTTCTATCTTGAATTTCCATTAAATCAAAAATCTACAAACAACTTTTTTGCCCAGACTTTCTATCTGCTGCCCCTGATAACATTCACCAGGTGATAAATAAGAAATGACAGAATATTCAGAATGTAATCTTCTTTTTTCCCATCTGACGGGACACAAATCAGTTCACAAATCTTGACAGCAGCAAAACACATCTGTAATATATCTTTTTTTGACACTTCAGAGTTTTATAAATGTTACTTTTATTTATATATTTACTCTCACCTGCAGACTGTAAATCAAAGTCATCAGTTGTATTAGAAACCTCCCCCATCAAACCAGGTGTTCATTCACATCCCCAGAAAGTAACAAACAGTAATTACATTTTAAGGAGTGAATTGACATGAGGCTGGAGTAAATAACTGTACAGTGTTTTTGCAGCAGAGCAGCAGGCAGCAGTGCTGTGATGCTACTGTAGCAGCAAACAGAAAGGCGTAAACCAGACTTACAAACACGTCTTTTTCTGAAGAGATCACACCGCTCTGATAGCTGCAGGCAGTGATTCACTAAGAACTCTGTGTCACCTAAATGCACAATGATGGCAGCAGTTATTGTGTGCCTGCTTATGGGGCATCTGTCTGAAACCCTCCCAGGGTCATGGTCTTCACAAGGCGTCATAACTCCATTAGGATCAGAAGTAGTTTAATATTAAATGGAATACAGCAGGAATAAAATTCCAGAAGGGCTGGATTCACTGTGCCAGCTGACTTTATAACTCCATGAAATCTGCATCAAATGACGCCACATGATGGATACAAGAAGCATCTGTTGTGCAGAATATTAAACTGAATCCGTGCAGTAAACGTTCAGATGTTTTCCACCAAATTAGCCATAAAAGATGACTTATGATGAACTGCAAAGAAGTGGTCTGTGTGTCTCACATGCATGTGACTCACCATCCTAATCGGAGGGGGAAAATAATAACCATGAGCAACCATGAGCACTTAAAAAGCTCCTGTGACATCAATTTCATACCATATTTTGCAATTTCTTCATAAACTTTGATGCAGTTTTTATTTGTTTTTAGAACCAGTGGTTTGGAAAAAAGCATTTGTTTATCTACTTTGTCTCTAGCTGCTGTATTTATAGTTGACCTTCAGTTTTTCCGACAGATCTTATTTATTTATGGAATGATTTTTGTTCAGGAGTACGGAATAAATACTAATATATTAACATTTCTTCCACAGGAGCTATTCACTTTACTTCATGCACTTTTTTTAGGTTTAGCGTCTAAATGGGGGTTGACTGGATTAGAATTCATTTTAGCTAACACTGTTTCAGCAACATAAACAAGAAAAAAACCTCCGATACAACAGGCAGCAGGGTGGCGCTGTTGCCTCGATGAAGATTGCAGGTTAAAAATACAGGCTGCAGCTTTTCTGCATGTTCTTCCCATGCATGTGTGGGTTATCTCCAGGTAAATGGACACTCTTGCCCTCAGGTGTCCCCAGGTGAGTTAATGTGTCCTTGTATGGACTGGTGACCTGTCCAGGGTGTCCCCCACCCCATCTGATCACTTCTGGAGGTAGACACCAGCTCCCTGTGACCCTACTGAGGAATATAGTTTCCATCTTACCTGTCGTAGATAGTTTCCTAAACAGCCTCTGTTCAGAAAACTAGAGTTTATGTCCCCAGTGACTGATGAGCTAACGGCTAGTCTGATCACAATCAAGACCAAAGTCATAAAATAGCTCCAGCCTTCTTAAAACCGGTTTTTGTGATGTTAGTTTATAAACCTTTGTACTGCCATCAAATCTGCATTAAAAGGTTATTTATGAGCATAAATATCACCTGCAGCTGGAATTTATTAATTTATTAATAGTTCTGCTGAAATGAAGCATCTAGAGTTGCTGTGACAGCAGTGTGAAGATTTTTAAAATAGAGTTTTTATGAAATGTTGTGAAATTTCGGGAGACTGAAGCAATTTTAAGATGGCAGAGTTGGATCTTTTTAGAAAAGTCATGTTTTATCCTAATAACACAGCTGGAATGGACAATAATGCACTTCAAAAAATGCCCCAAAAATCCCTTAAAAGGACAAATTCACCTTAAGGTAAGTTAAAATTTCTGTATAAACCTTTTTTCACTTTTTATTTCCAGAGGAACTAACATAACTTAAAGTCCCTTATATGAAAATGCTTTTGTTATTCTGTTCTCTCTCTGGTGCTTTGAGCTCTGCAAAAAGCATTCTGGGAAATGTAGTAGAAGCCTGAAAAAAACAGGAATCCATCTTTTTTACTCAGTGGCCCCAGACAAAACAATCTTTTTATCCTGTTAAAGAAAACGTGTCTGCATCACAGGAATCAAGCTGAAAATAGTCTGTCATCTAGCACAATTTATTCCACCATTTGTTTACAGTAGCTTTGTAAATGCAGTTTGTTTGTATGTTGATTCGTAGTAGTCGTCACACATCAGATCTTGGCCTTCTGAAGAGTGAGTAACACCTCACATGATTTGAATATTAAACAAATATTGTTAAATATGAACAAATGAATAAATAAGCCCCATTCAGTGGCTCCACAGTGGAACTTCAGAGTCCTTTTGAGGGTCTGAGCGCTTCGGGCCGCCAGTCGCAGGCAGCCAGAAACACAATGCGGCGGACCGACTATAGCGGAGACCAGGAGGCGCCTTTCCAGGTGCAAACACACATGCACAGACAGTCGTGGATGGATTATGAGCCAACAGGCCTCGAGGCACATATTTGTAGAAGCCTTCTAAAACAGAAGCAACACACAAGGGCCAAAAGAGTCACAAAGGAGGCGTTTACAATCTAATTTAGGGCATTTTCTTTCTTATTTGAATTATTGTGCAACAACTTAGGAATTTTTTAACCTGTTAAGTGTATTGTAGTTGAGCCTTTGCAGTAATTTTTCACTTGTGCATTTATTTTGAACATTTATGACTTTGATTTTGAAATTTTATTGATTCATTTTTATGTTTTAAGTAGGAATCTAATTAATTAGAGGCGTTGTAATTAATTAATCTGGAGTAATCGCATTTTAATCGTTCAAGAAAATTTGTCCCAATTTTTTAAAATAAAAAATAATGAGACAGAGAATCAAACAATAGACATCAGCATTATTATTGTAAAGTCAAGTTCTTTCAATTTCTAAAAAAATGCTTTTAAATTGTACTTAAATTCAAAACAGAAATATATATATATATATATATACTGGCAAAAATAGGACAGACCTAAAAGTACAATACTATTTTGAGTGCATTTTGATAATGGTATTGTCTTTAAATTATTATTATTATTATTATTATTATTATTATTATTAATAATAATAATAATAATAATAATAATAATAATAATAATAATAATAATGGGTTGATAGAATGTGCAATTTGATTTGATTTAGCATCATTAGAGACAAAAATGAAGGCAAAAACCCATGAAGAGGGATTTCTGATCACTCATTTGATTGTAGTTCTAGTTGTGTTTGGAGCACATAGAAAAGGTTTACATGGTCTTGTAGCCAAGGTCCTGAGCTTTCTTTAGAGGTGCAGCTTGATGATATTTATCGATATTTAGGGCATGGATCATGCTGCTAAACTTCAATGTCCCCTAATTGGGGCCCTCGGGCTTAACAAAATGCGTTAAATATTTTTTACGCGTTTTTTTCTAATTAATCAATCATAATTAACGCGTTAAATTTCGACCCTTAGTTTTAAGTCATTCTGTGGTTGATTCAATCAGTCATACTGTCTTCTACCATGAGCTTCTTTTGGTAAATTTAAATCCATATTTTGGTATTTTGACCTGATTTTGCTACTTTTGCACAATCTGAAATTTTTTTGCAGTTTTTCCGTCAGTTTGAGTCTCCGTGGTTGTTTTTCCGAGTGCATCAGAATTTTGCGCGTGTGCATTTTTCTCTGGGAGGTTTCGGATCAGGGGTCGTGTGACTCTTCGGGTCCTCGGGGCCCGTGCCTGGCCAGCTGATTCGGTAATCCTTCCACGGACACGGTCACATAAACAGAGGAGCACACTCACACTCGCTCTCACGCTCGAGTCGCCCTCAAAGAAATGACTAATCATGTTCACATGAAAACTTCTGGCAGATCTGATAGAGGAAAACAGAGAGAGGTTACATTTGAAATTTACAATATGTCATGTTGCTTTTCTGTAGCTGTAAACATCAGCAAAGTAAAGGGAGGACTGCCAGTCACACACACACACACACACACACACACGCACACGCACACACACACACACACACACACACACACACACACAGGGAACATGGATACCTAGACTGTAAACATTTGAATACACACACACACACATTCCAGGTGAAGCCTGACACCGAAGCATCCCAAACACACACGTTACACATTAAGAGCGTAAACTACATTGGTTCCTGCCCCTTCCTCCCTCGCCGTCAGAGCCGAGCACGCTCAGATCGCTCCTCTCCGCCTCACGCCAGTCCAGATCCACTCTAAGCAGCTCGTACATAAAGCAAGTCAACACCTCTTCTTGGTAGATTTCATCCACCCCTCCCGTCCCAAGCCGGATCCTAAAAGCATCCAAGGTGCATCTTTTATCTATTAGTCACACTTGATGAGGAAGGGCGCAGAACTGAGGCAGGAACTATGAAAGAGGAGCACGCTGAGGCAGTCTCTTCTGAAAGATCATCACCGACGCCGGAGTCCTGTTGAGTGAGATGAGAGGCCGACTGAATAATGTACAAGTCTGTCATAACAAGCTTCTGCACCTCCTTTTGTTGGTTTCCGCCTTTTCCTCTTCTGTCTCGCTCTCGTGTTCTTCCTCCTCCGCTCTGCTTCCTCAGTTAAGGCCATGGGAGGGCTGGACACGTGTGACAGACAGGCCTGGATCCAGAGTCAGGATGGGAGACCTGCTATGACCTGAGCATGTCTGGTTGAGCTGGAGGGAGGCAGATGAAGCCCTTTGAGGGGCTCGGTTTGCCCAGAGAGGTGTGACGGGTGAGGGAGGAGGAGGGTCTGGGCTGTACGCGGTTTCATCAGCGGATGTCACATGGAAAGCGTGGCAGAGGCGCTTTAATGGATGGTGGTTCCATAGTCACACATCTTTTTGGTTCAGTTCACAAAGAACAGTTCGTTTTTCTGGTTAGAACACGGGGTTCCATCGGGGTGAAAATGTGGTGATCGCTTTGATTGTTCCATCGGATTTGGTTGCGTCTGTGTCCAGATGTCCATGGCAGAACCACAACATGTTCTGGAGGCAGAGAGGAGACAGGATGTGAAACATGATGCAATTAAAGACGTTTGGAATCATTTAGATTAAACTCCGTCTGGTGAGAAAAATACTGATCCAAATGAAAACTTATGGTTGATTTAAGGACAGAAATTCAACCAGAAAATCAGATTTATTAGAAGTCTACGGACGAGGATTAGGGAGACTGAAAAGAAACAAAAGAAAAGAATTCTGACTTTAATCTCAGAATTCTGAGAAAAAAGTCAGACTTCTGACTTTAATTCTTTTTTTTCTTTTCAGTGGCCCTAATCCTCTTCCGTAGACGTATGAAAGGAATGAAGTTTCCTTTTTTTTTTGCCTTTTTGAATTCATGAATTTCTTTGAACCCTACAGCCATCATTGACTCCTAAACTCATGGGATGAGCCACCCCGTCAAGACAAAATGACCTTTAGGCGCTTTATTCATTGCAGCGTGTCACAAATGTTGAAAAACGTTCAAAATATCTGAACAAGTGTTGATCAAGACCATTTAAAAAGAGAATACCAGGAAAATCTGGCAACATATTTTAAATTAAAGGGGACATCTTATGGAAAATTCACATTTTGCATCCTCTTGTAATGCCATGTGGGTCTCTGCTGCCTTCATAAATGCTCCAAAAGTCGAGAAACACCTGTCTATACATTTCATTTCAGAATGATGTACCTAAAACAAGCCATATTAAAAAGTCCCCATTTGTGATGTCACAAACGGGGAAAGTAGAATAGCATAGAACCACCTCTCACATGCAAGAGAGCTGCTGCTAGAGAAACAGCGGCTCTACTCCAAGCTCCTCCCAGATTTCAGAGCTTCTTAGCTTATAGCAGCCTGAGGGTGGGCGTGGCCAGCTCCAACTTGTTTTTTTAAAGGGACAGAGCCCTGAAACGGCTCATTCTGGAAGATACTGAAACTGTCAGGAATAAAACTGCTGAAATTGCTTCATGTGAGAGGAATTTAGTGCAAAGAAGTTAATGCACATGTTTGGTGTTGACCATAGAACTATTTTAGCTTAAGAAAATATGTAATAATATCTCCCCTTTAACTTTAACATGGGATAGATTTATCATTCAGATCGTGATCATGCTGGCTTTCTCACCTTGAACAGTACTCAGAGTGGGGCCCGGTGGTCAGTCAGTCAGAGGGGTGTTCAGGGCAGGACCGGTTGATCTCAAACCAGGAGTCTATACAGCTGCAGAGGCACACAGACACAATCATAAACACCTTAAAACGCTGCTAATGGATTCAGAAATCTGACAAAGAGGTGAGAAATAAGGAGAAAACAGCCGAAGCATCGAGCGTCTTAGATCAGGGATTCCTTTTTAGAAGAGCTGCTGCTAAAGCATCACGTTGGAAAGCCTCCACAAACTCCCACATCAGAAAAAATACTCAATATGCAACTCGTGAGTCACAAGAGTACAGTTTTTAGAATGATTTCTATTGCAGTAATAATCCAGACTTAAATGTTAGAGACTTTCTGCAAACTCCTTTTGCAGCTGATATTCCAGCTTTATTTAGAAAAATCAAATCCTGTGTGGAACAAAGACTGATGGGTGATATCACCTCCGCTTTAAGAGTGTGAGAAGAGCTGGGATCCATCACTCACCTCATTTTGAGCTAATTATCTTAAGCTATCCGACTCATCAGCAGGTTTTTAGAAATGTAACATGCAGCACCTTTATTACCGAAAGATATATGACGAGTAATCTGTTCACCAAAGGCAAGAACTGCAATCCATCTTTAAGTTTTTACAGGCGTTCTGTGAGCGGATTTAATTAGAAGAAGTGCAAAATTATATAACATGCAGTGATTCATTTCTGTCTCTCTCAGTGTGTGTGTGTGTGTGTGTGTCAGTCACCTTTTGTGGTAGATGCAGAGGCACGGCAGTCTGGCTATGGTATCCCCCTGCTGCAGTTCCTCTAGACAGATCACACACTCACCGGCATCCCTCGCCAACACATCATCTAAGGTGGCAGGAATACACACACACACACACACACACACACACACACACACACACACACACACACGAAGGAAGACAAATCAGTATTCACCAAAAACATCGACAGCACATCAAACACAGCAGAGAGCAGCAGGGGGCGTGGCTTGGTGCATTACACAGCAGATACACTTTGTTCTCAGCGTTATGAAAACACACAACAACGAGGCTTCAGCCATTTCTGCTTCAGAGTTTAGCTCCAGATATTTTTACTTTTCATGCTACTAAATGAACACCAGACATCTCTGCGTAGCAACAAGCCACTAAAATTACAAAAATGTCTGAAAACGTTCACCAGAGATCTCAGAGTCACAGGGCATCGCTCTCTCAAATTAGTCTCAAAGTCGTTGCAGGAATTTTGAAACCCGTCTGGAGCCCGTCTCCAATTAGTTTGCTGTAGGACAACTTTGGGAGGGGCGGGAATAGAATAACACACACAAATAGGAAGATGGTGGTTTGGGTTTTGTATGAATTTTCCAATTTACAAGTGGAAATTCTTTGTGATTCCAAGTGAATTTACATGTTTCCTGAGTTTGAGGTTAAAAACAAACAAGATTTATCATCATATGCCCTTTTATTCTCCAAAGTGGATCACTGAAGGGGATTTTCCTCCTATATGAGTCACTCGTGTTTATTTCAGTCCTGTTTGTGCTCCAGTTTATGTTCCCGTATGTCATTGAGAAACTCCAGGATAACATGTCAGCAGCTCCGTAGGGAGGGCTACATGTTAAAGTATATTTTTAGTCTTTACTGAGGAACGATGTAATTTGGAACAACCCGACGTCTCTGTTCATAAATGAAATGTGGACATCTTGGTTTATAAACTTGGATCCTGACATGTTGACTTTTGCTTTTAGTTATTTTGGCTTTAATGGGTTTTTAGAGCAAATGACTGATCATTTAAAGGTGCTGAACACTCATTTAATTAATGCATCTGCAGTGGTCTCTAGTAGGAATGAATGCCTTGTAAGTCGTATTATGGGGACGAAAAACACCGGTGCACCATTTTCAGGAACTAGAAGTGAGCCACATCACAGCTGAGCCTCAGACGGCAGGATCTGGAGTCTTACTTCCTGATATGTGGACATCTCTCCTCTGATTGGCTGACAGCAACACGACTCTACCACTGTCTCTGTTTGCTCTGCAACGTTGATGTTTTATCTCCACCAATAACACAAGCCTGGAGGAGTTCTGCTGTGTGGTGGAGTTGCTAATGCTAACGGTTAGCTTCTACTAGCCCAGACGTTCTCTGCTGTTTCCTGGACGCTAAACCAACAACAGCCTTCCCCGTCGTGAGTCAAGATGGGTGAGTCCATGAATGTTCAGTGACAGTGTGACGTAGATCTGTCAGGATTTTCTAATCCTAGAGTTTCACCTAGAGTCTATTTTCTATCAGAAGCTAATGCAGGAGGTAGGTGGAGGAGACTGTTTTCATGTTCAGCCTGCAGGAAACACTCATAGTGACCCGTTAGAATCAGATAAAAAAATGTTTTTTCAGTGAGCCACATCTTTAAATATTTTTAACAAAAAACTGTTTTAGAAACACGGTTTCTACAAGTGGAGTTCATAAGGGGACTGAGCATCTTCCTGAGCAAATCCAGAGTCTTCATCAGTCCTACAGAAGTCCAGTTAACGTTCCCATCAGATGAGAATGTTTGTTGGTGACAGACGGGTGTCGCTCTCCTGAGACCTTTACAACAGCAGTGCCTGAGGTTCACTCAGAGACCGGCTTTAGCTGACAGGAAGACGACAGCGAGCTTCAACGGTCTGATGAGTCTATTTTTGCTGAGGCTGCAGATGGTGGGTCAGAGTCAACAGCAGTATGGATTTATGGCACCGACCATCCTTCTGTCATGTGAGGATTTTTTATTTTGCTCTATGATGTCACTTCTCGTCTCACAGCAAACGGGTAGATGAAAGCAGCTTTAGTGAACTCAGAAAGTACATTTATTTGGTAGATTTTTATTTGTTGTAACGTTAATTCTTAGTATAAATCCTACTTCCTCAGAAAGCCCAATCCATCAATTCATCAAGAGGGAATACCAAGAGGAGAACGTTCCAGGGGATTTGGACACCTTTTGAGAGAGCTACCCTCCTGTTTGATGTTGCTAATTCCATGGATGTTTAATTCTTATAAGTTTTACCTCATACAAAAGGAGACGAATTAGGAGGTCGAAAAAAAAACCGCTGCTCCTCCGCATTGAAAGAAGTTAGCTGAGGTGGCTTGGGCATCTAAGAAGGATGTCTCTGGAGATTTTCCAGACACATCCCCCTGGGAGGGGAAACCCGGGAATGTCCAGAACTCGCTAGAGGGATTATGCAGTCCTGGTAATGTAGGGGCATTCTTCCTCAATCAAACACGACTGTCCTTACTTTTAATGCTAAGTTTTTATTAAAAAAAGAATAAAAAGTGTGTAAGATGCAGTATCCTCATTATGAACCTGCAGAAATAATCAAATCTGATCATGAAGAGGAAAGTCTCACAGGCAGTTTCTAAACATCTCATTAAAAGGTGAAGATGTCTGAGAGCCAAAGGTGGCTTGACCCACTATTAGTGTGATGACCCTATAGCTGGTGAATAAAATTAACTTTACAAATAGTACAAGTTACATCAAACCCCTTCAGTGGATCCAATCTGGATTAAAGGGACACTAGTCGGTTTTGGCTTACTTTTAGCACCCCCTAGTGTTCGTTGGTGAAACCAAGAGAGAAACTTATCTCCTCGCTGTGCGTTGGTCTTTTTAACACCCTAATCTAACAGCTGAAATGTCTCCTCAGCCTTCATTAGTGTCTACAGGAGCGGTTCATCACTAAATCAAACACATCAGCTGTGTTCATGATCTAAAACATGCAGGAAACATGCTGGAAGCAGACTGCAGCACCAGGCATGTCAAGCTGAATTTTTCTAAGCGCTAACAGACCGGACCGGCAACTATGGAATATTATGGCCACAGGGGGCGACAGGGGCTGGGTGGCCTTTCATTCACCCTGTAAAGGGTCATTTTAGCACATACTGGCTCAAGAACATGATTTAAAAATATTAAAAAGTTGCAAAGTGTCCCTTTAATCGCTATAGATTATTATTACACATTCACATCAAAGCCCATAAAGCCTCCAGATGGGGCATCAGGATTATTATGTTCATCAGAAACCTGCCATATCCAGTCCTGTACATGTCTACTGCCCCCCGGTGGAGGATCGACAGGTGGTGAGAGCCAATTTTATTCCATATTGTTATATTATTATATAAAAAATAAAACAGATTATTATTGTCATGATTTGGTGAGTGTAGGATCCAGTTGGCAGGTGAGTAACTCCAGCAGGTGGTGAGGAAGTTTAAAGTCTTTAATTCAACCAAAAAAAACCAGGAGACAGGAACACAGGACAACGTAGAAATACACAGACGAACCGACAACACACTAGAGACACGCAAGGCTTATATACACACTGGGATGGGTAATCAGGTAACAAGAGGCAGGTGGACACAATTAAGGGAAAACACACAGTCAGGGGACGGGGAGCAACAACAGGATAGTATTTAGGGGGAACAAAAATCAACTTTAAATTCATTGATGTAAAACTAATCACAATAAAAGAGAGTTTTTTTAATATGTCTGTTTAAAAATAAATAAATAAATGTCTGAAAAATTCCAGCAGGGTTTTGCGTCTTATCTGAAATGCCAAAGGACAGAAGGCCACCTGCTGAGAAGAATATCCCACTTTCAGTCGCAAATTACATTTTTCATACCTGGACAAATCTCATTTATAACGGGCAAAGTGAGACGATAACAGAAGAGCTCACCGAGTGCACAACAGTGTTTATCTACTCTGAGCACAACATATTGATCCTCTAAGTCAAGGGATAATCCCAAACATCTTGGCGTCACTCTGCTGCTAGTCTAGAGTCAGGAACACCTCGTTTCACCTCTCCAGCTGTTTTAGCTTGGCTTCAAACAGGAGCGTCTGAGATTGGCTGGGCCAAGCAGGAGCACAAAGCCCCGGTTCTAATCCACGCTGAGTCAATTAAGAACCGGGCCGGTCACAGCTTGTGTCTAATCATCTGCTTATGGTTCTTTTTCATGCGTCACCTTTGTCTTTTGCTGCACGTTCTACTGGCCTCCAACATCCAGCATGCATGGACTCGAATCTTCAAATTTCAAAACAAAGTTCGTCAAAAGCTGAGCAACAAGTTCGAGACCAAAATTTGCAGTAGAATTGCAATAAAGTACAGAAATTTGTACTTCAGACACATGAATGCGTGTATTTCACATGAATGCTGCACACGTGTCTCAAGCTCCTGGGAAACTTTGGGTGAAATTTCTCTTAAAGATTGAAAATGTTGCATCAGTGTTCCAGGGATTTAACAGTAATTTTTTTAAGATACACTTGGCAGTTTTGTCTTGCTTTTAGCACCCCCTAGTGTCCAGTTAGTAAAAATGAAAGTAAAACTCTCTCCCTCACTGTGCGTTCATCTTTTTAACACCTTAATCTAACAGCTGAAACGTCTCCTCAGCCTTCATTAGTGTCTACAGGAGCGGTTCATCACTAAATCAAACACATCAGCTGTGTTCATGATCTAAAACATGCAGGAAACATGCTGGAAGCAGACTGCAGCACCAGGCATGTCAGCTACACTTTACTAAGTCCAACAGGGACCGGACCGCCACTCTGAAGTTGCAAGTGTGGTATTCTGGCCACAGTGGGCGGTGGGGATCTGAGTGACATCATTAACCCTGTAAAGGGTCATTTTAGCACAAACTGGCTCAAGAATATGATTTAAACATATGAAAAAGTTGCATAGTATGGCTTTAAATGGCGATGGCTGCTCATTGTTCGTGTGTTGCAGCAGGATCAGAAATGCAGCTTGGAGGCAAAAATGGGTCATTTTTCATCTTTTATTTTCTATGATCTGTTGATAAAACCAAAATGTGTCACTTATAAATTACCATACACATTTGGGAATGTGACTGCGCGTTGCCACATGATAAAATACTATAATTCATATTGATATTATCACAGATGATAAGCTATGTCTCTTCTAGACGTCTTATCTTTCCTCAGTTTCTTTTCCCAAAAGTAACATTGTTTAACTTTACACGCCAACATTCATAATATCTTTCCTCTGTTATTCATTCTGCAAAAACGTAACTGCCATGTGGCGATTAATAAAGTGTTATTTCATTCAGGATCTCTCTGACCGAGTGCCAGGAATGAGATTACAAGCCTTTACATGTCCTGTCTGATACCCATACATCAGCTCTCCTCCTCCTCCTCCATCTGCTGCTCAGATTCTCTATTAGGCTGCAACTCAACCCAGAAAAGCCTCGGACAAAATAAATCACCTTCCAGCGGTGACACCGCGCCGCCTCTGTGACACTGAGTGAAAAGTATGTTGGATTTAAAGTCCACACCTACTTTGAGCTTTCATAATGAAAACGTGAACTAAAAGAGTTAAAATAGCAGATTTCACCACACTGATGCAGATGCAGGAGTTTTCATTTTATTCAGTGAGAATCTCCTCAAACTGTTTGTTATAATGCATATATATATATATACTAGGGGTGGGAATTTAACATGTTAATTATGATTACTTAATTAGAGAAAATAACACTTTAATAAAAATTAATGCATTTAATTGTTTGGGCGCCGAGAGTCCCCTAAAACTAAAACTACAATCAAATGAGTGATGGGAAATCCCTCTTTATGACCCTAACCCTCTGCCTCATTATTTTATATTTAAAAAATTGCTTTGAGGCAAATTTTCTTGAATGATTAAAATGCGATTAATCTAGATTAATTAATTACAATGCCTCTAATTCATTAGATTAATTTTTTTAATTGAGTCCCACCCCTAATATATAATAATCTATTCTGTCATAATTTTCCACCTTTTTATGATTTATTTTAATTATTCAAGAGGAGTGCACATTGTGTTTTATGTCATCTGTACGATACGTATGCGATACAACCACCAATCTGTCCCTCAGGAGCATTTAAACCCAACCAAGCTTTTTTTATTTCACAGAAATGCACAAAAATGTGGGAATCAGGCAGCATTTGTTTAAGAATTTCTCATTGACATTAACTCACCTTCTGTGTTTTAAAGTTTAATTAGGTCTGAAATTCTGACAGGCAGTGTTGTGGAGCGGTTATGTAGAAAAACTGCAAAAGAATTAAGATTATTGCATAATTATTAGCTGATTTTAGCTGGTCAGTCACTGGGTTGTTTTTTTTTTTTACCAATAAACCTGTAGTAGGTTGTTTATTTTAATAATAGACACCAATTCCTGTCACTTTTTAATGCAAAAACAAAAAAAGAAGAAGACAAAAGAAAATGTTACCCAAAAAAGTTTTGTTTTGTTTTTATTTTTTATGATTTAATTTCTGCAAGAGAAGCCATCTCCTCATTGGAAAAGTTATAAATAGCTGCAGCTAATGGGGTTCCAATAATAAAATGATAAAAAATGATGACTTCTTATTTTTAATAATAAAGTCATGAAACACAATCTAAGGTGCAGAAGCATTAAATAAATACATTATCTATGACATTAAATCACATTTTTGCATAATTTCCTGCACAAAACGAATGATCACGACGTTTCTGCATTACGATGTCATCAAAAGTAGATTTAATTTCTTGATGTGTGGAATTTGCAGCATTAATTAATCTGATGAATTGAGATCTGAGCGCTCCTCTTTTGGGTCTACATCATTCGTTTTCTCCTCACCTGCCCGCCTTCATCTTGACTTTCAGCTGCCGCTCCTTTTTGCCGGTTTGCCAGCAGACGTTTGGCATCAGCAGCTTCACATCAATAATGACTTACAGGAGTCGCTCTTTGGACTGCAGCGCTAAATTCAAGGTTTCTGCTCTGTTTCTCTGCCCTCCAGTGGCCTGAGCTGTTGGAGGCTAACTGCATGCACCTCATCGTATTCACTGGTCTACTGCCCGGTCCCATCTCTGTGCAAGGGTTCCAGAGGCTAAATTTAGCAGGAGGCATTCAGACATCATCATTGAAAGTCGAAGCCCAAATACAATTCAGTGGTTGCCTCACATGGACATAAACCCACCTGCTCCAACCACACAGAGAAATACAACATTAAAGTAACAACAGATAGAGCTTTAAAATTGATCTCAGTGATTGTTGAGTTAGAAACACCATATGCAGCTCTCTGTTGACCAAAAACCACATTAGATAGTTTTGTGGAGCGGGTAGGTGTTCTAGGGGGCGCTCTTATACCTGCTTTACGGCTGTTAGCTGTAATGCTAGCTGTTAGCATTTTCAGTTTGCCGATCGTCAATAACAAGCACAAGAAGAAGAAAAAGAAGAAGTTTGCTTTTTCTGTTGGCATCATGGCGGAGCCTGGAAGTAAAAGTAACAGAGTAATGTCTTTGGAGGTGAAGCAAAGAGCTAAAACCAGAGTGAACATCGGCGCGGCCTACGCTAGCTTGAGGGAGCTAAAGGAGGCTACAACATCATGGACTGATGGTGACCTGGCTTTGTTGCTGCTGGACTTGAAGTAATAATATTTTTGGGATCTTTTAACTTTGTGGTTTATCTCAGTAGTTGGCTCATGTTAGCGTTAGCTCGTTGTTAGCGCTAGCTACAGCTAGCTACAGCAAGCTACAGCAGGGTTGTTTTATGACAATTGTAATTCCACTTTCAACCAGTAGGGCAGAGGAGCAGGAAACTGCTCACTGTTTGTTTTTCTGGTGTCGTTTTAGATTTAAAATGGAAATAACTTCATGTACTACACTCCTTTGTCTACTTTTAGACAACATTTTTATTTATATTCACATTAAAGCTCATCAGAAGCCTCCAGCAGCTCCCTGGCTGCACAGACACCTCCTGTGTTGCTTCTCATTTCAAAAACTCAGCAAGTCTGAGTGATGTAACCAATGCAGCGTAGTTCCAGGACTCTGCAGAGGTGACCTGCCTTTTGTAATACTTCTTTTAATGAGGTGGTTTTTCAGGAAACAATTGCTGCTCGCTCTCTGAGACACTTTGATCAGCTGAAAGTTTAGATTTGTCTGAGCGGCCTCGGGTGAAGCTGCAGCATTAGCAGCCGCGGCCTTTGATCATGCTGCTCCTGCCATTTCCTTCATCCAACACTTCTGAGCAGAATATACTTTTATCCATACGATGGCAACATAAATTAGAAATTATGAAAATAGTCGGGGCAGGGCTACACTGGCTTCTGAAACTTATTTACCTTATTTTGCTTGTGTGTGTTTGTCTGTAGTGCTGCTATCACATGAAAAGGATTTTAATGAAATTCTCAGAAAGGCTTCATTGGATGTGCATCAATAACTTATTTATTTTTCAAATTAATTCAATTCAAGATGGCCGTGACAAGCAAGTGGTTTTAGAAAACACAGAATTGGCTCCAATTCAGCAAAATCTACAGATGCTGAGATAAAACGTGGTGCTGGAGGAGCCAACAGTCATCTAAATCACGAACGTTGAGCAAAAGCTTTTGCTGCCATTTTCACATTAACTCCTGATTCCCAGTATGCTCTACTGGGACTTGTGCAAAGAATATGGTGCATAGATGGAGGATTAGTACCTTCATCAAAAACCTGCCATATCCAGTCCTACATGTGTCTACTGCCCCCTGGTGGAGGATCTACAGGTGGCAAGAGACTATTTTAATCTTTTTTTTATGTAAAAACTTTAAAATGACCCAATTAAGAAATGTATCAGTACTAAAACACATATTATCTTATTATCATTTCACATTTCAGAAATTAAAGGGTTAACGCTTTTGAAAGGGCACTTGTTGAAATATTTAGGAAATAAAAGCTTCAACTGTTTTTTTGGAATATTTTTTCTTCCTTTTTAATGTTTTTAAATTTTCTGTAAATTTTTGTAAAATAGTTTCAGGTTCAGGCTAGAAAAATAAATAAATAAACAAATAAATAAATAAGCAGGTAAGAAACTTGGTGGAGCACATTTTAGCCTCTATATCTAATCAATGTAAAAAAAATTACTAAAATAAAAAAGTTTTAAAAAGTCTGTAAAAATTTGAGATATCAGTCTAATATCAATAGCATGCTCTGGTATTATATTAAAATTAATGTTATTGTTTTTGCATCATTACCTTACTTTACATTATAATCAGCTCCAAATACACAAAAATAATGCAAAAATGTCATTGCCTTTTTTAATTGGTGCAGAAGTTAAAGGGTTAACATGGATGTGGAGCAATCTAACATACGTGCTTTCACATTTTCAAACAATTTCAAACATTTCATCTGATTCATTTATGGTCAAAAATCTACAAATAGGGTTAAGGTAGAGCAGGAAGAACACAGCTTTAGACGTAGATAAATAAGAAATGAGTCTTAAAACAGAACTAATCTCTATTCTTATTGAATTTATTGTTTTTTAATGTTTTTCTCTTTTTACTAATGAAAAAATAAAACTCCATAGACTTTAATGCGTGATGGAGATACGTGTGTGCAGAGTCGACCAGGTGTTTTAATAAGAACACAAACCCTGAGCATGCTGGGAAACAAGATAAGCTCTGCTCATTTTGTGGGTTTCAAACCCCAAAGAGAACAGAGAAGACGGGAGATAGCGAGGAAAAAAAATAAATTACACAGAGATCAGACAGCAGGAACAGACAGAGGAGAGGTGAGCAGAAGGAGAATCGAAAAGAGTTATTTGCTGGAAATAAAGAGTGACAGGAAAGAAAGGAGTAGCAGAAAAAAATGAGAGGAATTATGGGAGCTTCTCCTTCCGTCCTCTCCTCTTGTCCGTTATCAACCATCAGGGCACTCCATCACTCTGGATCCCATCTTCTTTAAGACAGTTTCACTTTCCTCTCTGTCTCTGTCACTCTGTCTTCAGCTTGAATTTGGCTGCAGGCTTCGAACCTACATTTTATTTTACAGCACCGGCCTTGTGGGCCACGCACAGAGCTATTTGTGAAGCTGTAAAGGTAGACCTCGTGCCCTCCAAGCCTCATATGAGTAATAGTTCTAATCAGAGACACAGCAGACAATTATAGATGGCTGCAAAGTCCCCTGATCAGGTCTGGAATCAAACGATGCGGATCGATGAGCTGCTGTGGGACAATAAACACACCTGTCAGACGGTCGGTGGAGGAAATAACACCTGGGACGGTAACAAAAGAGACCAAAATGCCCCCTGGTGGCTGGTTCCAGTAAGAATCTTTCAGCCCCGCCCCCTTCATATGGGACATCATTCTGATTTTCTGATTATATAATCAGTCTAATTTTAACACCTTACAGCATTGGCTAGATCAGGGGACCCCCTTGCCCATGTCCAAGACAAGCCGGGACCCCCAACTCCTACACGCATTAATGTGATCATTTACTAACTTTCTACAGACATAGAGTTATAACTTTTATATGGAGTTCTGATTATACTGTAGGGTGTGTTATTGGGATTTTATAAATGAATTTTTTACCAATAAAATCTTGCTAACCTCACAACCAAAGACAAAATTGTGGGGACCACCTGCAACCTTGTGGGGACCCCCTTGGAGGTCCCGACCCCCATAGTGGGGACCCCCGATCTTGCATGTTTGAAAGTTTGGCTAATTTAGTTTGGTTTGGCAAGTTTTGTTTGTCTTGCATATTTTCAGGTAATTTTAGTTTATTTATCATTAGTTTATTTTTTGGAGGGGGAGGGGGGGGGGGGGCTCTTTCTGTTACTTTCTGTCTTGCTGTCTTCAAATCTTTGTCTTGTATGGAAGGAGGACCCTCTTGAAAACGAGATTTTTCATCTCAAGAGGCTTTATCCTGAATAAATAAATATGTACACTGCAAAAATTGATTTCTAAGGTTGTTTAAAAAAGCCTCATTTTTAGACATTTTATCTTAGTTTTAGTCTGAAAAGAAAACAAATTCTTCTACTTACTTAAAGTAATGTAAATATTCTGAAATATGATCCAAAGTTTCTTGTTTTTTGTTAAACAAAAGTTGCTTGGTTAGAATTCCTAAAACTAGCAAATAAAATCAAAATTTTGATTATTTTGCTAGTTTTAAGAATTCTAGCTGGAAGTTAGAAATCTTTATTATAAAAATCAGGTTTTTTCCTCTATTTCTGAATTGATTTATGTTTGAACATCCCTTCTCCTCCATCTTCAGATTATTCAAACCCTTCATAAAGATATAATCTAACCTATCCTCTGATGCACCCTTGATTTCTAATATTAAGTCATAAACTGCGTCTCGTTCACTGAAACTAAAAGAGCAGGATGCTCACATCCCTGGTAAAGTCTAGAAAATAAATGAAATGCATGGATTTACTAAAAATGTCGTTTATTTAAAGTATTGTTTTAATGCATATACGGTTTTCTTAAGCTTTAAAGGATGTTTGCACTTTTTGGGAAAATGCCTCAATCCACAGAAAAAACCAGGTGCAACAGATTAGCAGTCTCTAAGCTAAATCTGTCAGCTGCTGGCGGCGTGGAGACAGTGAAGGATGAGCTAACATCACAAATGCAGCAGCGCTACACAGACGATCGATGGAGGAAAATCAAATCCTCCGACATGTCCGGCTCCCACTCCACTCCTCCGCCGTTAAACACAGCTGAGCATCAGCCTTCAAGATTACTGAGAATCATGCAAAATAAATGAAGACTCTGTCCCTCCTTTAATATGAGGAAACTGTAAAGGTTAAAGAACAAAGGATGATATTTAGGAGCTTTGTTTTTAATTTTACCTCTGTGTTCAGACACCAGTAGAAAGGATCAGAACAGAATTAAAAGGAAACATCTCA
This sequence comes from Aphyosemion australe, assembly GCA_006937985.1. Classification (NCBI taxonomy): domain Eukaryota; kingdom Metazoa; phylum Chordata; class Actinopteri; order Cyprinodontiformes; family Nothobranchiidae; genus Aphyosemion; species Aphyosemion australe. The sequence continues at coordinate 1,120,258 of SSNS01000170.1, read as the reverse complement.
TTTTAAGTTCTGTTTAGAGGAGTACATCATTTTATAAAGGCACACGTGGCTTTTAGCACCCCCTAGTGTCCGTTAGTGAAAACAAAAGTGAAAGTTATGTCCTCGCTGTGCGTTCATCTTTTTAACACCTAACCCCGGCTTTCCACCGCAAGTGAAGCGTCGCGAAACGTACTACGCGGCAATTAGCCGCCATTATAGTGGACAGGGTCCTTTCCAGCAGCAGCTATGTGCAACGTTCTGAACGCGTCGGGACGCTATGGTTACGTCTCGAGTCTATTTTTTACACTCTATGCTTCTGAAACACGTCAAACTCCACAGTTTAGATCGGGACAGGCAGGAAGTCAAACATGAAGGCACTGTGAAACATCTGGAAACTTTCAAAATAAAAGAAAGGTGCAGTACGTCATTTCCTGTGAAACCCCCGTAGTCGATGTAAACAAAACAGAAAATAAACCACAGACCTTTTTGGCTACATGCAGCTGACTTTCTCCTTGCTGGTCATTGTGTGGACTTCTAAAATCACGCGTGGTGTTGCAATTCTCCCGTGATTTTGTGAACTCACGGGATCAGCTGTGTGGAATGCTTTCGCTCCCGTTTCGCGTCAGAATCGCTGCCGGTTGGGAATGAGCTTGCGGGTGAAACGGCGCTATTACATTGTGCACCGCTTTCACGTCCTGTGGACAGCCGGGGTTAATCTAACGGCTGAAATGTCTCCTCAGCCTTCATTAGTGTCTACAGGAGCAGTTCATCACTAAATCAAACAAATCAGCTGTGTTCATGATCTAAAACATGCAGGAAACATGCTGGAAGCAGACTGCAGCACCAGGCATGTCAGCTCCACTTTACTAAGTCCAACAGGGACCGGACCGCCACTCTGAAGTTGCAAGTGTGGTATTCTGGCCACAGAGGGTGGTGGGGGTCTGAGTGACATCATTAACCCTGTAAAGGGTCATTTTAGCACAAACTGGCTCAAGAACATGATTTAAAATATGAAAAAGTTGCATAGCATCTCTCACACTTTAAATCATTTTCCTGAACTGTTCAGCCTCGATAAGGGTTGCTGCGAGCTGGTTTCTCCAGCAGTCACCATGCAATTTAATTTAATTTGTCTATTTTTGGGGACTTTTTACTGAAAGCTCCAGCAAAAATGACACCAACTGGTAAAAATTATAATAAAAAAAACAACAAAAACAGACGTATTGGGGTCAAAAGCACTCAGAAACATGGTGTGGAGCACACAGCGCCACATGCTAGAGTCCGGGTTAATTAGGAGGAAGGAGCCTCACATCCTCACTGATGTTTGTGTTTTAAGCAGCAGATAATTGAGTATGTTGGCTTGTGTACAGTCGCTTCATGAATTCATAATGAATTGTTATTTTCTTCATTTCCCCTCATTCATATTAATGATGTTGTGGAAGTACGGGCTCAACACCAGACCTCAGCGGTGGACCTGCACACACCTCCTCATGAATATTTATCCAACAGAGCAGCAGGTGAGGCTCAGGGAGGTTTTAAAAGCATCCGTACTTCCTGCTGCAGATGGAGTCGGGCTGGTTTTTACCCTCTCAGTCCCACAAGAGGCTTTTCTTACCGTTGTAGGAGAGGCGAGGCTTGCTTAGACACATGATGAAGTGAACCTCCATCTCATTGGACGCCACAGACTTGGAGCAGACAGGACACTTGAATCCTGCAGCGAAGCAAAAACAAACAAAAGCATCTTTTTAGACATTTTCTTTTTCCAGAGGAGTTTAGGACTTTTTATAATGATAAACCTTCATTTTCTACAGGAATAATCTAAGGTCTAGGAGCCCTGATGATGAATCACCCATCAGTGGACCACTTAGCTGCTGCTGCTCAGGGCTCCTGAATCCACTCAGATGCCAAAGTTTGACAAATTAGCTGTGGATGCAGCTTCCTGACAGAAATCCCAGAGATGCTCTTGTTTTAAATTCTCTAACACAAAGATGCAAATTAAAGTCAAAATCCTTCACGGGTAAGAAATCTAGAAGGTTAAAAAATAAAAATAGCCAGGAGCCAAAAAGCTTTAGGCTCCTCAGACAGAGCTTGGATGCGTCGACCTGACTGGTTTAGTGCTTTATTTGGATCTTTATGAAGATGTTTTAGGCTTTTTCTATAACTCACCACTCTCTAATGTCTGTTTTTGTAGAAGTTTAAATTTAACCGTTTAATTAAGAAATAAGCAGACATTTTTCAGTTTATCTATGTCAAACATGAAAAACCTACATTAAATAGAGGAGGAGGAGTCAGGTTTCACCTTTCCAGCACCTATATTGCAGCTCTGAATCTTATTCCCAAACAGTTTCTGCATCTAATCAATACGACTCCCACAGAATAGAGGTTAATGACTCATTGAGGGGTAGGGAGGAGAGGTATTCATAGGTAGTTTCTGCTCCTTAAGCAGCAATAGACAGCTAAAGCTTGACCCTCCCATATTCCAGTCAGAATTGACAAAGCTCCTCGGATGAGAAGCAAAACGTCTTTAAGAAACCAAATTAGTCCAGTTGCCTTCATTCAAACCCCTTTAGATTACCGTGACCTGGATGACTGAGAACCTTCACCAGCATATTTTTCAGTAATTTAGCTAAATTTTAAATCAAATCAATTCAAGGTTCCATAATTAAGTCAATGGGATGATTTCCACAAATGCATGAAATAAAAACACTCTAACTTCGATACCAGGCATGGTATCTGCCGCAATCTGATGCAGATTCTCCAAGATGTGGTCAGTAACGTCACTGAGAAATGGGAGCTAAAACATAAGTTTGCAATTGGAGTTTGACTCTTGAAGAGATGAGCTCAGCTCATCACACATCACCACCTGAGCTCCTCTCTGCAGACTCCTCCCATGCTGTTTACACTCATTTGGAGTAACCACATCAGTTAAACACTTAACAGAATATTAGATCGCCCACTAAGCCACATGAGCCGTATGTATTTCTCCTGCTTAACTCTTTACTTTTACAGTAGTTTTCCTTATGTGTGTTACTCCTGCTGTTGCTGCATAAGTTAACTTTACCCACTTGAGATTACTGCTTTATTAAAATGCAGCAACAGCTGCTTGAGATCATCACACTTCATTTGCAAACATGTCATAACCTGGTCTGTGCAAAAGAGCCAGACATGCTATTTTAAAGTGATTTTAACGGAAAAATTTCATATTTTCTTGAAGATCTGTGTCTTTATATAGCTCCAAAAATGTTTTATTTTCCCCCTAATGCAATCTGCATCCTAACTTTTATGTTTTTAAATGAGGTCACAAAGAAAAAGCATCATTGCAAAAGAAATGATTATGCAAGCATTTAGCATCTTGCAATAAAAACTGACCTCAGGGCAACTGATGAGCTATTAAAGAATAATTACATAAAAACAAACTAGATTAGGACGTTCACCACACTGGCAAATATTTTCTCCAGCAAGCCAGAAAATTATACGTATATGTATAGTATATGTATGTGTATATATATATATATATATATATATAGTATTCTTGTGAAATAAGTGTCTTTGAGGAACGCTAGATGTAACCCTGATTACATAAATCAAACACAGTCAGCAAAAAGAGCTGCCGATTTCCTCTAAAGGTTGCACTTTAAAAATGTTAAAGGTAGAGTCGTTTGACAAATTGTTCGCTTACAAACACACAGAGGAATTCACTATATACACTTTTACATGGCGGCTGACCCAGTTTTCCCTCGGCTGCTATTTTCAGAAGCTCCAAAGGGACGAGCAGAAACAGAGATTGAGGAAATGAGTAAAAACGAGGTGCAGAAGGACGGAGAGAGAGTGGATTTTTTTTATTAAAGACACGAAGGGTTATGAGACACGGTCCAGCAGGAATCATGCTGTGAGTTTCTGGCTGGGACTCGGCCGTGCACCACAAATCCTAGAGGACGTTTCATATTCAGAGAGCCCGTAAGGTCAGATAGGGACAAAAATAAATCAGCGGACTGGATCATAAATTAATTATACTGGTGCTTATGAGAGAATGTGCCTGTGGGTTGGTGTGTTTTGGGGAGTGTGCACAGGCCAGTGTTTGTGTACTTTATGCTCTGGGGATTTGATTTATGTCAAATAGACTTTTTCTTCAACTACATCTCGTCATCCCAGAGGAATACTGCAGCCTGTGTGATAAAAAGCTGTTAGGACACCTCAAAAACTAACTTTCTGCTAATTCAACAGACTGCACCAAAAACCTGAGTCAATTTTAATAAAAAAGTCTCTGATTTACCCAAATACAAAGCAATAAGCAGCAGTTAGAAAGTCTTTTCAGCATTTTATATAAATCTGCAACATCTCAGGAATGGATGCCTACGGTCTAGTCAACACAAACACAGATGAGAGGTTTAAAGTGATTAATCACGTGTGCACGATGAACCCTAACCCTCCACCTCAAGGTCAGTGGAGGTTCACAGAGCTGATGCACCGTTTAGATTAAATTTACATTTATAGTTTGCATTTATGGTCAGTAAACAGTAGGAATCACAGGATAACTCGTAATCCAATGCAGGTCACAACATAGACAATAATAGTGATGTCATCAATTGTTTAACAATCAACAAGTCGCTGGTTTTCCTGCAGCTACGGCCAACATGCTCATGTTTTCCTCATTTACATGTTCAGTTTCTCTCAAAGGGACCTCTGATAGGAAAATGTATTTTAGTTAAAAATAATAATAAATGGATGAATGACTACAGCTGATTATAGGAAGATGGCAGTCAGAGCCTACCGACCCTACGGACATGAGTTTTACAGACAAAGATGTTGAGCACTCATTTAATCAATACACTTGCAGTGGTTTCTAGTAGGAATGAATGCCTTGTAAGTCGTACTCGGGGCAAAAACCACAGGTGCACCCTTTCCAGGAACTAGAAGTGAGCCACATCACAGCTGAGCTTCAGACGACAGGATCTGGAGTCTTACTTCCTGATATTCGGACATCTCTGCTCTGATTGGTTAACAGCAACACGACTCTACCACTGACTCTGTTTGCTCTGCAACGTTGATGTTTTATCTCCACCAATAACACAAGCCTGGAGGAGTTCTGCTGTGTGGTGGAGATGCTAATGCTAACGGTTAGCTTCTACTAGCCCAGACGTTCTCTGCTGTTTCCTGGACGCTAAACCAACAACAGCCTTCCCCGTCGTGAGTCAAGATGGGTGAGTCCATGAATGTTCAGTGACAGTGTGACGTAGATCTGTCAGGATTTTCTAATCCTAGAGTTTCACCTAGAGTCTATTTTCTATCAGAAGCTAATGCAGGAGATAGGTGGAGGAGACTATTTTCATGTTCAGCCTGCATGAAAAACTCAGAGTGACCCGTTAGAATCAGAAATAATCATCAAAACATGGTTTTTCAGTGACCCACACCTTTAATATAGCTGAGAGTCATTAACAACACATGCTGGGAGATCTTCATATATTATTATGCAGGATTTTGCAGGTTATTTCCAAGATTTGATCCAACAAAAGCATCATTTCTCAACATTTGGTGATTTTAATCTAACATTCAAAGAAAGTTAGTAGTTTTTGTTTCCTGACTACCATCCAAACTAAACATCTGAGGATTGACGCAGCAGCACAAAGCAAGCCTCTCATCAAACTGTGTTTTATTCATTTATACCTTCACTGTATTAAGTGAACTTCAGAAAACAACATTTCCTGTTGAAACTCCTGTTTCCCAGATAGACAAAAACCTTCATACTGAAACATAAATGAGGAATTAAGAACTCCGGCTCATTGTTGAGTATTCCCTGCAGGCGCTGTTCTAAATCTCCATTCATGAACTCAGAGCAAACACTGGAACTAAGCTGATTGTTGCGCTCCCCAGTCCTCCGTCAGGTGTGTCATGTTCTAGTGATGGAAAGCAAAGTTGCACAGAAAATCAGAGCTTTGCTGTGAATAATTAACATTCGGCGAGCGGCGGGATCAAAGCCTGATAATGACTCCAACGTGAAACCCTGTTGTTGGCGTCCAGATTGGATTTCCCCACGGCTGGCCCTTTGTTGGCATCGAGGCGTCTCGCTAAATCAGTTTCTGTCAGAAGGACCGCCGCGCCATCAGCAGTCCGGTACGCTGGGAACGCATCAGAAACTCCAGGTGATAATTAATTACAACACGGCAGAAGGACGTTAATACACGATTATTGTAAAATCAGACTCAGCTGTGCCACAAACGAAGGAAAAGACAGAAAATCTTCAGTATTTTGACAAATATTGTAGAGTTCTTCCTTTTCATCATTTATTCAGAACAAAGTTTGGCCACGACTCCCTTGAAAATTAGGTTTTTAATCTCAATGGGACCCTCCTGGTTAAATAAAGAATCAATAAATAAATAAATAAAGTGTTCCATTCAGCAGAAAAATAGCTGAAAAAACTTTAGAGTGTCTAAATATTTGTCATGGAAGATGAAGAACTGCTTAAATATCAAGTAATTATTTATTTACTTATAAGTCCTAAACTGAAAATGACTAAACACAGATAAAGAGTTGTTACCAAAATAATTAGAAATATTTATTAACCACAGGATGAAACTGTTTATGAAGCTAAAAAAGTTTGTGAAATTATTTAAAAGTACAAATACTAGCAGGAAAATGACATTTTGCAAACAGAAAAGAAAACTCTGCTTTAATTTAGTGAAAATGCAAAGAAAACATTAAATTTGTTTAAATAAGAGATGTTGATTTCTGCAAAGATGTGACTCAATTACTTACAACAGGTGATGTTTTCTATTAAACATTATTAATGGGATCAGTTTAAGTATAACTTTAACACACATAATATATTTCACAAACACAGACACATTTAATGCGTCCTGGGTGGATTTGAGACCACGATGAAGCTTCTGATGCTGCAGACAGGCTGTCTGTGACACCTTACCCCCCCACCCCACACACACACACACACAGGCACACACACATATTCACACACTTTGCATGACGATGCAATTACAACAGAGAGAGATGAAGTGAGTCCAGGTGAATGAGCCCACGGAGGACAGGAACCATCAGACCCCTGAACAGACGAGGTCACTCCACTCCATCTGTGTCCAGCCCTTCAACCAGCCGCACCATCATCCTTTACTGTCAGTTTTTACAGGAAATAAAGTATTTTGATGAAATTCCAACCTGGTGAATGTTTTTTTGCAAACTCAGAAGTCACAGATACCTGCCGACAAATATCTAACAGAGGATAAACACAAATGGGATTTTCATTTTCACACGGCACATACATTTGAATTGTGTTTGAAATGCGGTCAATAATGTGAAACACTTTGCAGAAAACCTTTTGTAAACATCTCCTTTTTAAAAATTCAATCTGCAAAAGAATTAAAAATGGTTGGAATATGCAAAGGACAAGAAATTCTCTAAATATTTGCACCATTCAGTCCGATTTGATCCAATAGAAAAGGGTGGATTGCCACATCTGGGGGGAGGAGGGAGGGAAGCGTCTGCAGTGATGCGGATGCTGATCCGGTCTGTTGTGGTGCAGAGGGAGCTAAGCCAGAAACTGACCTCTATGAACTTTGGGTATGGAGGCAAAATGAGGTTCCTCTGCAGGGTGGGCGGGTCTTAGAGATAGAGCGAGAGAGTCAGACATCCAGGGGAGATTAGAGGCGCTGCTCCTTCACATTGAGAAGAGTCAGCTGAGGTGGGTCGGGCATTTGCCTCCTGGACGCCTCACAGGGGAGGTGTTTCAGACGTGTCCTGCTGGCAGGAGGCCACTGGGTCGACCCATGTTGAAGGGATTAACCAGGAAATACCTTGGGATCCCATCGGATGAGCCGCTGGTGGTTGCTCAGGGCAGAACGGTTGTATGGGGTTCTGAATGTGCCAAAAATATTTGTCCATGTCTTTTTCTAGTTCATATGTTCACTGCACAAGTGAGAACCCCATACTTGTTCTGTCGTAGAACCCTAGAAAGGTGCCTTTTACCATTTAGCTGTTGTTTTGCTGTTTCTGTTGTTGTTGTTTTTTGTATTGTTAATGTTGTTGATGTAACACAGCTGGACAAGTTTTAAGGACAAAGTGACAACAACAACATATTTACCACATTTTTGGCACAACTGGGACCCCATAAATAACAACAACAATAGCTACAGCAACAAATACAACAAACAACAAAAAGACCAACAACAACACCAACAACACAGACAACAGCAACAATACAAACAACAACAACAACAGAGAAAGCAAAAGTACAGCCAAATAGTACTTTGTACGTTACAAAAACGAGCCTTATGGTTGGTTAGCTATGTTGGATACCAAGAACATACCAATAGATTGTTTATAAAATTGCAAATTTTAAAGTTTAAAGATTTGATAGAATTTAGGACTGCATTATTCATGTCAATAAAAAAACACTGCCTGATAATATTCAAAGGCTGTTTGCAGAAAGACAAGGGGGATATAATCTGAGAAGGGAATTAAATATGAAACAGCATTATGCTGGAACAAACCTTAAAAGTATGTGTATGTCAATCAGTGGAGTTATATTATGGAACAGTATTGAAGAAACTATCAAACAAGTATAAATATATTGCAATTTAAAAAATTATACAAACGACAAATTTTCTCCAGATACAGACAAGAGGAAGAAGAGTAATACAGTAGTGACATTATACAGGCGGGGTGACTAAAATGGTAAATGGTAAGTGGCCTGTATTTGTATAGCACTTTCTTAGGGTTCTACAACCCCCCAAGGCGCTTCACAACACAATCAGTCATCCACCCATTCACACGCTGGTGGGGATGAGCTACATTGTAGCCACAGCTGCCCTGGGGTGCACTTACAGAGGCGAGGCCTGCCACACTGGTGCCACTGGTCCCTCTGACCACCACCAGCAGCATGAATAATCTGGTCTAGAGAAAATAAATCAGTTCAGGAAAAAAATCTAATCTGTGGTTTGTAGGAGAACCAGAGGAGAGAAGGTTAATCCAGAGTCTTGGTTCTCTTTAAGATCCGGTCAAATTCTGACTGTATTTATTATCATATACAGATCGTTTCTGTTTTTATCTGTTGATATGAGGTCAGCAGACAACCGAGGAGGAATGGGGAGTCCTATTTAACCGAGCAACAAAATGAGGATCGCAAGAGTCCGGGGGCCGAGATGAATCATCCATCCCTGGACTTTAAGGTGCTGAGGTGATGAGGAGGAGGAGGAGGAGGAGGAGGACAGAGTACAGGGGACAGTAAAGCAGAATGAAGAGAACGGCCAGACAGAGAGGTCAAAGGGAAATGATGAAAAAGAAATTTCTCTGTGGATAAACAGGAAAGAGCAGAAATCCTGAGACTAAATAAAGAAACTGTGACTGAGAGGCAAAGGAGCAGCAGAGAAGAGACGAGATGAGAGGAAGAGGAAGAGCTTAGAGGACATCAAAAGGGCAGATCCAAGGAGAACTAAAGAGAAGAAAATGAGAGTCAGATTGTGACCAGCTCCTCTAATAAAACAGCTGTGAATCCATCAGAACACCAGGCGGTTTCTCCACCAGAACCGGAGCAGCTCAGTAATGCAGCAACAACTCGGGTCCTTCATGCATTTTTCAGCAGGATCGTCTCCGTCGAGCCATTAACGAGTCATCTCAAGCACCTATCTGAAGCGTAAACAGTCCACACACTAAATAACTATTAAAAGATCATGTGGACACTAAAGGGAGAACATTTCAGCCCAGTGCTCTGATGTATCTCAGCAGCTGCTGGTGGGAATTCCCAGAATTTGGAAAAACTGAAGCTTCCAACTGAACGATCTGGTCTTTTCCTGCAGCGGCTCAAACTAGTTTGTTTGGGTTTTAATCACTTTGGATCCGTCTGGTTTTATTTACTCATAGATTAAAAGCTCAAGAGTTACAAACATGAAACACACACACAGCCTACACATGCACGCACGCACACGCACACACACAGCCTACACATGCACGCACACACACACACACACACACACACGCAAACACAGCCTACACATGCACGCACACACACACACGCACACACGCACACACACACATAGCCTACGCACGCATGCCCAACAAAATATTTTTCATTTTAATTTGTCATATTTTAAGGCTTTCCTGGTTTGTTTCTGTAATTTTTAACACTCTTTGGATTTTTTGTAATTAATAATTAAGAATATTTGCAGTTTTTTTTATGTATTTGTTATTATTTTGTGTTTTTTCATAATTATTCTCACAATCTATGTTTTGTTTTATGCTGATTTTTTTTACTTTTGGATGTTTTTATTCTAAAGTGATGTGTTTGTGGATTTCCTTTGTTTTTGTTTGCATGCATTTTATTTCTTTAGTTGTTTTAAAATGCCTAACCTATTAAAACGCTCTAATTGCAACTTTCTTTCAAATTTTCATTTATTTTCAAGTAGGGAATCAAGCTTAATCAAGTGACCATATATGGTTAACTTCCTGTGTGTAATTATATATATATAAGTCTACATCTATATATAGAAAAATACATAAAAAGTAGCATTTAAAAAGAATTGTTGCAGTCAGTTTAGATTTCCAGACATTTTCTTCACACGCCTAATAAAGGGTTAAGACTTTAGTGCCGTCTTGGCTGTCCTTTAAAAGATTTAACAAAATAAAAGTGTCTGTACTCATAAAACCTTCTGATCAGACTGAGAAATCTTTTTCATATTAAATCAAACCAACACAAAAATCCTAAATAGCAGAAAGATGAATGATAATTCTGCTTCTCCCTAAAGAACATTTATTATTTAGTCTCTGATCCCACAAACTAAAAATGTCCTTTAAAGGCACACAGAGGCGCTTGAATGTGACTTTGAGGCAGACAGCAGGACCAGATGCTGAAACGCCGCTAGAGAAAGGAAGTTCTTCTGCACGCGGCAGACTTACAGTGACTCAGCAAGACCAGGGATTCTACAGCAGCCCGAGTCAGACTCCCACATAATAGTTTAATCAATATCACCTTGAGTGAGACGGTCGCAAATGAAACGGAATCAATGTCACAAGAGCAGAATAGTGAAAAAGGCTCATCTAAACAATAGAGCGATCGCTTCTGTTGTTGTCACCAACAGGAGTTTAAACGGTTGTTTTAAATATTGTTTTTTTTTTGTGAATGAATGTAGATTCTGGCAAAAAAAAAGAAAGGTTTAGGAGAACAAACGCAAAGTCCCAAGTCAGGCAGGTCAGGTCAGCTGAGGACACGATTGGCTCCACGAGCTCAAGATGCTTTCGTCAATTTCTGCTTTAATTCAGGAAGCGAGGACACTGGAGCTTTATACCGCTAGGCAGGAAAGTTGGTAACTGATTCAGCTGTAGACACACACACACACGCACACACACACGCACACACACTCGCATAGTCATGCTGAGATTTAGCTCTGGCAGACAGGCTGAAGGCAGAGCTTCCTCTGCAGAAGCACAACAAAGCCACTTCGGGGGTTTAGCTCTATGGCGTGGCAGACTGAAGGCAGAGATTTAACACACATAGCCACTCCAGGCAGGCGGTGTCAGGCGGACACATCACAGAAAAAAAGAGGGAAGACACCATTAATACTACAGATGGAGAGTGTGAGAGCAACTCTAGTCACGCTGCTTGACACGCTTGCAAAGCCGGCCGGTCAGAGGAATGGATGTGGATTCTGTCTAGTAATGACATCATATGGAGGACTGCATGCAAGTCAAATCTCTGCAGTGAGGATGAGAATGCCCCGTTGGTGTGAAACCAGAGCAGATGCATGGATGAGAAATACTGCAGGTTAAAATTTAATGGCAGAAAATGCCAACAACACCAAAGGCTGTTTGTGACATGAGCTCCTCTAGCATCTGGGTCAAACGGTGACAGGATAGCTACTCCAAACAGATATTTTTAGGTGTTTCTCGCAACAATCATTTGAAATAAATTAATTTAACTGTAATGGTTTTGCTTTTTTGTAGTTTGTTCTTTAATTTTAAATCTCCTTATTACGTTCTTCGATATATACTCACCTACTTCTCATCTGGTAACCACTACAGCTGTTCAGGCTCATTCCTGCCATTATACGCCTTAGTTTCTCAAACTCATTGTCAGATTGAACTGTTCTAGCTCCTGGATGCTTCCGTGTGTGCTATTGTTGTATGATTTTTCATTGTCTGCCTTAGTAGCTTTCATTTTTCCTTATTTGGGTTTATTTTACCCAGTTATCTGCCTGCTTCTTTCATGGTATAATTATTGTATTTTATGCACCTGATTGATTGCAAAAAGTATGTGCTGTTTTATTTGTGAACAACACATCGCTAACGGCCAAGCATGCAAACTTGCATGAAAAGAACTACAATAACATTGTCATGCTAACACAAACTCATTTATTCCTACATGCTGACGACGTAATTTTTGTCTTCTTTTTTGCTATTTCTGCAAACAACTGCAAAAAACCTTAGTTAATGGAATTTCATCAAATTACTTTATTTACATTTTTAAAAATTTGACAATAAATGATGATGTAGTTGCTTTTGAGGGGTTACGAGACTCACCACGTTGGAGTTTACATTGGGAACTTAAGGGGGCCTAGGGCTGTACCCTGAGGGACTCCGTTTGAGACTCAATTTGTGAAACAGCTGTTAGTTGTTTTGAGTTGAATATTTGAGCTGAGTTATATGAACAAATTATAAATGTTGTTGTATTAATTGTAACTATAAGCTTAATGTGTTATGTTAGCCATCTTATAGATTTCTAAGCTAAGTTTGTACAAATAAAAGGCCAATAAGTTCAAGTACAATCTAAGCCTTGGTGATGTGACGTAAGGTTGTGCATTTTGAAAATCTTATACATGTGAAATGTACCAAACATTGAGATTTATTTTCTGTATTTGTCTTTCAGTTTTACAAAAATCAATAATTAAAGCCATAAAAGATGACAGCAGTGGTTGTTCGCTAGCTGTAGCATAGTCAGCTGCAGAATAGAGGAATAGGTTTTTCAAAAATCTGTTAAAAAAATTAAATCTATTTATTTTCCCAGAGTTATTTCAGCACAAGATCACAAAAAACGTCTTTAAATCCACATCAGTTCATAAACATGGCCTGCTTTATGTCTCACCTCCATGCCTGTCTGTCTCCTCACAGAGCAGAGGGGACAGCAGCATTCCTACTGTTGTTTGTCTGACCGTCAGCACGCTGCCACTGCCATGACCATAAACGGCAACCCTGGAAACTGAAGGCTTGATTACATCACAACTTACAACTAATGCAACTCTAGCCAGCAAACTCCCCGTACCTTACCGGAAAGACCAGCAGTTTCCATGGGAACAGGACAGAACAAGAGAACGAGAGAAGTGGAAAGATAGAGGAGAGGATGGATGCTGGGGGTGTGGAGAGACGCAGAAATAAAATAATAAAACAGGTTTTCTTTTTCTCACAAGGGGAACTAATTCGGCCTTAGATGAAGGTGAGGAAAGAGAGAAGTTTAAAAACACAAAGGAAGCAAAAAGAACAGCCGCAGAGCTTGGAGACAGAGTGTTTTGTGCTTCGAATGTTCCGAATCCGACATCAGCAGAGGTTAAATTAGGATGTTTGCTCAGAGGAGAGTCCCTGAATGCTCAATCAACCCCTCAGAGCTCATCTCTCCCGAGACCATAGTGGGTTTGACAGGAATCTGTAAACAACATGGTGAAGAGAACAGAGTGGTCACAGTGCAGCATCACGCCACACTCATCCCTCAACACCCTAGCACGGTCACAGGAGTGGGGTGTCAGTGAAGGCTCCGACAATCTATAATCTATTGTTTCTGCTGTTACTCCACCTATAAACCTCACTACTACTGTCTAAAACACTCAAACTAATGATAAAATCTGATTTTGGGAGCTTTAGAGAGTCAGAAAATCTCTTTTTTCCCACGCAGACACTATGAATCTGCTCCTAAATCCAATAAAAACAGCTTGTTTCATTTATCTGAGGAGTTCAGCGTGTTTTTCAGTTTCAGCTGAGAGCAAACAAGTCCAACAAGTGCACTCTGCACAGTGATCTAGTTTAACCTGAGCTTTATTAAGCAATCACACTCTTTCTACTAGAAAAAGATAAATGCTTCACAGATTTTGTTTGATACAATTAGTTTGGAGTCCATGAATATTAAATAAGGAACCATTACAGCACAAATCCCTGGAGAGAAAGCAGAAACCCTTTAAAGACTCACTTAGATGTTTATTTTATGGAAAAAAATGTTGTTTTTCTCATCTATATCCATGAGAATATATAAAATTAATCTGAACAAACAACTATTTGACGATTTATTTTAATAAGAATTCATCATAATTTCATTTTATTTTTTCCGTCCTGCATTTTAAAATTGCAAATGTAAAAAAATAAGAATAATTTTAATTGTTTTGTCTTTGAAAACAATCACAAGCGCTCCTTTTCTCAATAACAGCAACAAAGATTCATAATTATACACTTTAAAGGGAGGCTTTCTTTATTTAAAGGTGTGGTTCAATCGTTTAATCAATACATTTGCAGTGGTCTCTAGTAGGAATGAATCTCTTGTAAACCTCAGAAGCACCTGTTTCAGGAAGTAGAAGTCACCTGGAGGAGAAAGTAGCTTCAGACGGCAGGATCTGGAGTCTTACTTCCTGATATGTGGACATCTCTCCTCTGATTGGCTAACAGCAACACGACTCTACCACTGACTCTGTTTGCTCTGCAACGTTGATGTTTTATCTCCACCAATAACACAAGCCTGGAGGAGTTCTGCTGTGTGGTGGAGTTGCTAATGCTAACGGTTAGCTTCTACTAGCCCAGACGTTCTCTGCTGTTTCCTGGACGCTAAACCAACAACAGCCTTCCCCGTCGTGAGTCAAGATGGGTGAGTCCATGAATGTTCAGTGACAGTGTGACGTAGATCTGTCAGGATTTTCTAATCCTAGAGTTTCACCTAGAGTCTATTTTCTATCAGAAGCTAATGCAGGAGATAGGTGGAGGAGACTATTTTCATGTTCAGCCTGCAGGAAACACTCAGTGACCCATTAAAATCAGAAATAATCATTAAAAAATGGTTTTTCATTGAACTACACCTTTAAATGGCAACGTTTTAATTGAAAAACTCTGTTTTGAGATTATTTAATAAGTTTGTTGCATCTTTATTTCAACATGACCAAAATCCTTAATAAGTAGGGACGTGTCTTGGTAAAATTCTGGCAATACGATACGTATCACGATACAGGGGAGACAATACGATATATCACGATATATTGCGATACATTCAGCCAGACGATGTTAGTGATTTTTTAGACTGAATTTATTGTAGGAAAATTCAATAAACAGTCTAAACTGATACGTAACATGTTTAACATGAGGTATCTGAACCATAATAGAGGGATTTACATTTCAATGGTGGAAACAAAACCCATTGCACACTGCTGCCAACTAGTGGTCAGCGTTTGAATTGCACCAAAAGAAAAGAAAATACACAAATGTTTGCATGTAAATTCTTCCAAAAAATTTGATAAACAGCTTTTGAATATCGATATATTGCAGGAAAAAATATCACGATATATTGCCATATCGATATTTTCTTACGTCCGTATTATTCATCAAGTATTAGAAATAACATCTTATTTAAACACTTAACTTATTAGAGCACATTTTAGTTCATTTATTTCGTAAAAGCGTGTAACGAATGTGGCTATAAAATCTACTAAACTTAAAAAAATTCTCAAAATTATGGGGATTTTGAAATAAAATGTTAAATATCATAAGCACATTGTACATTGATTTTTACAATAATAAGAAAATTGTAAATTTTACATTATCATTATTAGTTTACACCTTGTAATGCATTGAATTAACTAAACATTAAAAAAAAGAAAAATTTTCTTTTATTTTTTGACTGGGTTAAAGAGTTAATAATCTCATTAACAGCACATTTGTACTTTTTATGGGATTTAATGCTTATATTAGCAGAATCAAACATCATAAATAGGATTAAACCTCAACTATCTTAGTTTAAACCTTAAATAATAAAATAAAAATCTAAGTAATAGTGTTTTCCTGGTTGTGATGAGTACTTTTATAGCATAATTATCTCTTTAAAGCATGAAGTGAGCGGTGACGCGGAACACGTCACGTCTTCACATGATAAATGGCCTCCGTCCGCCACGGTAGACATTTTCTCCATTTCCCACATTTCTGGCTGTTAGAGATGCAGCAGCTGACTGATGAGCTGCTGTAGCAAAGATCATGTCTATGTCATAAACTAAAAGCTTTATAATGAAAAAACAAACCAAGAGGGCCACAGCAAAAGCCACTAATCTGTTTTATTATTAGTGCTTTAGGCCACAACAGACCATTTGTTTATCTCTAAAACCCTAATGTGTGTTTTATGGTAGCCGTATATAATATCAGAATGCATATTTCAGTATTAGAGCGGCTTGTTTGCGTGACAAAAAGCCAAAAATGTCAAAACAATTCATTTATAATCAATTTAATTAAATAAAAATATACCCAGCTAATTGTTGCAATTAATTTTGGCCACTATGCCAACTTAAAAGTTAATTAACCGTGTCCCAAATCCATTAAATAAAATGATAAATTAGATCTAACAGAAGTTGGTGGGCTGCTCTGAGACAATTCTCATGACCGTCAACTTCCAGATGACCTCATCTTAATCTCATCCAGACATAAAAATGTCGCTTTGACCTGAACGCTGCTGTTTGTGGCTCCACTCGCTGCCCAGATCTCAGGTTTATCTTTAGAAGTCTCTTTGCTCGGCGGTGATGACATCAAGGCGCTGTCCATAGCAACAGTCGCCGGGGCTCCTGCAGCTCCTAATTGGCCGTGGCGCAGCACTTAAAGTACATATGGTGCCGCCATGCAGCCACACGACTCCAGAAACCTTTTCTAAATGATGTCACAGGCACAAAATCTCCACGTTTTTACCCCAATTACATGCAAGAAGCAGCGACGGTGCATAATAACACAGAGAGCACACACCTGGTCGTGTTTGTGTCTTTTATTGTTGCTTTGTGGATCTTTACTCATTTTGTTTTGGTCATTTTTGTTCCTTTTTGTCAACATTTATTTCATTTTCTGCCCATTTGTTGTAATTTTGTGTTCAACATTTGTCATTTCTCACTCGTTGCACTCATTTTATATTCTCCCCGCTGCGTTTATGACTCCTTCTAGTCCGTTTGGGGTCATTAATCATTGCTAAGCTGTGTTTATGTGTGTCTGTGTGCACATGTTGCAGAAGTCATTTAGGGAGGCTGGAGTGGAGACGAGGTGACATTTGCAAAGGTGAAGGGGGTGTTTGCGTCTGTGTTCACGTCTGAAAAACCAGCAGTTATCTGGTTGTCACAGCAACAAAGAACCCATCTCCAAACGTCGCCACGCAGCCTCTCCTTCGCTCCCCATCATCTCATTCTGCCCTTGCAGGCTTTGTGTGTCTGTCTCTGTGTCCTCGCACGCCTCCCGAGCGCGCAGCACGCCGCGTTAACGGGGAGAAAAGAGACGAGGAAAGATGTGGGGAGTGTGCAAAGCAGAGGAAACAGAAATAAATCGCAGCGCTGACCTATATTCTCGCTACCAGACAGTTCAGAAGCACAGATGTTCCTCCATCCCTGCCTTCCTTGGCCGTATTATCCAACCACAACAGCGGCTGCATGGATGGCAGCCTCTCTGGCTGAGTGTTCGTCAGCATCAGAAGGTGGTGTTTGTGTTTATTTGTGTGTGCTGCTGCAAGCCCGTGTGGGAGGATCTGCACTGATTTCCGTGCTTAAAGCAGCACCTCGCTTATTCAGTCTCCACATTTCTGTCAGAGCGCGGACGCCACAGCATTCCTGTCAATAATCGGTATGTGGCAGGGCGACTATTTTCATCACTTCAAATCTTAACGCTAACGGCGCAAGCGTCAGCGAGGAAGGCCTCAGACGTCTGTAGCTGCATTAGAAATAACGGTGGGTGGTTTAAAAAGCGTAATCAAGGATCTTCCAGTTGAAATATGAAGAGTTTTAACCAAACATGTTAGAAATGTAGATTCTACCGAATCATTTTGAGAATATTTTAGCATATAGCTGCAGGATGCAACTAGCCATAAGTTGAAGATTTCATCGGATTATGAAAAGATTAGAAAATTCATTTATCTTCCATTGTTTTCCCCCAGTTTCCCATTTCATCTGTCCAGTCAGCCTAGCTAACCTCACTGAGCAATCCCTCTCCCAGGTAAATAGTCCTTAGTCTCTCAGTTTGATCAGATCCTCCTGAGTGTTTTACCCAAAACTACAGGACGGCTCCTTCGTGTTCAGTCAGCATGGCTCCACCGAGCTGTGATGAAGTTTAGATCTCCTCCCAGACTCTTGTAATAATCTAAAGTGGCTTTAATCCATAATTCTTCTGGCTTTCTGAAAGTCTGTCGAATATTTTCTCTGGACTTTGGCAGCTTTTCAACCCTTGTTCAGGATTATTTTCCACAGGAATGCTTTTGTTTGTCTTAATTCAGATCAATGATCCGTTTGGGCTCCTAAACTCAAGGGATGAGCCAGAGTTGTGTGGCACACGACTTAGCTCTGTTACCAGCAGTCGGCCACAAAGATCCGTTTAAATCCACGTTCTTTTAGTCAAATCTATGAAAATACCAAAGAATACTCAGGTTGACAGGCAGATAAAAGATTTAAAGACCAACAAGCTGATTTCCAAAGTTACTCCTCCTTTCCACCAGATGCGAAAGGGGCGAGTAACGAAATAGTGGCGTTTTACCTGCGAGCTCCCTTCCAACAGGGAGCGATCCTGGGAAAGTGTTCCACACACACAGCTGATCCCGGGAGGTCACTAAATCATGGGAGAACTGCAACACCATGCATGATTACAGAAGTCCACACAATATTAAGCAACCCAGCCAGCACGCATAGGTGGGCCCCATATGGGATCTATATGGGAAAGCCGTATGGGTCCCAACAGGGTTTGTCTGCGGTTTCCACGGTGGTCCCATGGGGTTTGGCCCAGAAAGATTTTTGCCCACATAGATTTTAATGGGCCCTACATGAGATTTCAGAGGGTTTGACTCAAACACTGGCAAACCCCTGTGGGGCCACCATGGAAACCATGGACAAACCCTGTTGGGACCCTTACAGCTTGCCCATATAGATCCCATATGGGGCCCACCTATGTGTGCTGGCTGCTGGGAAGGAGAAAGACAGCTGCAAGTGTATTCTCTGTTCTATTTACATCGCCTACGGGGTTTTTAACATAAAATAACGTACGTTTATCTGCACGTGACTTTTATTTTGAAAATTTGCAGATGTTTTACACTGCTTTTGTGTTTGACTTCCTGTCTGGTGTTTTGGAAGCGTAGCGTGTAAAATATAGACTCGCAACATAATGATAGCGTTCTGGAACGCGTCCAAAACGTTACACTTTGCTACCGATGGAAAGGAAACCATCCGCTGTAATTGCTGCGAAGCCGTTTTGTTACGCTTTCACGTCCGGTGGAAAGGAGGCTTTACAGACTAAAACCCAAATCAAGAGTGATGCATTCAGAGAGGAGGAACCTGGAGTTTTTCCAGCTAACTCTGGTGGTTTTGCAGAAATGTGAAAGTTTTTATCAGCAGAGTAACTTTTTCTGACATGCATTAGCGTTTTTATATAATATCCCCAAAAGTCAGCATAAAGCTAAAGCAGATAAAACTTCCTGTAAACCCGTGAATTTGTCTCTGGGCTCAACAGGCGTTTGTATCTTTATCATTCAGGCTCCGGAGCTGAAAACAAGCCCGAGGCTGTTCTTCCTCTCTATTAATGATGAATATTAAGCTGGATTCATCTTCCAGGTGAGAAGGAATTCTTCCAAATTACCGGAACGCCACTTCACTATTTACATTTAAATTAAAATGCAGCGGCTGCGTGTGGAGGTTGAGGATTTGCTTATGTGTCTGTAATCTGAGAACAATGGCAGGCAGACATCGGTGTGTGTGTGTGTGTGTGTGTGTGTGTGGCGGGGGGGAGGGGCACAGGAAGTGATGGCGAGTAATTGCTTTGTGTTTCAGACAGGTGAGTAACTCTGACGCTCTGTTTAATGAAAAATACATCCTAAACACATAGAAGCTGAATTATATGATTTTCTCTTAGAAGTTTTTTAATCATTTTTACTTTTTAAAGTAAAAATGCATCTAATTGAGTCTAATCTGTAAAAAAAACCGTATTTATAGACAATTAGATGAATTTCAAACCCCAATTAAAGCTGTTTTATAACCACAGGATTCATTTTTCCTATAGGAATAAATCCAAGAGTTTTTCATTCTTCTGGAGGATTTCAACGCGTCTCGGGCAGCTGTGGCTTTGTTCCTAACTGCAGGTTTTCATGTTTGCCGTCGCATTCATTGTGTTGCTCTTGCAGCAGCAGATTTTAGACAACAGAGCAGCAATTAGCATCTGCTGGAGAACAAAACAGAGCTTAAACCAGGCTGAATGAACGATCTGTCCGGCAGCTAGACAAACAAAATCAAGCAAATGTTTATTTTACAGACGTTTTGGTCCAAAATGGTGCACAAACACCCACAAACAGCTGGCTTTTATGTGCAAATAAAAAAGGATTTGTTCTCACATCAGATGAGTCACTGGTGGTAATCAGCTGCAGATGATTGTCTCAGAAAACTAGTGGATAAACATTTTAACCCAAGCGGACTTTACTCAGAGCTGCAAGCCTGCGCAGAACTTTCGTTTTGCTTTTGTTCAAACATTTATCGTTTTTAAAGTCACACATGGAGGATTCGGGTATAAAATCTACAGCTTGTTGACAAACAGATCATTTTACCCATCTGCAAGAAAGATGGCAGCTCACTTGAGTTCTGGATTTTCTATAAACAGAAGCCTAATTCCTGCAGAAAGTTGGGATTACAGATGTTCTTGTGTCGTCCTCTGCAGCTATTTTCAGGGAACATTTTTGCAAAACATCTTGCAAATTTTTCCAAAATTGCAGCAGCAACATGTTGAATGTGATGGAAACACACGCTCCTTGTCTGCCATGTTTTTATACCCAAATAACACGTAATCTGGTGAGATTGCTCATCTGACAGGTGATTGTTGGTCCATGTGTAGTGTGTTTAGCATGTTTCTGGTCTGTGAGAGGAAACCAGGAGAAAACCCACATATGCATAAGGAGAACATGCTAACTCCATCTAGAAAGCCTGCCGCCAGGATTTGAACCTGCAACCTTCTAGCTGCAAGGAAAGAGCACTACCAACTGTGCAAACATGCCGCTCACCCTGTGACTCATGCAAGAGAATTAAAGGCAAACTTGTCAGTTTTGGCTTGCTTTTAGCACCCCCTAGTGTCTGTTAGTGAAACCAAAAGTGAAACTTATCTCCTGGCTGTGCGTTTTGTCTTTTTAACACCTTAATCTAACAGCTGAAATGTCTCCTCAGCCTTCATTAGTGTCTACAGGAGCGGTTCATCACTAAATCAAACACATCAGCTGTGTTCATGATCTAAAACATGCAGGAAACATGCTGGAAGCAGACTGCAGCACCAGGCATGTCAGCTCCACTTTACTAAGTCCAACAGGGAGCGGACCGCCACTCTGAAGTTGCAAGTGTGGTATTCTGGCCACAGAGGGCGGTGGGGGTCTGAGTGACGTTTCATTAACCCTGTAAAGGGTCATTTTGGCACAAACTGGCTCAAGAACATGATTTAAAATAGGAAAAAGTTGCATTATATGGCTTTAAGAAGCATCGCAAACTCTCATAAATATAATTTACAACTTGACACCTTTAAGATTCTCGTTTTGATGAAAACTCTCAAACCTTTGAGTGACTTCATAAAAATTCTGTTCCCATTTTGCTCCAATAAGAGGAAAAAAATGCTGTTTTCAAAAGTCCTCTCCCTGAATTCATCTGAATTCTTCATGCATCCAAGAAAAACTCAACAAAACATTTTCAAAGATCCTTGATTCCAAACAACAAAACACTTCAGCTCAGCTGGTTGACGCAGTTTTATAAATGACCTCATCTTTGTGACGAATGGATGTGGCTCCAGAAGCAGCGGCTGCTGCTGAGATGTTTGCAGAAAAGGCATCGAGTCTCTTCTCTCTGTTATTGTTTTCAGACCTTTTTTGTTGTTGTGGTTCAAAGTAATTAAGCGATAAAAATGCTTTCACACTTACGAGTCACCGCCGGGGAATTAGCAGCCAAGGTCGGCGGGGATTAAGCGTGTTGGTCAGGGAAGGCGTGTAAATGCTGCATCGATTAAGAGCTGATGCTGTTATTGACAGATGGTGTCAATAAGGAGTCAGGAGGGTTGGAGGGAGGCCCTCGGTCTGGCCGGGGGGGGGTTGAGTCTGACTGATCATTCGTGCCTCGTCCTTCATTCACTTTTCCGTTTACAGCTTTTCACTCGAGTCTCTTTCTCCCCCTTCCAGCCGCCGTTCCGTGTGTTTTATTTAATCACACGGCCTCCAGCCTCCAGCTCTGAGCCCCTTTTCACACTGCCCAGCCCTCCGTGCTCCTAGCTGACAGCAGATGTGGGAACTAATCAAAGCGATTAAGCCCAATCAAAGCTCATCCCGGAAAAAGGCAGATGTTACCAAACAAGGCTCGCTTTCTCTTGCTTAACTCCTCGGATGTTTTTATTCATTTACGCTGCATTCAGACAGAAATGTGTGGCTGGGAGGATTTGGAAAATATTAAATTACACTGAAATACTTTTAAAGCAGTCTTATAAATTAACATATGTCCTGAAACTGATGAGTTAATTATAAAACATGAAAAATAAATCATATTTTACGTTCCATACATCCAGTTTTTCAATTAGAGACATCAAATTGTGTGGAAAGGCATGAAGTTTTCAGCTGGAATCACACAGACTTGGTATGAATGACACAGGCCATGTAAATATGCAACATAAATGACTGTCATGCAATTTATTTGCTGCAATTTAGTCCCAAAATGTCTTAATTTTAGTTTCTCCTTGTTTTAGTCGCTCTCTGGTTCCTCCCGACGTTTCCCCACATGGCTGCACTTTTGGGCTTGAGGGAATTCATTTGAAAGAACGGAAATAAGAAGATCAGTCGCAGGGTGGCCAGCTCAGAGTAGAGCCGCTGCTCCTCCACATCGACAGGAGCCAGATGAGGTGGCTCAGGTCAGAGCACCTCCTGGACGTCTCCCAGAGGAGGTGATTCAGACACGTCCTACTGACCCAAGAGAAGCTGACCGGGATAATATAACTAATAGGATTTAAACTGGGTCTAATTTCAACGTTTTTTAAAGAATAAACAATATTTTATTTGTTCATTATGAGCTTAATGAGCTAACTGAGCTGTAAGACAAGAGGTTATGGCACACATCAGCTCAGTAGAATATAAAAACCTGTTTATTCATATTTGCAGATGCTTTAATCCAAAGAGACTTACAAATTAACCTAACATGCACGGTTTTGGCCTGTTGGAGGAAGTAGGAGTACCAGGAGAACATGAACACATGTATGGAGAGAAAACGCCACATAAGGCTGCAGCAGGGATTCAAACCTGCGACCTTCTTGAAGCAAAGCAACAGTGCTGCCAACTGCACCACCCAGAAGAGCTGGCCCAGGTGGCTGGCCTCTCTGCTTAGGCTACTGCCCCCATGACCTGACTCCGGATAAGGGGAGGAAAATGGATGGATGGATGGATGGATGGATGGATGGATGGATGGATGGATGGATGGATGGATGGATGGATGGATGGATGGATGGATGGATGGATGGATGGGTGGGTGGATGGATGGATGAATGAATGAATGAATGAGTGGATGGATGGATGGATGGATGGATGGATGGATGGATGGATGGATGGATGGATGGATGGATGGATGGATGGATGGATGGATGGGTGGGTGGATGGATGGATGGGTGGATGGATGGATGGATGGATGGATGGGTGGGTGGATGGATGGATGGGTGGATGAATGAATGAATGAATGAATGAGTGGATGGATGGATGGATGGATGGATGGATGGATGGGTGGGTGGATGGACGGATGGGTGGATGGATGGATGGATGGGTGGATGGATGGATGAATGAATGAATGAGTGGATGGATGGATGGATGGATGGATGGATGGATGGATGGATGGATGGATGGATGGATGGATGGATGGATGGATGGATGGATGGATGGATGGATGGATGGATGGATATATTTTGCAGCTCTTCTTATAGTCAGTAAAAATAAAAAAATGACGTATTAAACTTTAACATCAAAATTATTTTCTTCCTGTTTTTCTCTTTTGTTTACTGTTTAAATAAATTGTTTGTTTACATGTTTTTTCACCATTTTGTTTAATTATTGGCAGAAATCTCATATGTTTGTTATAATGAATTATAGGATGGGTTTCTTTTGTTATTGAGCTCTTTTCAGGGTAAAACATCTTTTATTTTGCAGATTTCAGTCCCTTGATGAAAGGTTTGTTAGTAGCTGTGACTCATATAAGAAGAGTTAAAGTAAAATGAACTTTTTTAAAGCTAAAACTCCAGAATCAAGCTGCAGCACAGTAATGCGACCCGTTGAGTTTGACCTCCACCTGCATCAGACCAAAGATGAATGAGGAGGAGGAGGCTTTACTGTGTGTGTGTGTGTGTGTGTGTGTGTGTGTGTGTGTGTGTGTGTGTGTGTGTGTCTGTATTAAAGGATGCAATCTCGATGAATGGTTTGTAACCACAGAACAACCACAACTACAAAGCTCTCTGTGATTTGTTGCGTAATTATCATTAAATGGAACCTGTTAACCTCTTTAGATGAGTTTTATCAACACACACACACCTACACACACACACACACACACACACACACACACACACACACACCTCTGCATCACCACCAGTCATTGTGTTGAATTGTAAAGGTGTGACACATTTTTCCACATACGTCCAACTTTCCAAGGACAAACAGAAAGGAGGAACCTGGAGCTGAATGATTATCAGCCAAGTTATTAAATAAATAATCTAAAACAGTATTTTCTCTGCAGCAACAAAAATCCATCGAGAGAATTAAAACAGGATTTTACGTGTGGATGAAGAGGTTTATTAGCATCCGTGGTGAATATGTTCCAGACCACGTCAGATTCTTTAGGAAACAGTTTAAAATTCAGAATTTGGTGAATTCATTTCTTTACCAAAAACATGCAAATTTACTGTAAGTTAAGGAAATAAAATAAAACAACAGCATCTAAAGGGAGAAATAAATAAATAAAAGTGTTTAATGAGGATCATGCAAAACAGAAATTCTGTATTCTGAAGCTAAAGTTTGAGGCTGAATTCAAAGCTGCTCTCCTACCTCGTGCCGTCAGCAATAACGGGTTAGCGTTTCAAAATGTCACACGCTTTATTTTTAAAAACCAAGGAGTGTGAGCAGCAGGATTCCAGTAAATACAGTAAATGACCCGTATTTAGGGTTCTACAACCCCCCAAGGTGCTTTACATCACAGTCATTGACCCATGCACACACACACATTCACACGCTGGTGGTGATGAGCTGCCCTGGGGCGCACTGACAGAAGTGAGACCACCACCGGCAGGCAAGGCGGGTTAAGTGTCTTGCCCAAGGACACAACGGCTGCAACAGATGGGGCTCAAACCTGCAACTCTCTGGTTACAGGGTGGGCACTTAACTCCTCTGCCATCGTCGCCCGTCCAACGTTTTCTGAAAATAGTTCTATTTGCCTTCTGGATTCTCACAAACGTCAGTGATGGGAAGACAAATGATGACGTACGTATTTAAGAAATGAAATCAATTAAAATGACCCTAAACCTGCAATTTGAGCCAATTTGTGTGAATAAAACGCTGGTTTTGCCCAAAAGGTAGTTGGTTGTGCCCTTCATCGTCTTCATCATCAACATCATCATCATCATCACCATCATCATCATCTTCATCACTGTCATCATCATCATCATCATCAACACCATCATCCTCATCCTCTTCATCAACATCATCATCACCACCACCATCAACATCAACACCATCCCCTTCATCATTATCCTCATCCTCTTCATCATCATCAACACCATCATCCTCATCCTCTTCATCAACATCATCATCACCACCACCATCATCAACATCAACACCATCCCCTTCATCATTATCCTCATCCTCTTCATCATCCTCATCCTCTTCATCATCATCATCATCATCATCAACATCAACACCACCATCAGCATCAGCATCATCAACATCAACACCATCCCCTTCATCATTATCCTCATCCTCTTCATCATCCTCATCCTCTTCATCATCATCAGCATCATCAACATCAACACCATCCCCTTCATCATTATCCTCATCCTCTTCATCATCATCAACACCATCATCCTCATCCTCTTCATCAACATCATCATCACCACCACCATCATCAACATCAACACCATCATCAACACCATCCCCTTCATCATTATCCTCATCCTCTTCATCATCCTCATCCTCTTCATCATCATCATCATCATCATCATCATCATCAACATCAACACCACCATCAGCATCATCAACATCAACACCATCCCCTTCATCATTATCCTCATCCTCTTCATCATCATCAACACCATCATCCTCATCCTCTTCATCAACATCATCATCATCACCACCATCAGCATCAGCATCATCCTCTTCATCATCATCATCATCATCACCATCACCGTTGTCATCATCATCGTCATCATCAACCCTGTAATATGACTTCCTTTCTTTGTTTGACACGTTTTGATTAATTTGCTCTAAGAACATTTAAACATCACATAAAATATAAATAAATGTAAAAGTAGTGAATTGTAAGGTACGAGCAAACAAAAAGCTTTAAATGAATATAATATTAATTCATATATTTATAAAACTATATTTCATGATGTTTTCTAAGGGACATGTGTTTTAGGTCTAGAGTAGACAGGATCAACAGTAGGTGTAGCTGAACTCAGTGGTTCCTAAAGTTGGGGTCCAGACCCATCTATGAGTCATGAAACGGTGAGTTTGGGGTCTTGAGAAGATCTCCAGTAAATAAAATCAAATTCAAAATATTTTCTTTAGTAGAACATTTTCAATATGCTGATCCTAGAAACTGATTTAACTCATGGAATAATAACAATTACCACGATGCATGTTGAGATTAGCCTGATGAACTCATGGAGGATGTTTCTGCTAGCCTGAATGAGCATTTAGGGATGATGCATTCACAAAATGGAGAAAATGTGGGATTTTTCATTACTTATTAGATTAGGCCGATACCACTGGATATTTTTTTGCATCCCTACATTTTTTAGCTATATTTAGTTAACCAGGTATATTTGAGGTTGCCATTGCAATTTTGTGAATCAGATGCTCAACTAATGAAATATTGATTCATTCTCAGATGGATTATATCAAACAAAATGGCAAAAAAAAACATTGAAAAAACTTATTTTACAATTTCCAGACACTCATTTCAACTTGAAATATTCAGTTTTGTTGTTTTTAAAACTTTACAACAAAGATCAGCATCAAATTTTAACATTTTAATCAGTAAAAAATCCAATTATTCCTTAAATTTTTATGAAAAACATCCAAAAATCACTGACTAATTTCTGGAGCTTGTGTTCTCCACAACATACAAACTAAACATAATTTCCAGCTAATGTCAGAGCCGGTTAGGTGGACACCAGAGAGCAGTGTTCATGCATGAATCCGGATCGTTCTGCAGAAGAGTTTATTTTATCAAAGTGGTTCCCTGATTCCCTCGAAGCTGATTACACATGCTGCTCGCTGTCTTATTCATAAGCAATAGTTTTTTTCACTTACATAAATCTCTAAGAAACTAAAAGTTCATTCCAGGTGATGCAGAGAAGCTAAGCTCCTGCCACAGACGGACGACGTGTGTTTTCCCTCTGGAGCCGTTTGCAGCAGCCGCCTGCTGAGCCATCTCAGTGGTCTCAGGGAAATCAATGTGGACTCGGATTGTGTGACACGGCTCAGCTGAGCTTCTGAAAGCACCCGAGTTCCCAGATCAACCTAAAAAGTCTCGCTCACAAACAAGAAATCAAAATGTGTAGGAGTCACAAATGCACGTCTAAAGTTCCTTTCACAAACTAAAGCAGAGATTAGACTCACCGAGATGCAAACATTTAAACACAAATCTTATTTTCAAGCATTTCATTGAGGATTTGAAGCTTTTTGGGAGCAGCTTCACCTCCTGATAGATCCTTATGTCTTACTAAAAGTTCGTGTTGCTTCTCAGACTCTTTTTTTGTATTTATCTGCAGCTTGTTTGTCATCCCTTTCTTTTTCATTAAAACACATTTTCGGTATTTTGTCTGCATTTCTGGTTCATTGTGACTTCGCTGTATCCATCGGTTGTGTTGTCTCCATGTGCTGCAGCTGAGATTTCTAGATGTTTGCACATTATAGCTCATTTTGCACTACTTGCTCTTCATCTGCTGGTGAACGAGCTGCATCTTCTCAGAACCGTGTGCTTTCTTTTATGTCGGCGCTGCATCGTGTTTATTTCTGGTCATAGCTTCTTCCTGGAAACCCTGTGACTCTCGGGGGCTTCTCTATGTCTGCTTTGGTTTGTTTGGAGTCTGGTTTGTAGCTGATTTTCAGACATCTGTGGCTGTTTTGCATCTTGTTTGAGCAGCAGGACCACAGGCTTCTCAGGCCAGACAGACCTTGGGTAATCCTTGCATCCTTTGGATGCAAACAGGTATTAAATTGCATTTTATGTGGGATTAAAAGGTCTTAAAAGTCTTTTGGTTTAACCTGTTAAACTCTGCAGGAAATCTGAAAATGCCCTCAACTCGGCTGCAATCCAATCAAAAGGGAGATTTAGCCATTAACACATTTGTAGATGATTTGCTTTTCAACATGTTCCTCGTATTTTTATTTATTTTCCACTGACTCCCTCCCCTCCTCTGGCACTGTTATCTGCCCCCACTGATAGAAAAGCACATCAGAGTTGCTAGGCAATGCAGGGAGGGTAAAACCAGCTGAGATGTTGACGTCTGACTTGCTTTCCTCCTGCTGTGAGCCGGTCAGAGCTTTGGTAATGAGAGCCAGGGGATCTGGCTAAACCTGTTGGTTGCAAAGGACACAAAACTGCTCATAATGTTCCTCTGCTTTTGTTATTCTGAGCATTGTGGTGTGACTGCAGCCATGCTGATGCACTAAAGATCAGAGTAAAATTAAAAGGGTTTTTGTGTAAATAATTAGATGTTTTTGCACCAGGTGATATCAGATTTACATTCTGTGAGCATATCTTGTTTTTTTTAACATTTAATAAATAAAAATGTGACAATTTAGCTTCAGCTTCTGCTGGTTCTGTTCTGTTTGCCAAAGAAGATCTTTTTACTTTTCATTGTGACTTTAGGGCTCAGCTGGAGTCAACAAACCAGGCCAGGTGATACCTGTGTACAGGTGCGTCCACACAAAAACAGAGACATATTGTGGGTTAGAGGATGAAGAAAGGAAGGAGGCTCTGAGCCCTTCTCCTCCTCCTCCTCCTCCTCCATCCCTCCACACTAATCGCAGGGCTAATTGACTCAGCCAGATTTGGCATCAGGCTGATTAGAGTCACAACAAGGAATGACCTGCAGATGCTGCAGACGGAGCGCACCTTTTAAAGCCACGCTCTCCAAATCCAGTCAAAACAGAGATGTGTGTGTGTGTGTGTGTGTGTGTGTGTGTGTGTGTGTTTGCATCAGAAACAAGTTTAGTCCTCAGACCGAATCTGAGATTTAACAGCACCGCAGTGGTGCCATTATCCAGCCAGGATGTAAACAAGGGTGTGTGTGTGTGTGTGTGTGTGTGTGTGTGTGTGTGTGTGTGTGTGTGTGTGTGTGTGTGTGTGTGTGTGTGGGTGTGTGTGTGTGTGTGTGTGTGTGTGTGTGTGTGGGTGTGTGTGTGTGTGTGTGTGTGTGTGTGTGTGTGGGTGTGTGTGTGTGTGTGTGTGTGTGTGTGTGTGTGGGTGTGTGTGTGCATTTATGTTTTGCGAGCCCAATTTGTCAGGTTACACACCCGCATTATGAGACCATTTGGTTTATGAGACCATTTTTGGTGGTCTCGTAATTCATGACTTTTAAAGTGCTGCAAATTTTTATAAAAGTAAAATCTAAATGTCGTTAGCTGATTAATACTGACTTTGTAACTGCTATTATCATTTTATTTAGTTATTTCAGCAACTTAAACTTTCTTTTGGTTTTCATGGCCAATTTAAAATTGGTTTCGTAAACCACGTCGCGTGTGTGGTATGCAGACCTCCAGGGTCTCATAACGCCCTTAGAATGTCACAGATGATTGTGTGTATTTTTTGATAGTTTTTATTTTATTTTTGAAGTGAGGCTTTTCTTCCATGGGTAAAATAGAACATGTTGACATACTTTTTGTGTTCACCAGATGCAAAGAATTCGTGCGTGTGGGATACAAACCACCATGTTGTCATGGTCTCATAAACCATTCAAAATGTCATAGTGGCATGTATGTATGTTCTGATAGGTTTTTCTTATTTTTTAAGTGAGCATTATCTTCCATGGGTAAAATAAAACATTTTGACATAGTTTTTGTGTTCAACAGATGACCTGTTTATGAGGAAATGTGTGTCCCCATAAACCACCACCAAGTCATAGTGGTTTCATAAACCATAAATGCACACGTGTGTGTGTGTGTGTGTGTCTTACCGCTGTGCGCGCTGAACCAGCGGGGCGCGATGTGCAGGGGCAAGGTGTCAGCCAGCGACCCCCGGGACCCCAGATACAGAACCCCGTCCGTGTGGTGCCCCCCGCCGCCAGTGTCCTGGTAGCCGGTTCCGTGGGGGGCCGCGGTAGTGCCCCCCGACCCCCCTCCGCCCCGATCCGAGTCAGTCCCTCTGGGGGTGTAGAAGCCGAAGGGCACGGTGGAGCTGTGGTCGATGCCCATCCCGGCCACGGAGCTCACCGAGCGGCTCCGCAGGCCCATGGTGCCGCTCGGTCGGTAGTGACCAAAGTGGGCCGAGGGTGGCACCGCGCTGTCATCCGAAGACACGCCGGGAAAAGCACCCCGGGGCCGCCCTGCCGTGCTCTGCTTCCCCCCCATCCGAAGCTGGAGCGGAGTGGGTGGGGGTTCTGGGTGGAAGCAGGAGGGGGCTCGGCTCGATCCGCAAAGGGTCGAGAGAGCCCGAACAGGCTGTCGCCCCCCTCCCTCGCTCCTGTCTGCCTCTCTGCCTGCCTGTCTGTCTGTCTGTCTGTCCGTGTGTCTCAGCGGGATCGTCAGCTCTGGCTCTCCGCAGACGCAACAGTGCGTTTCCCCGCGGAGCGGAACATGAGCCAGCCCCGCGTCCGGATTCACCTCAAACACAGACGCACAAAAATAAATAAAAAACAATCAAGACGCCACCGAACCGGAGCTGAACGGGATCCCGGTTCGGTTAACCAGATGCTCTGTTTCTGTCTCTCTCTCTCCTCCGCGCCGTCCCGGTGCCTTTAGGACGGCTGGATCATTGCAACACCGCCCGGTCCGGATCGCAGCAGCGCCGCAACGTTCGCTCCGCCGCTCCGCCTCATCTGATTTCAGACATCGTGACAACTGTTGCTGTCTGTCTGACCGCCGGAGAAAACAGACGGTCTACGGGGGGTGGGTGACGTCGTGTCAGAGCGCTCCGTCCGTCCGCTCCGGTCCGGTGAGGTGGGCTCCTGACAGCAATCGGTGATCCTCCCCCGGAGATCGGAGTCACATGAAGCCGCTCCCCTGCGCTCAGATCGGCGCTGCGCT
This sequence comes from Aphyosemion australe, assembly GCA_006937985.1. NCBI lineage: Eukaryota > Metazoa > Chordata > Actinopteri > Cyprinodontiformes > Nothobranchiidae > Aphyosemion > Aphyosemion australe. The sequence continues at coordinate 1,088,592 of SSNS01000170.1, read as the reverse complement.
CCTCTCCGCTCCGCCGCGCCGCCGCTTCCAGACAATGGACGCGCTCAGTGCGCAAACTCCGCTCATAAATACAGACTGGAGACGGTGCAGCGACAAGACTCTGGTTTAATTCCTCAGCACGGGATTGGCCTGGATTCTCCACCGCGGTGGGGGCGGGGGGGTCTGATCTGCTGGATTAGATGTGGGGGCATTTCAGGATAATTTATGACAGGTGTGGGGTTTAACCGCACAGGTAGTTAGGCGAGGATTTACCAGGATTTATGGTTGTTGGTTTAAAAACGTCTCCTTTAAAAGCGCTAGAGGGTGTCACAAATGTTAAAAACGGGTTTATTTAACACAAACGTGTCATAAAAACCTAAAAAAATACAAAATGCTCAAATATTATTATATGTGTATTATTGTTGTAAAACTTTGATTTTGTCTCACCGCTATCCCCTAGCCCATTTAGAAATAAACTATTCCCCGTTATAAGACTTTTATTATTAAAATGATTATTTTTAATATTGGGTTCAGCGCCTATAGGGGCCTTTATTGTCACTTTTGACGCTGTATAAATAAAGATGATGACGAAGATGATGATGATGATGATGATATAGGGTCACATGTTGCTGCATTTTTATCACAACCTGAAAAGCCTTATTATTATTATTTTTTAATAAAGATTATTGAAGCTTCATAATGAGTTGTTTTTGTTAAAAACGTGTGAAGATATTTACATAACATTTATCTTTGCTGTAGCACATTTGTTTCAAGAAAAGTGTTTTTCAATTTGCATAACTAGCACAAACACTGATATACGAGGGTTCATTCTTGAACTGAGATTTTTTTTTCCTTCAGTAATCAGGAAACAATTGAAATCAGACATTTTTCACACTTTTTACCTTTTACTCTGTCAGGGGCTTCAGTAACAGGTGCAAGATCCAAATCCAGCTACAACAGTTTAGCTCCTCCTCCTCCTCATGATGGTGACTTCAGCTAATCCGACGTGTTAGAGGTCAACCAGCAGGGGGATGTTGCACAAGAGCTGTCAGTGGAGCCAATCTGGTACCAGTACCTGAAACACACCTGGCATCACTTAAACATCAAAACAAGAGTCAATGTCAACATATTTTAGAACATTTTATTTGTGTAACTCAGACGCACAAGCCTTGCGTGGTCTACTTCATATAATGGAGGCTAAGATTTATCCCCAAGAAACTTTGTCAAAACAAAGAAACAATCATAGTTTTAGTGATATAAGTTATTTTAAGTTTTAATTCCAACATAATAATAAAAGTGTAATGGAAACGATATCAGTGGTTGTGTCAGAGTTTAGATCAACATCTGAGCTGATTTTTACCAAATAAAGTTCAAACTGTTTAAACTTAGTTTCTTATTCTTTAGGTTTTATTTTGTCGAAAATTCTTAAAAAGTTCTGATTGGACACTGAAAAGAAGTGAGAAACTTCCAATGATGCTAAATTATTAAATAATTTAGTGACGTGCTAGAACCCAGAAATATTTTATCCCGCCAGACCCGAGTTCTCATTTATGTTCATTGTTTTGTTTGACCCATGGGATTATAGGGCCTCATAAATATTTGTAGTTAAAATGTTCAAATATAATTTAAAATCATGTATTTAAAACCGTTAATTGAAATCAAATCTCTCTGAATAAATTAAATAAATAAGTATCAAAGATAATAGTGGACACAGGGTCATAAAATAAATAAATATAAAAGTGGTATTTTGTTTCTAATATTCTTTCAATTAAATCAATTACCCTCCACCCTGACTAGTTTCTACATTTAATGAGTTTAATCAAGCAACAAACTAATTAAATAAATTAAATTTACACACTTATGATTTTATCGAAACTGATTTTCCACTTTACACATAATTATCAGAATTCTGTAGAAAATGATTAAACCTGCCTGATAATGTTACATTTAAAGGGATTAAACTCTCATTTATGGGATTCTTAAATAATTTCCTCTTTTTCATTATTACCCATAATCCTCTGTGACTCACTTACTGTGATTATTGATTTACATCAAGTTATGAACCAAATTTTCTATGGCCTGTATTTGATATAGCGCCTTCCAGAGTCCTAGAACCCCCCAAGGCGCTTTACAACACAATCAGTCATTCAGACATTCACACCCTGGTGGTGATGAGCTACATCGTAGCTACAGCTGCCCTGAGGTGCACTGACGGAGGCGAGGCTGCCGTACACTGGTGCCACCGGCCCCTCCGACCACCACCAGCAGGCAATGTGGGTTAAGTGTCTTGCCCAAGGACACAACGACAGTGACAGACTGAGTGGGGCGGGCACTTAACTCCTCTGCCACCATCGCCCATTTTACATTATGCAAACTATTTTGGCCAATTAGCCAGAATGTGTGATTAGAAATGATTCAAATCCTTTATTCTCTGTGTGTTTATTTATATTTTTTAATGTCACAGAAATCAAGTCTCAGATTTTTCGTCTCCATCTTGCTACCGAAAAAGGGAAGCTATGGTCGGACGGCTACTGTCATACAGGAGGTGTATTAATCTGTCCTGATATGATGACAGCAGGTCTATAAAAGGTCTCTCTGCTGCTCAGGCATGTAATCACACACACACACACACACACACACACACACACACACACACACACACACTCAAATAAACCAGACACAATCAGCTCGAGAGGGTTTAATATAAATTGAGGAGAGGAGAAACAGAAACATTTCACGTGCTAAACATGCGACTGCAGCAACAAAGCTCCATTATGGCCCAAAAGATAGATAAATATAAGAAAACAAGATAAACAAAAATTAGTAAACATACACTCATATAACAATTCAATTCAGTTCATTTCTATAGCGCCAGTTAACAACAAGAACAAACAACAATTAAACCTATTATCAGAGCACTGAGTTCAGTTCATTATTGATTTAGTTAAAAGTTTCCTAAGAAAACTCAGCAGATTGCATCAAGTCAGTGTCTTTACAACAATTCCTACTAAGCAAGCATGTAGTGACAGTGGAGAGGAAACCTCCAGCAGAACCTGGCTCAGAAGGTAATGACGAAAGGTCCTAATAGGAAAAATGAAAAGGTCAAATTCATTGTGTTTTATATCTGAGATCTTCATGTGTTCAAAAGGCTGGTGGTGGACACCAGAGGTTAGAGGAGCTTCAGGATGAGGAGAAGACCTACAGGGCTGGGTTGGTCTGAAGCAGCAGACGGGTACCGGATGGACAAGCGGTGAGCTGCAGTAGCAGGTGCTTCAGCTGTGGTGATGAGGCCATGGATGAAGACTTGATCTGCTCCAAATTGGTTCTGGAAAACAATCTGGTGTCTCGGGGAGAAGGCGACAACTCCTCATACTGTTTATGATGGTGACCAGGTGCATCAATAGGGATACAGCGTACATATATAGTGAAACATATATGTCACTATAAATCACACATATATAGTGAGGAAGCAGAGCCAGAGGACCTAGGGATAGATCTGCCTATGAAGTTAGGTTTAGTGTCAGGAGGACCTCATCTCTGCTTTTCAGATGATGTGGTCCTCTTTGCTCCATCAAACTGTGACCTTCAACTCTTGCTGGAGGATGAGAATCAGCACCTTCAAATCCAAGCTCATGGTTTTGGAGGAGAAAAAGGTTGATTCCCAACTCCGGTCTCCTAAGGTTACCTCACAATTCTTCACTTTTTGGCAAGAGGAAATGAATTTAAAAGTACCTAAAGAACACGATCATGAACATAAGCATCAAAACGAGTTTCCTTCATAGGGCGGCTCGGCCGTAGAGATAGGGAGAGGAGCTCGGAAATCCGGGAGAGACTCGGGTTGCTTCTCCGCGTTGAAATTAGCCAGCTGAGGTGGTTCAGGCATTTGGTCAGGATGCCTCCTGCGCCTCCCAGGGGAGGTGTTTTGAGCATCTTCTGCTGGCAGGAGGCCCCCAAGTCTACCCAGGACCCTGGCTAGCCAGGGAACGCCTCATCCCACGGGTGGAGGTGACGGAGGGGCTGGGGAGAGAAGTTTGGTCCTCTCTACTGGGGCTGAAAGGATGTAAAATAATAATAATAATAATAATAATAATAGAGAAATAAATGTTACACAGGGATCTCCTTATTTATTTATTTTTTTACTGAATAATTTAAAACAACCATTAAGAGCCGTTTAAATCTATGATTATGAAAATCACAGGGTCCACCATGGAGAATGTGAAATATATTAATATTTATATAACTATAAATTAAGTATATTAATAGTTTAATTATCAATTAAATAAAATGCCAGACAGATTTCTCACAGCTGCTCTCCAACCCAAATCCTGCAGCGACTCCAACATCAGCTACACCACGTTTAGGGGCGTCATTACCACGAAGCTATAAAAAATTATATTTTTGATGATTACGTTTTACTTTATACACAAACTAATTATAAAGGTCTTTGAGGCTGCTTCTGTTTTAAAAGTCGACCAAAGGCTTTTTTGTGTTTTTAAACCCATGAGCGGTGTCTTCATGGCTGCTCCTGTGTTTTTGTCATTGCTGAGACCAGCTTTGTGTCACATTATTGATGATTCAACAATCGTGTCCATAAGGAAAAGGACCGCCTGGGGGCCTCCCCAACACCACTCTGGAAGCTTTTACAGATCGATGATAATAAAAGATAAACTGTCTCTAAACTCAGAGACAAGTGGAGATTTTATAGTAGCTCAGAATCTCTGAGAGCGCTAATCTCATTCTTAATGTTCAGTTAATGGCTGCCAGCTGGAACCACAACCAACAAACCACTGAGGCAGAAATGAGCTTTTTATTTTGTCCATCTAATAAAATCATTCATGTGTCTGATGAGATTTGTCCCCACAGCGGCGCACTGCTGACACCGCCTGGTGGAAGAGGGTACTGCACCTCTCAGGGGTTTATCTCTACAGCTCAAAACAAAGTTTATAAAAGATGTTTTGAGTGTGACTTTGTCATTTTACTGTCCTTGTTTGTTTTCAGTGAAGTGTTAAAAAATCACATTTAGCAGCAATATCAGTTTATAAAACATAAATATTTAGGTTTTGCTAATTATTTTGCTTTCAAACTCTGCAAATAAACCACCTTTTCTCTCAGAAATCTTTTTGGAGTGAGATTATTGTTTCATAATTATTAAGTCAATACATCCTAGTAGTTATATGACATAAAAATAAAAGCATTTTTATTTTAATCACGAGATTTTTTTTAAATAGGCTTTTATTCAAATATTACAGAACATTGAACAGTTTTTGCTCCTTTTGATTAATAAATTTAAATAAAATAAACAATTGGAGACAAACTGAGGCTCCAGATCTGCATTAAAACCCTCAGTGATACTTGATAAACCTCCAAGAAGTTTAAAATGATGCAAGACTCAATATTTACTTATTAATACACCAAGAAAACAACTTTTCCTTTAAACCCGTTAAAAACAAAATAGACGTGTTTTAAACAAGAAAGTAGGTTATAAACTATTTTAAAGTGATTTTTTTATAGAAATCTTGTCAGGATGCAGATTTTAAATAGTCAGCTGCATCAGATGCATTTATAATAATTAAAACATCATTTATTCCATCCACAGAAATTCACCCCTGTGTTTTATAATCAGGTCAAATTACCTGACTGTCCTGGTATCATGAGAAAAAAAACCAAACAAAGTCAAGAAAACTAAGTTTTATTAGCTTCACTGATTCCTTAACAGAGTTTAAATCAACATTTCATAATTCCTTAAATTAAAGTGAGGTCTATAGCTCTCCCTGCAGCAGGATTTTCCCAGGATTCATCAGGTTCTTTGGGTCGAGGGTTTCTTTGAGACCCTGCATGACCTGGATGGCCAGAGGTCCGACCTCCTCACGCAGCAGGACCCTCTTTCCCAAACCCACTCCGTGCTCACCTGTGCAGGTCCCATCCATGGCCAGCGCTCGCCTGTGGAGGACAAAAGGAAATACCCAACAAAGTCATTCTGAATGAACCTAACCCTAAAGGGTAAAGTCAGAAATCCTCGGTTATGATTTAACTAACTAGAACACGTAAGTTTGCAGACTTATGTTTCGGCTCAGAGGTTTGTTACCTGGCCAACCTCTCAGCGAACAGGTGGACTCTGTGCTGCTCATCCGGGTCGTCTGGATCCACAACCATCAGACAGTGGAAGTTACCGTCGCCCACGTGACCCGCGATCGGACCTGAAGCAAAACACATTTGATGTTTGATCTTTAATCTTTTCCTGCAGCTGAAAACATTGAAACTACATACTACACATGTGAATATAGTCTGGCCACGACCCTTTGACAGCTATCAGTCGAGGGGCGGGATCTATGGCTGTCTTTCAAACTGTCTCTGTACGCTATTGGTCAACGTGACGTACCCACCGCTACGGATGTCAGTCAACGGGGCAGTCCGCCATACTCTGTTGAAGACGATGCAAATCCATCCATTTTCTAAATAAAGGAATTAAGAACCTCTATCTGTTCGACTTAAAGAAAAGCCCAAGTCTAAATAATCCAAAGTTGATGCTAAAGCTGTTTCAAACGAGCCGTCACCAACTTAGTTTTGCTCAGTCGCAGTAACATCCCACCCACCAAACTGATAGAGAGCTGTGATTGGCCAGCCAGCAGACTGACCGGGGCTGCGGAGGTTCCAATGGAGCGTGGCTAGACCGACATGCAGAGCAAATCATTTTGCTTCTGCTACTGACGTCTAGATTCTAGGCTCACCGGTTAGTCGGCTCTCAATCAGGTCTTCCTTTGTCTCCACGATGATCTGAGGCAGCCGAGACAGAGGGACACACACATCTGTGGAGTAAGCCTACACACACACACACACACACACGTTCCTCTGGTAAACCGCTTTTAGGGTTAAACCATTAAGGTCCACACCAATGAAAAAGTTAAGATTTTTTTTTTCATTTCTCACACATTTTAAGAGTTAATATAATATAACTATAATATAATAAAGCAGGCTGCACAGTGGCGCAGTGGTTAGCGCAGTTGCCTTGCAGCAAGAAGGTTCTGGGTTCACATCCCAGCCTGGGGTCTTTCTGCATGGAGTTTGCATGTTCTCCCTGTGCAAGCGTGGGTTCTCTCCGGGTACTCCGGCTTCCTCCCACAGTCCAAAAACATGACTGTCAGGTTGATTGGTCTCTCTAAATTGTCCTTAGGTGTGAGTGTGTGTGTGTTGCCCTGCGATGGACTGGCAACCTGTCCAGGGTGTACCCCGCCTGTTTGCCCGATGACTGCTGGAGATAGGCACCAGCCCCCCGCGACCCTGCTCGGATAAGCGGTTACAGAAAATGGATGGATATAATAAAGCAATAGTAATATTAAGAAAATGTAACTTACAGCTAAGTAAAGCACGTTTTAGTCCCTGCAGCTTATCAAAGACGGCTTTAAACCTAAACAGAATACATGCTTACAAAACTAAAAGAAAACTCTAAAAAAATGGTGATGCTTTGCTAAAAGGTTAAATGTTATCATAATTTTAATATTATTATTTTTACATTATCATGACCCTTAATGATCCTATTTGACATAAAAATGCTAAAAAGATTTTTTTTCATTGCGTTTTTTGGGTGGAAGCTTTTTTTTTACTGAAACACCTTCTTATTTTTCTGTTGTATTGTTTTTTTTTTAGTGTAGTGCTCGGCTCCTCAATCTTTTTTTTGTTAGTGGCACCTGGCCCCGTTTACCTTGCAGCCGGGTCGGAGCGCCTGTGCAGCGTACCAGGCATCATGCCGAGCTTTCCACAGCCGGCTTCGTGTTTCTGCGTCTCGAGCCCACTGGAAATCTGATCCTTGGTTACTCTGAGCGATCTCCTCTGTACAAACACACACATTACAAATGCATTTACATGGAATAATATCATCTAATCAGTTTAATCAAATATCCCAGCAGTTTTATTCTACCCTTGTGCAACTTTAATGTTTTTATTCTGCAGCACATGACATCACTTTTATTTCCATGCACATTCAAACAAAAACACACAAAAGCAAGAAGGAAACCCATCTAATTGAATCCACTGTCATTCTGTGATAACTTTATCGCCTAAATTCTGCAACCATACGTCTTTTTGTCAGTTGTTACCACACACACACACACACACACACACTCACCAGCTGAGGTGACTTGTTCTTCCAGGCTCCGTTCGGATCCGTGGAACTCCAGGAAAAGCGTCGGGGTCACGGGGTAGGTCAGCGAGCTGAACCGGTTGCACGCATCGATCATCACATCATCCAGAAACTCTAAAGTCCCCAACAGGACAAAGACAGAGAGGACTATAATACCAGCGTCACACGTCTAAATAGGTCATTGCTTTGTTGCTTTTTCAGCTTTTTTAAATTCTTATTGATCCTTTTCTTCACAATAATTTCCTCTCACCAGGATTCTATTATCTCCAGCTGCAGGAAGCTGTTCAATAAGATTTAACCTCTTCCATGCTGGTCCACAGTCTCTCAGTAGCCGTGAATATTTAGTCATCCACGATTTAAAAGTCAAAAAGCTGATTTTTGTCGTCTTATTTAAATGGTTTTGTAGAAAAAAAACACGATTTTCACAAGAATTCTTACAATCACAGAACATTATTTCCAGCTTTCCCTGTTCGATCCTCACCGATGCGAGCGATGGGAACTCCAGCCTGGAGAATCTGCACGGTGCTGTCCACCGCGGCCTGGACGGAGGGAAACGAGCAGACCGCCGACACCATGGCCTCCGGGATGCCGTACAGGCGTAACGTAGTTTTGGTAATGATCCCCAGGGTCCCTTCTGAACCCACAAACAGGTTTGTTAAGTTGTAGCCCGCTGAGGTTTTCCTGAAGACAGAAAAACAAAGAAACGAGGCCGTTTATCACAGCAAGTAACACCTAAACATGTAATTACGACGGCTGAGCCACACCTGGGACGCCGACCTTTTCCAGCTGTGTGTATAACGGTTCCATCTGACAAAACCACCTCCAGGTTCATAACGTTTTCCCTCATAGTCCCGTAACGTACTGCATTGGTGCCAGATGCACTGGTGGCAGCCATGCCACACAGAGAGGCATCTGCTCCAGGATCTGAGATAAACAAAACAAATTCATAAATTTGCATTTTACCAGAGCTGCAGCTGAGAACTTCACACAACACTGTAAAACGGTGACTGACCCACGGGGAACCAGAGTCCGGTGTCTCGCAGGTAAGCATTCAGGGCTTTCCGGGTCACGCCAGGCTCCACCGTCACATCAAAGTCCTCCGGGTGAAGGTCCAGGATCTGGTCCATGTTCCTCAAGCTGAAGCACACGCCCCCCTGGGGAATGAAGTTAAACATTTTACAGTAACATGACACAATTATGCATTTTAGAGTGAAGATTATAAATATAACAGCACTTATTGCTGTTCAGCCTGTTTCTGCAGACCTTCACGGCACCGACACCTCCCTCCAAGCCGGTTCCAGTGCCAAAGGGAATGATGGGGAGGTTGTGATCATGGCAGACTTTAGCCAGTGCGCTGACCTCCTCCACACAGCGTGGAAACACCACCACATCTGGGGGGCGACATCTGGACAGCGGCGTTAAAAGAGTCATCAGCTGTCAGAACATGTCGAAACCAGCTTGTTTCAGTAAACGGAGAATGACTCACTTGTGTACGGACTCGTCTTTACCATGCTGCTCTCTGACCGCCTCTCCCAACGAGACGCCGTCTGGACCACATATGGACCTGAACGCTGAGAGAACCCGGTCCACAGCAGCCTTCTGTGCAAACAGATCATTACAAACGTTAATCCACCTTTTGCTGTTATTGTAGGCCTTTAAAAATACAAACATGTTTGATTTCATAATGCAACAATGCTAGAAATCCACCTGCACATTAATAAAGTCTCCAAAAGAGATATTTAATAAACAAAACTTGAACAATTTGTGAAAGATGTAATAAACCTGTTAATAAGTACAGAAATAGGCAACTGGACCTTTGTAGATTTTTTTTATGTTTGGTTCCTCTAATTGTTTTATAGAAATAAATCTGATATTTGAACAATTCCAGTTATCTTTGCTAGAATAAAGTAGAAATATCCTGCTTTGGAAGAGTGAGAACAACAAAGTCAAGTATAAATATGTGCAACAACAATAATAGCCTATCTAATTAGAACTAGGACACATGAAATCAAAGTAAAAACTGAATGAATCATCTGTGAACTATAAACACATGAACTTATACAGCATCTTTAATTACTGTATGTTTAACTCTGAACGGGTTTCTGATAAAACGCGGGTCCCTTCTGCACTATAACCTTTGATTTGCTGCGTTTGGTCTCATTTGCACACGGCGTCCTGCACCGGCGCGTGAAGCTCACCTGTTTACTTTGAGGTATTTTTAAACTAACTCACCCTCGCGGTGTTTTCTGAACTAATGCTGCGACACTGAAGGAGGCAACGCCGAAGCTGCAACGCCAGTCTGCTTGGTCTCTGGCCGAGCAACATATTTTTTTGTTTTGAATGTCACCGACAGAGGAAAGTTCACGTGTTTAAGACACAAACAGAAATACTTCCGCTTTCATCTTTTCAAAATCAAAAAACAAACTCAACAATTAAACCCCAAACGTCCGTGTAAATGGAATGGGTTGTCTTTAAGCACTTATGTAAGTAATATAGCTGAAATGTAAATACTTTTGTTTGGGTTGTGACTCGGTAATGCGGTTCCTCTTTTTGTCTAGCCAACTATGTGCTTTTATTTTGAAGCCTACTCGTTTATGTTTCCGGTTAATCATACTTGCGGATCAGCGCTTCCGTTTCTGTCGAAAGATGGCGCTGTAGGCCAAGGCTAATAAAACACACAAACGTGAGCTCAAAGTTTACGTAAAATCCTGCAGGTGAGCTCTTCTTTCGGTATAAAAGTAAGTGAACTTTATTTTATAAACTGTTTTACCATCTTCCGCTATGAACATTTACAGTGACGTCATGTGTTATTGTTCTTGCCATTGTAAAAGTAGCAGTTTAGTTGTTTTGGGAGCAAAAACAGGAGTAACAAAACGAACAAATCACAAAATCAGTAACGTTAGGACTTTTTAGGTCTCCTAAACTCCAAACTCAAACATTATATTTTCATAAACACTATAACACATTATTTTTAGTATTGTATGGGTGCAGATAGCTCAATTCAGGTCCCTTGATATGACGATGAATGTTTGTTTGTTAGTATTAATGTTGTAAATACACCTGTTGTCGTGTTGTTGCCTTATTACCTTTCTCTTACCTAAAACAGCATGTATCCTGTTGATCTGCCACCTGTGGAGGACACGGAACTGATGACTGCGTCTGAACTTTACCTGACGTCTTTAAACGCAACACCTTGCAATAATAAGTGGTTTCAGTCATCACAAAATTTAAAGGTAAAATCATCTGTTTATGTTCTCTCTGATAGATTTTAGGTTTAAAATCATTGTTTTTATTGTGTAAATTAATGAGTTTTCAGTTAACAAATGGAAAATCAGACGTAGAAACTAAAATCAACAAATATTTATTATTTTCCCCCAAAGCTGACTGACACAAAGAACACAAAATGTTCTTTTTAGCTGTTGATTAATAAATTAATCAGCTCAGAATCAATGTGAAATATTATGCTTGTATGTTTTAATTTAGCTGGGATTTTTATCAGGAGTCATAAAAAATACAAGATAAATAATAATCAAAACTTTATTACTTTCTTCTGTAATTCCTGTCGCAACAAATAAGACCTTTGTCCTTTTAAACTGTTAAAATGGTTTGTCATCTTCCTCTCTGCACAGGTTGCCATAACAACAGCCAACGTAAGCCAGCTGCAGCTGTTTGAGGATGACCACCCTGCCTGCACGGTGCTGGCGCTTCATCCTCCAGATGATCAAACACAAGGTTGCGAGCTGAACTACGTTGCTCTCCATTGAGCAAATGTCCTAAATCAGATAAACTCTGATGTGTTTTGATCTGTTGCTTCCATCCAGTCGTGGCTTTGTACCTGCATGAGAGGTGGTGGTGTGTGGATGACGTGCTGCGAACATCCGTCAGATCCAGAAGTGGTTTTGTACCCGTAAAAGTCCCAATTTTTTAATTAAATTTTTTATGACATTGATACAGAGTTCAGTTACTGTAGATGTCAATAGATAAGGCAGTCTCACTGTTTATAAATTAGTGAAAATAACATACTTCATTAAGAATTAAGAACTGCTTGTGTTTGCATTCATTGTAGTTGTTTTAAGTCATCTTGTCGTCCACAGGTGCAGTCGGTTATAGAAAGGGTGATTGTGTTCCTTCTCAGTCGGGTCGTGGAGAGGCCTCCTTCACTTGGGGAGGTGTCGTTCTCCCTGCACCCCCGCACAGAAAGCTGCAAACTGCTGTGGAGGGACAAACAGGCGGTCGGCTTCTACACCATCAAGCACAAAGGTGGAGAGCTGAGCAATGCAACACTACAGGGCTGGTTTTATTCATAGTTCTGTATAGATGCACGAGCATCAGTGACCATAAACGTTTTTGCTCCTGCTCAGCATCAAACGGCAGACGCTGTTAGCCGTGAGTTCAGTGGAGCATTTGAAAGCTAAACAACTTTACTGGATGAAAACACGTCCTGGCTCCGAGTCTGGCACTTCCACTTTTATAAACTCTGTTCTGAAACAAGCCAGGCGTTTCATATTCCCCTTACACTAAACAGTCCCATTTCTGTGTTTGAGCTTGATGAAACGAGGCAGAAATCATAATAATATCCGTAATGTTTCAATCTGTAAATTCACACAGTCTTCTGGAAGTTAGAATAAAACCTCAGAGATGCATCTAATCTGAATCTAGTGTTCTGTTTATAAAAAATCAACTCATCTGGGTTCAGATTAGACTCCGTTTGTTTGACAGCAACATCATTTAAAACGGGAATTCCTGAATCTCCAGGAAGATGATGTGACTCCAACCTCTGTTATCAGGCAGCCTGTGTGACGGCTGGAGCAGCTGCTGCTACCTGCTGCCCGTCCTGGACACGTTGCTGGTGAGAAGAAGCTGCAGGAGGAGAGGCTTCGGCCTGCAGATCCTGGAGGATTTCTGCTCCTCGTTTTCCTCGGAGGAGTTCCTCGGAATCAGCTCTCCTTTATCACCTAGCATGGCAGCAGGTCAGCCGAGGTTTTCCTTCACCACGTTTATCTGTCCCTCCCTTCTCCGTGTCTCTGGGGAGGACTTCACCAGTTCATCAGGCAGACCAGCGTTTTTCTCTGAGTATTCCTCTGACTGCACTCGCTGGATTGGGAATATCTATATAATCTTGTGTTTATGATGTCATGAGGACATCAGACCTGAGGCGAAACAGTTACATTTATGGCGATATTGCAGGGAATTAGTTGTGTTTGTGACTTTTTGTTTCTGTAACAGAAGTAGAAAGTTCAAAGGTAAAGAAAAATACAGTAAATACATTTTCTAGTACAGGTACAGCCGTCTTGTATTTGAAGGGAGATGCTTAATCCCACCTGTTTGTCGCTACCGTTCAGTGCTCAGGAGGTTCCTGCTGCAGCACGAGGAGCATCGGGAGCGTCTGTATGAGGTGGAAGCTCCAGGAGGCTGGACTCAGAGACGGAACATCTGGCTTAACATCCAGCTGGGCCGGTACTCATCCCACCAGGTGAGAATGGGATTTTATTTTATTTTAATGGAAGATTTCTTCTCAGGATGCACTGAAAATGGTTGCTCAAAGTGGTCGTCCACATCGTTTTACATCTGCAAACACGCTCCATTCACCATTTCAGGTTTGTCTGACAACCGATAACGTTTGTTTGTCTGCATCTGGATCTTCTCCTGTCACACGTGTTTGAGCAGCTGGGGTGTTAAGTTATTTTGTGTGTTAAAGGTTGTTTATATCAAAACATTAAATTCCTTCTGAAGGAGACGAGTGAGGCTGTTGTGCAAACGGATGATTGAATTATTGATTCTGTCTACATACAGGATCGTGGAGAAGACTTGACCTCGCTGGCCACCTGTAACATGAACACTCCCCAGATAGAACGCTGGGATGTGAACCAGGGAGAACACTCCCCGATCAGCACGATCTGTGGGACAGGATGTTTTTCAGCGACCCACGCTGAAGATCTGGATTTGAATCCTCCCAGGCCCACAATTATGAAAGGAGCTGTGAAATCCAAGATTGTTTCATCGGAAAAGCACAGCGGAGAAAGCTCAGAGGAAATGCAAAAGAGCTCCAAAAGAGCCAGAAGAACATGAGTCAAAGCTGCACGTTGTGTAACATCCGACCCAGAGGCAACCTTTCATGCACTCGTGTGATCTACAGCCACATAAATCCTACAAGAACTTTAGACTATAAGGAGACATGGTTGGTGCATATTGCTTTAATAAATAAGAAGCACTTTTCCTCACTATAGAGCCATGGGGAGCTGGTGTCTAACTCCAGCAGTCAGAGGTGAGGTGGAGGACACCCTGGACAGGTCTCCAGTCCATCACAGGGACACACAGAGACAACCAGTTATACACTCACTCACTCCTAGCCTCTTAATAAACAAACATGCATGCTTTTGGTCCGTGGGAGTAAACCGTAGGATCTGGAGAAAACCCACACATGCATGAAATTCAAACCTTGCATCAGTGCTACCAGCTGCACCACCATGCAGCCCAAGAAGCATTACAGTTAATGTTTCAGTTTGTTTTTTATTTCTGCACTTTCTTTTTATTTTACTCAAATCAACTAAAACTAATGATGTATTTTTCATTTTTAGTAAAAACAAACCCTTTTGAAATAAAAAACACTGATTGGAATAAACACATTAAATGTAGAAAAAAAATAAAATAAAGGAGTAAAATAGTTTTTAATATATGTACGGATAGGATGTGGTCAAACGAATATATGACTCAAAAAGCAAATTTGCAGATGTTTGAAATGGGCGGTGACACCAGTCACCACGGGTTTTTAAGGGTTAATTGCTAACTTTCTCTTTTTGTAAAACTGATTTTATGTTAATATCTGTGTTGAAAATTCAAGTTTCTATTTCTGCAGAACTAAAAGCTCCCATGTCGGTGAATGTTGGTTAAATTTGTCCTAAATGTTTATTTCGCGTCACAAAAGAAGGGATTTCTCATCCTTTAACCCCGTCGGCACCATGGAGAGTAAAAAACGAGCGCACCTCTAACTCGAGCAGGAACAGGAAGTCTGGAACCAGGGAAAATCAGTGAGAAGGGAAGAAAATTCAGGAATCTGACAAAATGAGCAGGATTTATGACAACACGTCTTTACAAAACAAACCAGTCCACAGTGAGAAGTTTGACCGAGTCTGGTCGCCCTCTTCTTATGAAAGGTAGGAGCTCCAAACTCCAGGAAGAGCAGCTGGAGGCAGCGCGTGCCAAACCTCGATGGGAAATTTACTTCTTTTGTTTTACTCAACTTACATAACAGTTTGTCCTTATTTGCATTGAATTAAGCCTTATTTTAAATCCCCATTGATTCCGGCTGTATTCGGCATTGTTTTGGTGGAGAAACTGGCGTCATCACACCATTAATAGCATTTATTAAAGCTGGTGATCAGATGCTGTATGAGGGTAAAAAAGCATTAAAATTGCATGAAGTCTGGCAATTTTCAATTTACACCACTTAGGTATATTTTCAGAGCTAATCCATACTTGTCTATTAAAATATAGATGTTAAGTTTTTAAAATATAGATGCACTTGAATGTGTCATTTCATGTTTTCTCAGTGGTCCTGGAGTCCTTCTGGAAGGAGAACTGCTGGATGTTTCCAGACATTCAATCAGTGACACAAGCGGTCAAAAGGTCAGAAATTAACCCAATTTAACGTTTTTATTTAATTCTTTTATTTTGAAGCAGTTATTTGCTGCAATATGTAAAAAAACATAATAGTTTGGGCAAAATACTGCAGAAAATGTGAAAATGTATGGAAGCCCATTCCTGCCACTCTGACAAAAAAAGATCTCATAATTATGACTTAGTGTCTCATAATTATGAGATGGTACCTCATGAGATAGTATCTCAAATTATGACTTAGCTAAGTCATAATTATGAGATAATTTTTTTAATCATAGTTGCGGGAATGGGCTTCCATATAAACAGAATAATAATGACTAATAGGTCAATAAATGAACAAATGAGAAGATTAGAGGAAATATTTGTGTTCTCTGACGCCATAAAGGTCCGCTTCTATGTGCTGTACGTCAAACCCAGTCGCATCCATCAGAGGAAGTATGACGCGAACGGGACGGAGGTCGAACCAAACTTCAGTGACACCAGAAAGGTCAACACAGGCTTCCTGATGTCCTCCTACAGTGAGTCCACAACAACATCTGCATGTTTCTCTGATCCTGATTCTTTCTGCAGGTTCTGGTCTCTGTGTGAAAGGTGTGCAGCATCAGAGAGGAGTGAGACTGCTGAGGAAAAGTTCTAAAAAGCTGTTGAAATGTTTTTAAATGTTTATCTTCTGTTTCCACAGAGGTGGAGGCTAAAGGAGAGTCGGACCGTCTGAGCGAGGCGCAGCTCTCAGCGATGGTTAACAAACCTGAGCTGGTTAAGATAACCGACAAGCACCGACCCGCCGGTTCCTGGGCCTTCTGGTACCCGGAGGCAGAGATGGACAAAACGGAGCTGGAAACGGGGCAGGAAGTACGGCTGAAAACCAGAGGAAATGGTCCTTTCTTATGTGAGTTATTGTTTTTTTAGTAATTGACTATTTGGGAACATTTCTGTCTTTTAAACAGTGAAAATATGTTTTTGTGTTTATGAGGTGAGAACATCTAAATTCTGATACTACCTTAAAGCTTTTGGGGAATTTGATGCTGCTTTAATATCCCCCTCTTTTGTCTTTTGTCTCAGTGTCTTTAGCCAAAGTGGACAGCGGGACAGTGACCAGGTGTAACTTTGCTGGCGATGAGAAGGCCGGCGCCTCGTGGACGGACAAGATAATGGCCAACAAGTCGGACAGCGGCTGTCAGAACGCTGGAGGAGGAGCAGGACAGGGAGCAGAAGAAGATGAATGGGTGAGAATAAACCTGGAGCAGCTAGTTTTCCTGCTGATTGCAGAACTAAAAACATAATTTGTTAAACATAAACAGTGAAAAAGAAATTTTAATAAAGAAAAATCAAATATTTTAAAATGTAATTCCTACAGCTGCTAGAAGTTATTCATAAATCCTCACTGTTAGGTTTTTTTTAGCCTTCAGCTGTGTTTAAAACCCTTTAAAGGTGTGGATCACTGAAAAAAAACATTTTTAATGATTATTTCTGATTCTAATGGGTCACTCTGAGTTTTTCATGCAGGCTGAACATGAAAATAGTCTCCTCCACCTATCTCCTGCATTAGCTTCTGATAGAAAATAGACGGTGAAACTCTAGGATTAGAAAATCCTGACAGATCTACGTCACACTGTCACTGAACGTTCATGGACTCACCCATCTTGACTCACGGCGGGGAAGGCTGTTGTTGGTTTAGCGTCCAGGAAACAGCAGAGAACATCTGGGCTAGTAGAAGCTAACCGTTAGCATTAGCAACTCCACCACACAGCAGAACTCCTCCAGGCTTGTGTTATTGGTGGAGATAAAACATCAACGTTGCAGAGCAAACAGAGACAGTGGTAGAGTCGTGTTGCTGTTAGCCAATCAGAGGAGAGATGTCCACATATCAGGAAGTAAGACTCCAGATCCTGTCGTCTGAAGCTCAGCTGTGATGTGGGCAACTTTTAGGTCCTAGAAATGGTGCACCGGTGTTTTTCTTCCCCAGAGTACGACTTACCAGGCATTCATTCCTACTAGAGACCACTGCAAATGCATTGATTAAACGAGTGAACCACACCTTTAAAGTCCAAAATAACCTGGGAAGCATCACTCCTTTACTCTGTGTTGGAGTTAAACCGTGTAGGGAAGGAGTTGCACAATCAAAACAAGTCAAAATTCTGATATTTCCATCTGAGCTCACTTTGCATTCCTTAAAAAAAAAACATTTTAAACAGCTGAAGAAATCTCTGCTGCATCTATTAGTGAGTCAGATTTTCCACAGAAGCTCTTTGTTCAAGTCAGAAGTGAGAAGGGTGCGGCCGACTCCATCTGTGGCTAAATCTGTTGTTCAGAATCTAAACACACTTTTCCCCCTTTCCCTCAGGATGATTGAGGAATCTGACATCCCCATCAGCTCTACCTCCTGACCCCGATCCCCTCTGCAGGGAGGATGCTAAACAGATGCCAACTCACGGCCTTGGGGGTGAAAACTCTGCAGGAGGAGACAGGACACGCTTTGTCTCCATCAGAAATGTGGTTTTTTTATATAATTCTCTTGTTGTATTCTTTGGATTTGAGTTCCTCGTTTATAAAACTGCGGTTACCACACACGCCCATTAATTACTAACAAACGTTTCAGTATAATTAGTCTTTTCTGGAAGTTGGATCGCATTTTAATCAGTTCCACATAAACAGCTGTTTTCTGTTATGGAGCTTCAGCCTAGCTAACCGAGCCGCTGCTGCTGCGTTCACGCTGGAGTCAAAATAATGGCCTGAATGTCTTGGATGGAGATTTTACTCATTTTTATTATTTTTGATGTGATTACAAGAGTCTTATCCCCTCTGACAATAGCAGATTAAAAACGAACTTCCATCTGTTCCAGGGTCCTAGACGCATCCTCAGATAAAAGCAGGCCTCACTTCCTCTGTGGGGTTGAAGTCAGGGGACATTTGAGACATTTCCAGTGTTTGTGCACAAATTTAAACTGTTGCAGACAGAACTCTGAGCTGAAGGCTTCCTGCACATGCTCAGTAGTTCTCCTCTGAGCTCCAGCCCTCATTATCACTCCTCAACCTCTACAGTGTGTTTTATTAATGATCATATTTCTGTCGTTCCAGATTTTTGTTTCTGGGGTTTATGGAAGGATTCTTTTTTTTTTTATCATAAAGAACTTTGCAGTTACTTTTCCTGCAGGTAAACCCAGACTGGTGAAGGAGAATTTACTTTTTTATAGCATTTGTTAGCTCTGATGTCACATTCATGCGCCAGAATTTAGTCCGTTAGGTAAAAATGGATCCAACTCAATCCAATTTATGTGGAAAGTACATTTTTCAAAGTGCTATGCATTAAATAAAATGTATTAAATGCATAAATAAGACAGAAAAGGTGATATAAAAGTAAAAAAATGATCTTGTAAATGCTGAGTTTGACTCCGAAGACATTTAATCAGATCAAATATTGTGTCGCGCTAGAAACAGACTGCATAATGTCCAGATTTTTATAAAATAAAGTAAAAATGGAAAATGATTTGGTGTCACTTTTTCAGTTTTTAGTGTGGTTAGATGCACTTTCCCAGTATTAAACTCTAAATCTGATCCAGATGTGCAATCGAATGAATCAGCAGGAAGTTAATGATCAAAACATTTATTAGTAAATAAGGAAAAAATAAAACTGCAGATAAATTTTGAAAAAATAATTTTTTATTGCAACAATGACTTAAAATGTTTTTGTAAAGTTCATTTTTTACGACTGTTTAAAAAAATTGTGGGAATAAACATCTTTCCTTGATGTTTCCTCTCTTCAGGTCTGTTGATTTACCTGAGCAGTGAATTAACTTGATAATAGGCTCATTTATAAATAAAATAAAACATTTTGTTTCTGATAAAATCCAAAGATGAAAAAAAAAGAAACTTCCTGTTAAAACTATTTTTAAAAAGCAAAACAAGAAGTTCATGTTTTGAATATTTACATTTTTATTATTAAAAATAATTCCAACAAAATAATTTTTCTTTCATTACATTTATGATGAAGTTAATCTAGATGCATCTTGTTTACTTTATGTAGTAAAACAGAGAATTATTGGATGTTTTAGACCTTAAAAACATTCATATGGAGTTAGTTTTGATGCACAGGCAGCAGCAGCAACATGAAAACGTCTAAAAGTCATTTGTCAAAACAGCTTGAAAATGAACTCGTGTTGGATGAGCAGCACATTCAAAATTAATAAAAATAGGAAGAAATTTTGTTTTTTTATATATTTTCCTGCTGAATATGCTGTATAAATAATGCACACTAGTATTTACATAAACAATGGCACCTCTCAGACCCTCCTGTGTGTTCAGGCTCCAGTTTGGCTCCTATAGGAACACCAATACACTTCTGATGGAGTTTGGTTAAAGCCATACTATGCAGCTTTTTCATATGTTTTAAATCATGTTCTTGAGCCAGTTTGTGCTAAAATGACCCTTTACAGGGTTAATGAAATGTTACTCAGACCCCCACCGCCCTCTGTGGCCAGAATACCACACTTGCAACTTCAGAGTGGCGGTCCGGTCCCTGTTGGACTTAGTAAAGTGGAGCTGACATGCCTGGTGCTGCAGTCTGCTTCCAGCATGTTTCCTGCATGTTTTAGATCATGAACACAGCTGATTTGTTTGATTTAGTGATGAACCGCTCCTGTAGACACTAATGAAGGCTGAGGAGACATTTCAGCAGTTAGATTAAGTTGTTAAAAAGACCAACGCACAGCGAGGAGATAAGTTTCACTTTTGGTTTCACTAACGGACACTAGGGGGTGCTAAAAACAAGCTAAAACTGCATAGTATCCCTTTAACTTCTCAGTCATCTGAGCTGTATAAAACCACAGATCTGGAACCTTTCAGCAACACGAATGAATGAATTCTGCTTCGTTTATTCCATATCAGCAGTTTCTCTCTCGAACCACTGCAGGAGGATGTTTTTGTTCTCGTTGACCCACTGGATGTTGACCTGGGTCTGCTCCACGGCCCGCATCATGACGATGTCAGCAACGTGCTCCTCAGCTTGGGTGGCAAAGCGCATCAGCTGTTCACAAAAACACAACATTAATACTAGGGATGTAAGAAAATATCGATATGGCAATATATCGTGATATTTTTTCCTGCAATATTATATCGATATTCAAAAGCCGTGTATCGATTTTTTGGAAGAATTTACCTGCAAACATTTGTGTATTTTCTTTTCTTTTGGTGCAATTCAAACGCCGACCGCTAGTTGGCAGCAGTGTGCAATGAGTTTTGTTTCCACCATTGAAATGTAAATCCCTCTATTATGGTTCAGATACCTCATGTTAAACATGTTACGTATCAGTTTGGACTGTTTATTGAATTTTCCTACAATAAATTCAGTCTAAAAAAATCGCTAACATCGTCTGGCTGAATGTATCGCAATATATGGTGATATATCGTATCGTCTCCCCTGTATCGTGATACGTATCGTATCGCCAGAATTTTACCAAAACACGTCCCTAATTAATACCCTAAATTAGATCAGATCCAAAACTAATTCAGAAACAAAGCAAACTTCAGAAGTTTCAGAGCAACAATCACACTAAAAGACACCTAACCCTGACCCTAAAATTAAATTATATAACAGCTACTAGCTAAAAAATAACGTTCAATAAATATTTAGTTAAAATAGGTAAAAGTTTT
Organism: Aphyosemion australe; assembly: GCA_006937985.1. Classification (NCBI taxonomy): domain Eukaryota; kingdom Metazoa; phylum Chordata; class Actinopteri; order Cyprinodontiformes; family Nothobranchiidae; genus Aphyosemion; species Aphyosemion australe. The sequence continues at coordinate 1,067,210 of SSNS01000170.1, read as the reverse complement.
AAAAAAGTTTTATATAGCTGCATCTGAGAAATCTTAAATATAAATTATTGACATTAAGAGCTAAAACATGTAAAACGAGGCTCAAAATGTTGAAATATTCAGCTAAAATTTGTGAATTATGCTAATAAAGAAAAGAGTTATTGATTTAAGATAAAAGTAATTTCATTAAGGTGATAAAAACATTTTTAAAGAATGACTTCAAACTCCAACTAACCACTTTTAGCTTCCAACTATATGTTTTATATAACTGATAGTTCTAAACTTGGTCAAAGTTAAAGCCTTTTGAACACAAATCATTTAAAATTTCAGCAGAAATCAGATTAAAGTCCAACATTCTTCATTTTAAATCAAAATTCAAAGATAAACCAAACTAATTAAGTACCAGGATGAGGTCTCAGGTTGTTTTTAATGACTAATATAGCATCACAATGATGAGTTTGAAAGAAATAAAATCATTTCCAAATAAAAACGAGTGAGTTACCTCCTCCAGTTCGAATTTTGTGGAGAACCTGCTGGCCACGCTCATGATCAGTCCAGCTGCGTCACTGATAAAAGAGCATTAATAACAACAATCAGTATAAATAACAATAAATATCAGTTTATTTTTCTACTGTGATTAAAAATATTTGATGGTTTTCATAAATCACGAATAAGTGATGAATTTTCTTCTTTTAAAAACTTGCCTCTTCTGTATATTTTTGTCGTTTTTAGCTTCCTGGTAACGACGTAAACAGTGGAGGTTTTATGACGTGGAGCTAATGATAAACTCTGATTAAGCTACAGGACCTTTGTTCCTTGATGACGCGGCGATCCCAGCTCAGGATTATGGACGAGACTGTTTTATTGTTAGTGCTCGCTCTTTTACAGCTCTGCTCTCCCATCAAGTTAATGTAATAAGTAGTCAGAGGAAATCTCCAACAACACGGAGCTTTTCTTGGCCGGAGGCTCCGGTCGTGGGACGGAGCCGTGAACACCAGAGGAGGAAAGCTGTGGAGACCGACCCACACCAGCTTCTGAGTATTCAGATGAAATAAACACACTGACATTTATGGAGGTCCAAATGTGATTAAAATACTCGGTATTTCCTGTTTCTGTAGATTTTTAAAATCATTTCCAGTAGCAACAATTAGGGTTCCTTTATTAACGTTCCCATTATTGTTAACTATTAAGTGTCCTTAAGGTTAGGACAAAGGGCCAGGGGGGTGTCTGCTTAATAACGTATTAATATTAACATTAAGCAGTGTTAATACTTTATTTAATAGTTTATTAATGCTTAATAATGCACTAAGTAAACAAAGGGACCCTTAAGTGTTACCTCATTTTCTTATTATAAGAAAAACAGCTTCATTTAAAGATTTATTTGTTTTTGTTTTTTATTTTTACGTTTTGAGTTTTCACGAAATGTTTGACTTGAATGAATGATTGAAAAGTAAATCCGTGTGATTAATAACAGAAACCCTGTTCAGTTCAGGTCCAAACCTTGTAATGTCCAAAAGTTTTACTTATCAGGAAATCTGAAGCAGGGGCACCAAAAACTTTCAGACAAGAGTCCTCGCAGGTCACAAAAATGTTTTTTTTCTCTTTAAGTATTTGAAAAATGCAAAATTTATTTCATGGTGATCCAAAAGGGGTTCGAATGAAGGCAACTGGACTTCTTTGGTTTCTTGAAGACGTTTCGCTTCTCATCCAAGGAGCGTTGATAATTCTGACTGGGATATGGGAGAGTCAAGCTTATAAACTGTAGCTGTCTAATGTTGCTTGACGCACTGAAACTACCTATGAATACCCCACCAAGGAGTCGTTGGGGTCGTTAGGCCCTACTGTGTTGGAATGGTTGTTTTGCTTAGATGCAGGAGGATGTGACCTAGATTGAAACTGTTGAAATTGTAGCCTACAGTGCAACGTTAAACCTAACTCCAAAACAGTTTCAGTCTAGGACACACCCTCCTGCATCTAAGCAAAACAACCATTCCAGCACCATATGGCTTAACGACACCAACGACTCCTTGGCGGGATAGGGAGGAGGGGTATTCATAGGTAGTTTCAGCTCATTAAGCAACATTAGACAGCTACACTTTATAAGTTTGACCCTCCCATATTCCAGTCAGAATTGACAAAAGCTCCTCAGATGAGAAGCGAAACGTCTTCAAAACCAAAAAAGTCCAGCTGCCTTCATTCGAATCCTTTGGATTACCATGACCTGGATGACTGAGAACCTTCACCAGCATATTTCATGATGATTTTTAAAAATTTTACTCCTCCAAAAAGGGCCAATTAACAAAAATCTGAACATAAAAGCAAGTTTTGATCTACATGAGCAGCCTATGAGAATACAAGTGGGGGCCGTGCAAAATCACTCCAAGGGCCGTGAATGGCCCCGCCATCATTTCTCAACCTGAGCTGATCCTAGTGTGAAAGTTCAGACTGATGAACGAGTTTATTTTGTTGTTTCTGACTCAGAAAGTGATTAGTGCTCAAACAGCAGCCTACCCCAGGCTGACGTAGTCCCAGTTGGCTCTGATAAAGTTCCAGGCCAGCGCTTGCCCCGCAGCGTTCTGAGATATGTAGTAAACCGTAGTAGCGACATCCATCAGCCGTATCTTGTTCGGGTCCAAAGTGTACTCCAGGTATCTGTGAGATAAGGAAGTTTTCCCTCGTTACACCTGCATGACTGGGATTCACCTTATCATGGGTGCGTCTGCAGCTAAAGCAGTCATCACCTGTTGAGCAGCCAGGTCTTCCTCGTGCACGCCAGAGCTTTTCGGAGCTGTTCTCTCTCTGAGGTGTCGGTGGAGTTCTGAAACTTCTCCCAGGCAAACTCCCACTCCTTCTTGTCGCCAGCAGCCACCGCTTGGCAGTAGATTACAGCCCTCAGATTGGTGTGGATGCTGCATCACAAACATTTCATTTCACTAATTGAAGGATTTTTGCACGTTTCTGATTAGAGAGAACCCTTAGGGTTGACACTTTTCTTGACTTCTCACAAACATGCAGAACATTTTTCTCTATTTATATTTGAGCGTTTCTGCTTTTAGACTTTTAAAGTCGGAGTAAAACATAATCTGGGATTTGCGTGTGTGATTAAAAACATGAATCATGCATCTTTTTCTTCAATAATCTCTTGAGGATCAGTACTTTTAGGGGTGTTTTCTGTTTTATTTTAACCCTATAATGTCCACACAAACATCTCCGTATGTTTTTTTTTTAAGTTTAGCCAAATATGCAGTTTATTTAAAACTGATTTCAAATAAAAACATCCTCTGTGAATGTCAGGATCTGGAGAAGAATTTAAACTTTTTATTCAAATTGCACAGGGATATAAAAAATGAAGAAGATACAGAAAGATCAAACGACACCCGAGCGTGGAGGAATGCGCCTCGAACCAAATAGTCACAGCAGTTATAGATGGAAGGGCTTAAGTAAAACCCACCAATAAGCATCTAATTTTTCATCTGCTGAATTCTTCTTCTCATTGGCAGGATCTGCTCAGCTGCATATCTTTAATGCGATTAAAAAATTAATCTAATTAATTAGAGGTTTTGTAATTAATTAATCTTGATTAATCGCATTTTAATCGTTCAAGAAAATTTGCCCCAAAGCAATTTTTTTAATTAAAAATAATGAGGTTTAGGGGTTAGAGTCATGAAGAGGGATTTCTGATCACTCGTATGATTGTAGTTTTGTTTGGAGCACGTAAAAAAAGGTTTACATGGTCTTGTAGCCAAGGTTCTGACGGTTTTTAAAGGTGATGATATTTATTGATATTTAGAGCATGTATTTTGCTGCTCAACTTCAAAATCCCTCAATTGTAGGACCCTCGGGCCCAAAGGGTTAAATGTATACATTTTTATTAACCAGTTACATTTTTCTGATTAATTAATCATAATTAACACGTTAAATTCCCACCCCTAATGATTACTCTGAAGTCTGAGGTTTCAGTTAGGTGAGAATTAGAAATATGAGCAGATTTTGGGTGCAGCGTTGCAGCTTTGGTCCTGTCCTGCTTTAATAAGTTGAACTAAGCGATGCAATTTATCAGTTTTACTTGGATTGTAATGGCATCGGACTAAAAAACACATTTCCTGTCCCAAATCAAGGCTCTCGTTAACCAGCTGGAGTGAGACATCACAAAATGTGTTCATGACGACAAAAAGGATTGCACAAACATTAACACATGCACTTGTGGGTAGTTGCTGCATGCACATTTTACAAAAAGTCCGCCTCTAATTTTAAAGTTGCACCTGGAAAGGCTCCAAATCCCCAAAATGAAAGAAACAAAATGTAGAAGTAAAATATTAGCTTATTTTTTTATCCTGATTTTCAGGGAACTAAAAAGCTCCGACGAGCGCAACTTTAAAAGTAACCACAATGCTGCAGCAGGCGTCGACACATGACACAGAGAGAAGAATAAACCTACCTTCACTAACTCAGTGCTGAAGAGCAAAGCTACAGAACGCAAGGAAAGCCGTTACAGTTGATGCCGTTTAAAGGGAGGCGCAGCATTTAGACTGACCCCAGTCCTTACCTGTTGGTGTCGTTGCTTTTCATCCACTCAGCATACTTTGACTGAGCCATCTCGATGCATTCTGGGAGTCCGTTGGAGCAGGCCACATCGATGGCAATGATCTGGTTGTGTCTGCAGATCAACGGCGGTTTTATTTATTATAGAAACAACAGAAAAACAGCAAATGCTTGACACAAAGACCAATGTGCCAGTCTCACTGTAAAGAGTGATCCTCTGGGACGGTCGAGTTGTCCGTGTAGTTCCTGAAGAAGTTATAAAGTCCTTTGACCTGTTCCCGGAGGTACACCTGCAGGACGTTTTTACAGCACAGTCAGGAAAATGTGTAGCAACGAAACTAATAATTCACAAAATAAAAGCATGCACACACCTGCATGGGTCCATACACCTCGGATCGGTCAAACATCAGGACGAAGTACTCCAGATTCCTGACTGCTGACTCCCAGGGGAGGTACGCCCTCTCTTTACTCAGGAAACGAGTTGAATTCAGAGCCAGAGTCACATTCACCAGCTCAGCTCTGAGGAAAACCAAGATCCAGTTAGAGCTCAATCATCTTGGAAATCCAGCATAATTAAAGCTACAACAGCAAATTTGGAAAACAAATTAGCTTCAAATATTTATTTCATGCCTCTCAAGCCTGCTGCACACTGGAATCATCAGCGTCGCGGAACGGTTTACTTGTGATTTTCACTGCTTGCCGGTGCACACTGGGAGAGTCTCAGCCGCGAAGCGGCTTCACCGCAGCGCTCCTCGCTGAACTCGCGAGATCACAAAATCCCTCAAGACTTCAAAGGTCACGGTTTGTTTATGCCATCCGTGATTAAACCAAAAAGAAGGAAATCACATGTGACATCGCTGTTTGATGTCATATATAATGTTGTTCCTCTCTACTGCCAGGATTAAAGCCATGAAAAACACACCGCTGCACTTCTCAAACGATGCGGCAAGTAAATAAGCCGTGAGGTCACACGTATAGACGTAATCTACATAGATATGAAATTGCATCGCTGCAATAGACTTTTATTTTGAAAATTACTGGGCATTTTACACTGAAACCGAGTGGGATTTCCTGTCTAGCCCTATGTTAACTTTGAAATTGACGCATCCCAGAAGCGGCACGCGGCAAAAATAGAACTCGATCCTAACTTTAGCGGCGCTTCTGGGACGCGCTTCTGAAAATTGCTGCGTTGCGGCTGGTTTGTGTCACCCCCATAGACTATAATGGATTCTATTTGAAGCAGCGACGTTCCGCTGCTGTTCCGCGCCGCTGATGCTTCCACTGTGCAGTCGGGGTAAATATATTGTGGAGATTAAAAAAAGAAAACAATTAAAGTGGTTCTCTCAAATAACACATTTCGGACCTAAACCAACCATCGGACCATCCGGTTGTCGGTCTCACCGAACCGGCGCACTTCCCTGGGTCCTCCACTCATTCCACACTCACGTATTCATCAACAGAACACCACTGGTGTGAGAGGTTCTCCGCTCAATAATATCAGAGAAGGAGAAACAGCCGGCTGCTACCACTTCAACTTTAGGACAAACTACCCGAGTCCCAAAAAGAAAAACACCATTTGAAGTCACGGACAACAAAAGACGTTTGGACGTAGAAAATGGAGACTGGTGCTTATCGCGTTCTCGTTTCCTCACGCATCGTGGGTTTCCGGTTCCGTGTTTGCATTCCAAACCTAGCTTGTTCTGTAAATTTCCTAGAGCAGCTTTAAGTAGCAACAGTGGCGTTATACTGGTGCACAACCAACAACAGCAAATAAATCAAGCCGAGGCTAAAATGAAGCATCAATAATCCTACTTTTAGATGTGGTCGTTTCTGTCAGCACTTGTATTTTCTCCTAAGTACAGATACTGCAGCTGTAAATCACCCTGAAAGTGTCTCTTTAGGTTTGCGCTGCAGATTTAACTCTTAAATTTTCGCCACATCCCAAAACATAAAGGCAGGTTTCCCCAGAACAAGAGCACAGCTCCAGAAGAAAACAATGGGAATTTTGTTTTCCAGACACAAGTCAAGGGTGTGTTTAAAAGAAAGGGTGCCATGTCTCTCAGAAGCTGAAACAGCCAGGATGTTTAGGTCTTCTCGTTTAGCTTTGCAGCCACTGAACAAAATAATAAAATAAACACCGCCTCGGGCTCAGTCTCTTTGACCTTTGACCTGAGGAGGAGAACGTTGCAGGAGTTCATAAACATCTTAAATCAGTCCTTCCTGCACCAAAAGCCCAGGCAAATCTCATTTATAATGCTGCAAAATACACTTTACTTCCTGTGAATAAAGCGTAATTTGATTTAAATGCATCTAAACAACATATTTGGTGATGAACTAAGAAGCTGCAGAATTCTGCAGCTCAAAAATATTCAGCAAAAAAGAAGAAATTCTTCAACATCTGAGGATTTGTTTGGATTTCTGTGTTTTCTCCTCTACAACGGCTTTCATCAGTAAACATGCAAAGAATTCCTGCCTTAATAAATAATCTTTTATTTCCCCTTCGCAACAATCTGTGGTGATTATTTGTGCATTTTCTTTTAAAGAAGGGAAATGTCAGAGTCACCTCGCCAAGTTAAAGGCGTCATCAACGAGCTGCCCTCTGTTCATCAGTGGGATTTTCTGGAAAAACAAAAGAAATATTAATTCTATCAGATTAAAATATTTCTGTAAAGTTTTTCATTTTTGCAAAAAACACATTTCTGATCTAAATAATTATTGTTTTTCTGCATATATTTGACATTTCCTGTAAAATTGGAAGCTGATTGGTCTGATCAGGCTCCGCCCACTATTTTAAAAAAATAGATTCAATAAAAACAAAATTAATTTCTGCTTCTGAATAAAGCTTATTAAAATAATCTTTATTTATTTTTTGTTTGAGGCATCGAGAAAATTCAAACTCTGTACATGTTTTTTTAAAAAGCAAAAAAAGGGAAAGATTTTATGATTTTTTCTGATTTTTAAGTGAGAAACGACAGCAATAAGCTACCAAACTGGATAATGTTTTTATATTTTGCTAAGAAACATATTTCAGTTATAAAAAAAATCTTCTTCTCTATTTCTAAAAGCTCAAAGGTTTATTTCTTTCTGGGTTTTGAGACTTCCTGAACACATAACGTTTTATCAGAAGGGAGACTTGTGTGATAAGAAACCACGTCTGATTGTTTTTCTACTTCCTTAAAGGACTTTAGACTTTTCATCTGACATAAACCAACCAAACAACCCATAAACCTGCTTCATTCTGATGAGTTTAGATAAATCAAGCAGCAGGAAGTCTGAATCAGCTGGAAAGTTTTTTATTTTTGTTTTTGCGGGGATTAAAAAGCTCCTCTTTAACTTCTCACATGTTTATTTTATTTATGTTTTCGGAGAACAGACACTAATCTAATCTACACCTACTGGGTGGTTTTATTGTTACTTATAAACATTTCTGGTGATTTATGTAATCTAGATTAGGCCAGGTGTATGTTGAGGTCATTTCTGTTTTTACAATTCTCTCCAACATAAACAATCAACTTCTGGATCCATCCTCAATGATTCAGTTATTAACAAGAGTTAATGAGCATAATTAGCTTTAAAGTGGTACTTCATTCATATTTTTAATACATCTGCAGTGGTCTCTAGTAGGAATGAATGCCTAGTAAGTCGTACTTGGGGGGAAAAAAAGCCACATCAGAGTAACCATAGACATGAATATGTGGGCGCTGGAGAGCGTAACAGCGTCGCCGCCATATTGGATGGGTCTCCTCACTCTGCAAAGTCAATGCAGAGTGGGCAACTATGTGCAGTCTACAGTTGCAACTACAGGCGTACTATTCAGGTGGGATTACTATTGACTTTTCTAGCCTACCTAATGGGATTTTATATTTAAATTTATTTTCATTTATTTTGTTTAATTATATCTATATTTTAATTATCATGCCATATGTGTCTGGTTTTGTGAAAAAGCTTGATAAAATGGGATTTTTAGCTGGGTAAGCACCTTCCTCAGTAGAAATTAATGCACTGGGGGTGAATGGAGACCCATCTAAGATGGCGGCCAGCCACAATACGGCAGCTCAAATGGACAGCGCCAGTCCACGAGGCGTCTACGTATATATGTCTGTGGGATCTGGAGTCTTACTTCCTGATATGTGGACATCTCTCCTCTGATTGGCTAACAGCAACACGACTCTACCACTGACTCTGTTTGCTCTGCAACGTTGATGTTTTATCTCCACCAATAACACAAGCCTGGAGGAGTTCTGCTGTGTGGTGGAGTTGCTAATGCTAACGGTTAGCTTCTACTAGCCCAGACGTTCTCTGCTGTTTCCTGGACGCTAAACCAACAACAGCCTTCCCCGTCGTGAGTCAAGATGGGTGAGTCCATGAATGTTCAGTGACAGTGTGACGTAGATCTGTCAGGATTTTCTAATCCTAGAGTTTCACCTAGAGTCTATTTCTATCAGAAGCTGATGCAGGAGATAGGTGGAGGACACTATTTTCATGTTCAGCCTGCAGGAAACACTCAGAGTGACCCGTTAGAATCAGAAATAATCATTAAAACATGGTTTTTCAGTGAAATCTTAAACGGACAAAAACTTGTAGATTTTCTTGTAAATCAGCGTATTTAGTAGAATCTGCAGAGGTTTGGTTCGCTC
>SSNS01000170.1:822059-1057976 GCA_006937985.1 Aphyosemion australe | reverse complement strand
CTGGTGCGCCTGTTTCAGGAAATAGAAGTGAGCCACATCAGAGTAACCATAGACATGAATACGTGGGCGCTGGAGAGCGTAACAGCGTCGCCACCATATTGGATGGGTCTCCTCACTCTGCAAAGTCAATGCAGAGTGGGCAACTATGCCTGTTTTTGTGCAGTCTACAGTTGCAACAACAGGCGTACTATTCAGGTGCATGAATTAGGTGTTTTTAAAAGATGTGGAACACTTGTTTAATCAATACATCTGCAGTGGTCTCTAGTAGGAATGAATGCCTTGTAAGTCGTACTCTGGGGAAACAAAGCTCTGGTGCACCAGGACATCTCTCCTCTGATTGGCTAACAGCAACACGACTCTACCACTGACTCTGTTTGTTCTGCAACGTTGATGTTTTATCTCCACAAATAACACAAGCCTGGAGGAGTTCTGCTGTGTGGTGGAGTTGCTAATGCTAACGGTTAGCTTCTGCTAGCCCAGACGTTCTCTGCTGCTTCCTGGACGCTAAACCAACAACAGCCTTCCCTGTCGTGAGTCAAGATGGGTGAGTCCATGAATGTTAAGTGACAGTGTGACGTAGATCTGTCAGGATTTTCTAATCCTAGAGTCACCTATATTTCTATCAGAAGCTGATGCAGGAGATAGGTAGAGGAGACTATTTTCATGTTCAGCCTGCAGGAAACACTCAGAGTGACCCGTTAGAATCAGAAATGATCATTAAAACATGGTTTTTCAGTGAAATCTTAAACGGACAAAAACTTGTAGATTTTCTTGTAAATCAGCGTATTTAGTAGAATCTGCAGAGGTTTGGTTCGCTCGCTCCATCTCCATCCGGCCCGGTTCACTTACCTTTGGGTCTGTTTCCAGCTGGGTCAGGAGGCGCTGCCAGTTCTCCGGGTTGTAATTGACTCGATAATATCCGGTGCAGTTGATGTTAGCCAGGATCCACTCGTTTTTCTTAGAAATGAATTCTTCTTTCCTCACTGTTCCAAAGGCAGACGTTCATATGAAACAATGTCATGTGGAAAAAACAACACGCAAGGAAAAATGAAAGTGTAACGCAGAGAAAATGAGAATTATTTGTTTTATCTGTGATGAATTGTGGCTTTGGGGCCTCGGGGCACAATGATGTAGAGAACCCCCCACCCCCTACAAACCTAAAGCAGATGTGTTGTGTCCAGATGTTTCCAGTGAAGGTTTTAAACCTCACACTTTTGACTATTTACAGGTTTTGTCTGCAAATCTCTAAAGTTGTGTCCTTGTGATCATAAATATACTTTTGTGTTTTTGTTTATTTTTTCCTTTTTAGTTTCTGCAGAATGAAAATTATTCAAATATTTAGTGACTTATTTATCCACGCTGTAATCTCTGGGGTCATCTTTCCATTCATGCAACCACTGAAGGTCTGTTTGGGTTGAATTTTTATTATAAATATTATATTTAGAGGTTTTTGGTCCCTTTAAGACCAAATCAGACTTTAAAGTAATTTAGAAAGAAGCTAAACTCACATTCAATCTAGAGCAAACACTGCCTTCTGTGTGTTTTTCACTTTAATTTATGCTTCTGTGATCAAAAATGAACAAAGTTAGTACAGAATGTCTGTTTTGTGTATTTTTCCTTGGATCAAAAACCAAAACACATGCGTTTATGTTGTGTTGTGATGTTACCTGGACCTCTGTCTTCCAGCCAGACAGGACGAGGAAAAGAAGAAGAAGAAGAGTCCGATCTCATGTATTTGATTGGGATGAACCACAAAAGACTAAACAAGGAGGAACAAAAAACATCACACAAGATCCAAGAACTGAGTTTGCACTGACAGTGAGATCTTCCTAAACTTAGCAAACTTAGCAGCAAACTAAGAAAATAAGCTAATCTGCTTCATAATGACCAGATTTTGTGCCACATTGCTGCACCAGACTCTGGAGGTGTGGCTGAAGCAACTCAGAACCAGGTCACACTGTGCACGTTCACACACATGGTTAGCAAACATCGCCTGAGAATATTCTGCAGGGCTTAAAACAGATGAATCGACTCTAATCTAGCAGTGGTGAGCTCGTGCACAGGCAGAAAACTAAGTTGGCATGCAGGGAGTAACTTTCTCTGTTTTGAAACATGAAACAGGCAGAAGAACGTCACTTTTATCAGGAAAGTTACTGAAGAACTTTAGATATGGGATGTGGCTATAACCTGGTGATTTGATTCAGAGCTGACTAACGTAATCAGCAGAACCCCGTTTTAGGAAGCATGAAGCAAAACCAGGAAAGGATGACGGACCTGAACCATGTTCACCCTCCTTCCTTCAGGCAGAAGGTGGAGCCTCAGCAGCAATAAGGCTGAAGAACAGCTCCTTCCCTCAGGCTCTACATGTTTTATTATTTATTTTTTCATTTATTTATTATGCACTAGCCTGAGCAAAACACTCTGTTCTGTATCTCTAACATGCTGTGTAACGAGTGACACACCTCTATAAAAAACTAGAACTCAAGATTTATCTCAGTTTTTCCACTACAGCCACACCAAAGACTGTATATGAATGATCTGGATCTCATATGTTTTATAAAGAATCTGCTAAAGCTGCTAAAAAAACAAACTGAAGTTTAAAAGATGCAACACTGCTAAATATGGATAATTAAGAACGATGGAGCCAGGGGAAGAAAAATATGTTTTATGAACTAATCGTTTATGTTTTTGCCTATTGGGGCTGCTATAATATCTTTGCAGGTTTTACTTGTTAAAATCCAGCTGAATTGATGACCCAAGGGCATGCCGTAAAGAGATTTTCCCAAATAACAAATCGTCATTTATCATCTAATACAGCTGTGCTTTTAAGGAAAGTGTAATATTTACTCAGATTCTGCAGAGTTGTTGTACAGGAAGTGCTTCTGGTAGATCTCTCCGTTGGTCGTGTTGATGGTGATGACAGGGTAACCCATTTGCGTCGTCCACTTTTCCATCAAAATGCCAACGCTGAAATCACTCTTTTCTTGTCTGATCTGTGAGAATAAAAACAAGTCTCCATGAATCCTAGTCTAGATCAGCTAAACTAATTTACGTATTTAATTATATTAATACATTTTGGATGAAGTTCCACAGGTCGCTCTGCTCCACGTTCTTTCCTTTGAAGGCCTTCAGGTACGCCTGAATAAAAGAAAGATTTTATTAGGGATGTAAGAAAATATCGATATGGCAAAATATCGTGATATTTTTTCCTGCGATATTATATCGATATTCAAAAGCTGCGTATCAATTTTTTGGAGGAATTTACATGCAAACATTTTTGCATTTTCTTTTCTTTTGGTGCAATTCAAACGCCGACCGCTAGTTGGCAGCAGTGAGCAATGGGTTTTGTTTTCCACCATTGAAATGTAAATCCCTCTGTTATGGTTCAGATACCTCATGTTAAACATGTTACGTATCAGTTTGGACTGTTTATTGAATTTTCCTACAATAAATTCAGTCTAAAAAAATCGCTAATATCGTCTGGCTGAATGTATCGCAATAAATGGTGATATATCGTATCGTCTCCCCTGTATCGCGATACGTATCGCATCGCCAGAATTTTACCAATACACATCCCTACATTTTATTATATTCTTAAAAGCTCTAGATTTTAAATAAATCTAAAGGAGCTTTGAATGTTCTCTCCAAAATGGAAGAGCTCTTTTTTTTATTAACAGAGCGGATAAACCAAAGCTTCGCTTTCTTTAGTCTTCCAAAGTCTTGTGAAGCAGTGGGTTGTTAAAAAACAACTAAGATGAAGCAGGAGATGTTTGGCTCCAGTAACGGCAAAACAAATCCACTTTGTTTTATCAACCCCCAGCAGTCTGAGTCATGGGAAGAAACTTTACAAAATTACATTTTCCCCCCCTTGTAAGACTTTGGTGCAGAGGGGTAACAAGCATGCAACAAAAATGTCAAAGTTCACTCTGCAGAGGGTTTCTTCTCCACCCATGATCACGTCGTGCGTGACGGTGAGCCAAAAAGAGTTCGAAACATGCATTTTCTCATATTTTCTCTATTGACATGATTTCTAAAATGTGTTATCAGAAGCCACCTTTATATAAGAACCACCGCACAACCCTACTAGGTGTGTTTTAGAAGGATTGTGGTTCAATATCAAGCTCTCAGCGTGGATTTAGAAACTGTTTCTTACTCTGATCCCGTTGTCAAAAACATCTTCTTCCACGACGCTTGCCAGCATTCTCAGCACCATCGCCCCCTGAAGAGTAAACACCAAGCACATCTTATCATAAACACATTCAATCCTCAGAGGGAAAATGAATTAGGCAAAATAAAACATGATTCTTAGTAAAACAGAAACACCAAGAACACAAAATAAAGAGTTTTCAAAACTTGAAACATAAAACGGTCTGTTAGAAAACTCTGGTATCAAAAATAAACGACTAGATTCTTACATAAGACTGTTAGAGACGAAGTTATTTATTGAAAATAACATGAATATTATTTCTTTTTTGTCCCATTTTTCATATTTCATCTCTGTCGTGTTTAACTTATGTTCTTAAAGTGACGGTGTGTATTTTCCTTGGCGATAGGGGGCAGTACATACCTAAATCAGCACAAGCAAGCAGTATTTTTGTGTTCGAGTAAGACCTTACCAACGGATAGCCATTAGGGTCAAAAATCCCTGGGAGCGCAATTTTTGAACGAGAACTTTGTCAGATTGTTGACCCTCCAGCAAAATGACATCAGACTCCCTTTCATCACTGGCAACGAGCAAAGATGTAAATGTGTAAAAAAAACAACGTTAATGAATGATGAAAGTTTTCTAACCGTTTGTTACAAATCAGTAAATGCGTTTTGCCCTCATGAGCTCCCGTAGAAGGAAACATTACGTCTAATATGGCGTCGCCCAGAGACTTAGACTCTTGTCAGTGCGCCCAAGGGCAGCTGTAGCTACGATGTAGCTCATCCCCACCAGCGTGTGAATGGGTGGATGACTGATTGTGTTGTGAAGTGCCTTGGGGGGTTGTAGAACCCTAAGAAGGCGCTATACAAATACAGGCCATTTACCATTGTCCTTAGGGTATAGCACTTAGTGTCCAGACATGTTTAAAAACATTTTTTCATTTTGTGCATTTAAAATCACAACCTAAAGAAAAAACATAAAAAAAACCCATAAATCATAATATTAAGTGCTTTTCTTTTCTGACAGAGACTTTATCACCACTCATAACTATATGTTGGAGATAGGTTAGCTGGTATTCTTGGTTGTGTTATATGATTGTATGATATATAAAGAGTAATGTTGAGATTAATAGTGCTTAATTATGTTATTGATTGGAAGCCAAATTATTTAATGATATTGAATTAATAGGAAGGGGTGGGTTACAATAAGTGTTTACTTCATCCCACTCCTTTTTGGATTTGTAAATTCATTAATTAATGCGAAGTTATGATTTCTCTTTTTTTCCAATTTAAATATTTTCATTATTTGTTTTGTTTTTTTACTTTCATTATACATGTTCAAAATTAACATTCAATTCAATTCAGCTATTATGCATCCGGCTGAGTCATGGTGTACCTCAGGGGTGTGTATTCAGTCCCATTTTATTCTATATTTAAGCTCCCTGTTGACCAGCTTTCTTATGTTCAGTTTATTTACTGATGACACTCAACTGTTCATATAAATCCTACAAAAGACAGTAATCTTAAACTTTCTGATATTTACCTTTGATAGCTGAGGATTTTCTCAGATTTAGTGCTAAGTGAAATGTCACTGGGATTGGTCACCCCAAATTCTTAAAGCCTGGTTGGTTCCAGTTTTAAAAAGTAACAGTTTCCCCAAAAACCAAAAATGTATACGTAAAATGTAATTAGAATCTATTTTTAAATATTCTCTTAAAATTCCTGATGCTCCTTGTTATATTGAACATCCAATAGGCTAAACTAGAAATATCCTCCACGAAAACATATTATTTTACGTTCATTTCTTTTACCTTACTGTAGCTTATTGCATCAAACATCCCGAGGATCTGAGAAGTTGTCTTGACTTCTTCCACCGGAGTGCTGAGAGGATGGGATGAAGTCAGGGCATCTTCTTCAAACGCTGAATGGAGGTCACTCATAATCATGGTGTCTTTCTGAAGAAAGGAAACACAAAACTGTTCAGTAGCGACTCAAAATGATGCAGGGTTGAAATCCTTTTCCCTGTAAGTCGTTATGAAAACAAATATTAAAACGCAAAGTCATGTAATAATATACATAAGACATTTGGGGGTACGATTTGGCCGAATTTGTTCTAATTTTTATCGTTAACTGGGCAGTTATAGGATTTAACCCCTTGTTGTACCATCATTATGACTTTGAACATATTCCAGGTGATTGTGACATCACTACAGGTTAAATACTTGGGAGTAATTATCAGTTAGTGAGAAAAGTAAAGAGCATTTTGAACTAAAGGGACAAAGACTCAGCAACTTTAATCTGAAAATCTTAAAAGAATTTGAGTAATTGATGAGAAAAACAAAGGGAAGAGACCATTCTGTCTTCACATATGATTCAGAAACATGTTTTCTTACAACAAGAATACTTTGGACAGAGGGGACGTGGATCTTTACTCACTATCTGAAACGAGGGCTCGGCGTTGTCCACTGCCAGGTAGGACATGTAGGAGGCAAAGCCCTCATTCAGCCAGACTTCATTCCACCACTTCATCGTCACCAGATTTCCAAACCACTGTTAATAAAACCAATAAAACACAAACCTGTACAACCACTCTGATATTATTTTATTAAAGGTCAAGTGTTCAATCCAAATAATCCATTAAAAAGAGCTTATCTGCTTTATGGCAGGAAAGAGATGTATTCATTTCCCCCTCTCACCTGGTGTGCCAGCTCATGAGAAATGATATGGACAATATCTTCCTTGTGTAGCCATGACGACACTCCTTCCTGATAGAGCAAAGCTCCTTCCTGGTAGGTGATCAGTCCCCAGTTCTCCATCGCCATAGGTTCCAAGTCTGGCAGAGCAATTTGGTCTGAAAGGAATCACACAGACGTGGATAAATTATTCACTTACCTGCTTTGGCGTTTGCTAAAACGCCAGAAAGAATTAGCTATAATGCATGAATTAGGTGTTTTTAAAAGATGTGGAACACTTGTTTAATCAATACATCTGCAGTGGTCTCTAGTAGGAATGAATGCCTTGTAAGTCGTACTCTGGGGAAACAAAGCTCTGGTGCACCAGGATATTTCTCCTCTGATTGGCTAACAGCAACACGACTCTACCACTGACTCTGTTTGCTCTGATGTTTTATCTCCACCAATAACACAAGCCTGGAGGAGTTCTGCTGTGTGGTGGAGTTGCTAATGCTAACGGTTAGCTTCTACTAGCCCAGACGTTCTCTGCTGTTTCCTGGACGCTAAACCAACAACAGCTTTCCCCGTCGTGAGTCAAGATGGGTGAGTCCATGAATGTTCAGTGACAGTGTGACGTAGATCTGTCAGGATTTTCTAATCTGTCTATTTTCTATCAGAAGCTGATGCAGGAGATAGGTGGAGGAGACTATTTTCATGTTCAGCCTGCATGAAACACTCAGAGTGACCCATTAGAATCAGAAATAATCACTAAAAAACATTTTTTTAGTCTTCCACACCTTTAAAAATTCTAATTTGTGATATTGATCTTTACTCTTGACTTTAGCCAAAATGAACAATAAAGAAGGCATGTATAGAAAATGTGATGATTCTATTTAAATTTCTATTTCTACTGGCTTGAAAAAGGTCAGATTGAACAAAACTAAATGTATAAATACTGGAAAAAGTTCAAGTTATTTTGTTCAACTTCAAATCTGGAAGCAAGAAAATGTTTTTGATGCGTTTTCATTTAGCAGCATGCATTACCCATAAGGCTAACTACAGGATGTAAAAATCCAGGGAGCTATTTGTTTGTTAATGTAGGGTCTGTTACATAAATTTAATGGAGAGAAGGTCTTACCGAGTGTTTTTATCGGATATTGAAGATCAAAATGCTTTTCGTAGAACGCCAGGATCTTTGGTGTCATTTTGGCGGCATAGTTAGCGTGACCTGCTGAGGTGGCCTCAGGACGGGCGTAAGTCTATGTGAGTAAAACACAGAAATCTACTTTATTTGGCACAATCAAACAGTTTCTGAATGTTTTTTATTTATAGACTCTGAATGAAGTTTGACCTTTATGTCAATACGAATCTTTGGGGAGTCTGTTGGCGTGAATTCTGAGACCGTGAAGGCGAGTAAGTAGCTGGACATCCTGGGCGTTGCCATAAATCGAGTGTACTTCCATTCTTCATCGATAATATTGGAGACTGGAAGAGGAAATAACAAAACAAGTGACAATAACATGAAGCTAAAGTGATCTATTCTTCTTTAAATCCTTCGTTCTACCTGAAACAGGTGCGTTTGACAGAGCCACCGTCTCAAGTCTGTGGATGACTGTCAGAAAGAAAACAGCCTTAAAGTCCGGCTCGTCAAAACAAGGAAACAGGCTCCTCGCGCTCGCTGGCTCCAAATTTGTTGCTGCAAGAAATCTGGGGATGCAAAAAGATGAACAAACATTCGTGGTTGAGTTTGTTCTTTTAAACGGGAGAATTTAAATCTCAAAATGAGCTTTGGTTAAATGGCAGGTTGATGTGATAATGATGCATCCTAATGGTGATATATTTAAATAGATTTATTTTACTTCAACATTGTTTTTAATCTAAAAGCATCATTCATCTTTACCGTTTGCTCTTAACCTTTATGCATCCAAAACAGGATGAAATTGATGCATAAAATACATTTAAAAAACATATATATATATATATATATATATATATATATATATATATATATATATATAATAGCGGTGGGAATTTAACCGTTAATTATGATTAATTAATTCGAAAAAAAAAATGTGTCAAAAAAATTTATGCATTTAACCCTTTGGGCCTGAGGGCCCCCAATTGGGGGGGCATTGAAGTTTAGCAGCATAGTACATGCCCTAAATATCAATAACTATCATCAAGCTGCACCTCTAAAGAAACCTTGGCTACAACACTAAACCTACAATCAACTGAGTGATCGGAAATCCCTCTTCATGTGTTTTTGCCTTCATTTCTGCCTCTCAGATTCTTACCTTTGATGTTTCACCTTGAAAAGTTCCTTTTATCCAGACTTTCCTATTGTTTACTATTAGCCCTACCTCTTGTGTCACACTGAAAACAGTTTAGACGGAAAACAAAAGTCATTTTCACCTAAAACAGGCTTCGAGCTCAAGCATCCTGTAGGACTTTTCTGTTTCCTGGTTTGTGTATGTCCACGTTATGACGAGTCTCATTTGTTGACTGAGCGGTCAATCAAATTTTGGTGAGTAACGCTTGATTCTATTGGCCCTAACGATCCAAAAGCGGTGTCAATCATCCGAATTGACTAATCAGTCACGGAGAGAGAAGGCTGCGTAGTGAAGCTTCTGCAATAGCTCCAGCAGCGTTTTTTACGCATTACGTGCAACAGCAGTTCAAAACAACCATTTTTTAGAAAATAAAAGAGCTCGACTTTACAATAATAATGTCAATGTTTATTGTTTGATTCTCTGCCTCATTATTTTTGCTTTCGAGGCCAATTTTTTTTGAACGATTAAAATGTGATTAATCAAGATTAATTATTTACAAAGCCTCTAATTAATCAGATACATTTTTTTAATCGAGTCACACCCCTATATATATCTATAAATATATAGATATAATTATCTATACAGTATATATATATATATATTAGGGGTGTGACTCGATTAAAAAAATGTATCTGATTAATTAGAGGCTTTGTAAATAATTAATCTTGATTAATCACATTTTAATCGTTCAAAAAAATTGGCCTTGAAAGCAATTTATATATATATATATATATATATATATATATATATATATATATATATATATATATATATATATATATACACATCCTAAATACTTAATTTTTTTCTGATCTGATGAGTTTATCTCCTTGCTTACCTTTCCACAATGGCATTGGTTTCATTTTCAGAAGCAGCTGGCCTAGTTTCAACATATTTGCTGACATAGAGGGCCTCCAGGTTCTCTGATATTTCTCCCTCGAAAGCCAGAAACAGACTGTAGTTCTTTCCTGCCTCTAAATATTCATTCAGCTGCAGCTCAAAGAAGTGACTTTCATCTTCGTGGTGCAGGTATCTGTCGATCTTGAGCAACTCGTTTGTGACTTTGTTGATCAAACGTGGAGCAGACACCGTCAGGCCGTTACTGTGGAGGTAGATGCGGTTCGTTCTTTCAGCACAGTGAAAGTGCACGGTAGAGTTTCCTGAGAAGAGCAGCGTCTGGTTCGGGGAGGTGACGTTCACCTCTTCAATGATTTTTATGTAGAGTTGAGGCTGGATGAAGATGTTGTAGCTCTCCGGCAGCAGGTTCCTCGGCAGGCGCATCACCGGCGGTGGGGCCATGGTGGTGGACGGTATGGTTGGACGAGGCGTCGGGTTCAACTCAGCAATCTGAGCTTTGTATACGATCAGCATAGCAACCATGCCGGCGATGGCAGCGGTGGTTAGAACGATGAAGGCAACGGCGAAGACTTTGGATAAGCCTGTTTTTGGAGGCATTTTGGCTGTTTCTTCTGGTCAGCCTTGAAGGTTCCTTTGCTTAAAGGCTGGAGGTGAGCCTCCGAGCTGATCTGCCTCTGGACTATCCCCGCCGATCTGTAGACATCCACGATACAGCCGCCTCATAAACAGGGCTTGGTCCGAGCAATTATGGCTCCGTACGTAGATTAAGCATTAACTTGGGCACTGCTGAAGGAGCAAAGACCAAGTGTTGAAGTGTGAAGAGGGCGATGTTCATTGTAGATAGTCAGACACTGCTCACACACATCTGGAGGTGGTTACTTGGTCCTTGCCACTAATTCAAGGGTTAGGTAAACCTCACAGAACGCTTAATCTTCACACTGCATTCTCCAACTCATCACACTCTTCCTCGCTTTTCCTGTTTATAAAAACTCACGCAGCAAGAACACTCCGATCAAACGGCTGTCGTGAGACCTTCACTCCTGATCGACGTTGACGTTATCCTTGATCCCTGAAAGTAGGCAAGTCCCTGCTGTGGTCCAGAGGTGTGCATCCACTCTGAGACGCTGGGAGTTTGACAAACTCCCAGCAAACAAGAAGTAAATGAAGGGAGGACAGCTGAAAGGGGCTGGATGGAAGAGGTGGAGAAAAACAAACACCAAAAAGAGGATAAGGGAGAACACGGAATCAGCCTCATCCTCTGGGAACCACGACCACCATCATCACCACCGCACTCACATTCCTCAGTTCAAGAGAGGAAAATACAGGGATACAAATAGGAAAACTGGGAAAAGAGTGGGGAAAGGTGGTTGTAAGGAAAACAGATGTTCCCGTTGGGAAGTTTTAAAGAAAACAGCAGAGGTTGGTCTCAGGTGGACAAGCAGCCATGATTAACACGCTGCTGAGAGACGTCTTAATATTTATGATGCTTCAAGGATTCCACACATCACCTCAGAGGGTTACAAGTGCACGCCAGCAAATAAAAAACTCAGAATGATTCTCTAGAGCAGGAAAATCCATATGGTCCATCTTTTTATTACGTGGAACAAGGAAACCAGAAGTTACATCTGTTTAAATGTCAGTGCTTCCTGCTCGTGTGTGGAGGGAGATGATGCCTTAAAAACAGGAAATCAGCCGTCAACCAAGTCATTCAACAAATCTGAAGTGATGTCAGCACGCTCGGCAGAGACGGAAACCTACAAACAACAGAGCAGAAACAAACAATCTCACACGCGTTTAAATACCCAAAGGCAAACGCCTGGTTTACAGCGTTTAGCAGTAAACACGGCCCTGTTTGGGCTTCAGAAGGAATCTTCACGACCAAAAGTTTGAAAATGGGGACCTCTGCTGATTAGGAGGACAACTGCAAAAGCTCGCTGATATGATTGTTTTTCCTCTGCAGTTGCAAACAGCTGAGCAACAATCTTTTCACGACAGAGACAGAAATGTACAGAAATGTGCAAAAAGTTTGCAAACATCAAGAGCTGCAGGATTTCTTCACATAAACACCAAAAAAATCTCACAAAGAGAAGCACACAAACTAAATAAAGCACCTAAGATAAAAAAACATGGTCCAGCACTGGAATTAGCTTGTTTTTACATTCCTGGCAGGCTGGGATTGGATTTCCACCAGCTTAGCTCTGAATGTGCAAATTATTCAGCGGGGAGCAGACGCACAACTAGCTTCAGCGTTCAGCAAATCTCCAAACAGCACAACAGTTACCTGCTCCTGCAGATATGTACGATAACATTTAGCTCAGATGAATCATTTCTAACTAGGAATGTTCAGGTTTAAATATTTACTGCAAACTTATTCTGAACCTCATTTGTGCAAATTTCTCTACAGTTTTTTTTCAGTTAGAAACAGCGAGGATAAATAAATCCATTTACAGTTACAGTACGCCAGTTCCCAAAGTGGTTAAGTCTGTTTAGATGATCTAATACGGAGAGAAAAGGCAAAATATCTCAGAAAAACAGTTAGATTTCATATGAGTCTGGTTAAAATAAGAAACGGATCAAATCTTCAGTTTTAAGGTCAAAGCTGCGACGTTTTGGTTTAGAGGCATTAAAAATGAAATACTAAGCTAGTAAGACATGTAAGGTGATATTTGTGGAGTAAATCAGCAACACTTTAGTCACTTCTGGAGTCAGGAATGTGTAAGACTTGATTTGATACATAAATAAATAAATCTGACTTTGAAACTTTTCCGACCTTAATGCTAAGTGCTGATTTCATCATGAAGGTCAGTTTGGACACGGATGGAGAGCGCAGTGACGACAGAGAAGAAAATCCCTTTTTTCTTATCTACCTGTTCTAATTTTATTTTTCTGAAAAAATTTGCCTTTAATCTTTTTCTAGTTCGACAAAAATGAGCTTTGAGCAACTTTAAGAGGAATTCAAGGTCTTGGTTGTCATTCATTGGGTTCTGCTTGCAGAACATTTTACGGACGTTTTCAGGCCAGTGCAGCGAAGCAGAATTAGCACGAAGCACCTTTTGCTTTTTCCAGGAAAGAGGTTGAGACTTCCTGGCTCTTTAGGAATGGATTTCCCACCGGAACAGTGGATTCTGGAGTCAAATTTCAGTTTTAATCCACAACAATGAGAAACTTTGTGCCGCTCAACTCATTCGAATGAGTAGAATAATGTGGAACATAAAGCGCTATGCTTTACTTTCTTTACTTACTGGTGGAATTCACCCACCAGTAAGCGGAGGAACATTTACTGTCAGTCAGCTGACTACCAAAGCCAGCTGTCTAGATGCTGAACACAATAGCAGGACTGTTCCAGAATAGCCGTCAGCTCGCCGTAGCAGTTCTCTCTCCACGCAGGGAGGAGCCTCTCATTGTTTAGAGCCTGAAGCTTTGGCGTCCCCTCCCGGAGGACGTGGTACAGGCACGGCCACCGACTCTGGATGCGTAGCCTGGTCCTCCTGTCCAGTGTGATCCCGCGCACTATCTTCTTAGCTCGGAGCTCTCGTAGGGCCGGCAGCTTCAGGCAGGAGAAGACCAAGCCTCGGCTGGGCGAGACGTCCAGGAACTCCAGCGACTGCGACTCCAAGGTGTAGGAGATCCCAAGGTTCCTCAGCGGCACCAGGATGTGCAAAGTCAGGGACTTGAGGTTAGGCAGGGATTTGGTCAGCGTCTGCAGCGTCGAGGGTGTCACTAGTTTGAAGACCCAGAAATATTTGAGCTCAAGGATTCGCAGCTGCTGGAACTGGGTGAGAAGTGACACCGACAAATCTGACCAATCGAAATGCAACCTCATCTTGGAGATTCTCGGGCAGCTGTGGGTGAGTTTGCTCAGCAGCTCCTGAAAGCTGGCCACCTGCCAAACCAGAGAAAAACAAAAGTTTCTTTATCTTTGTGTTTGGAGACTTTACCTGGACCCTGAAAACCAGTTACTGCCAGCTGTTAGGTTGTGTGAATAGAGAAACAAAAACATTCAACACCAACAATTTGATTGTGTTTCTCTGTAAAGGATTATATTCTCACAGAAAAAGTACCTGATCCATTTTGGTGACGCTGTCCTGGTGCGAACTGGAGCTGGAGTGGACCCTGAGGTCGAGCGGCTCAAAGAGAGTGAAGGTCCAGTTGAGATCCAGATGACTGAGGTCTCTGCAGTGAACGTTATCCAGCAGGTGGCTCAGCAGCTCGCTCCACTTGTTACAGCGATCCCCCAGGTCAAAGCTGGCTTTCAGCGTCAGCAGACTGGCTCGGCGGGAGATCAGGTGGTGTGTGTAGTGATGGACCCAGGACTTCCATCTCTCAAACTCACGGTTAGAAACCAGCAGCCCCTCCTGGCCAAGGTGGAAGACGCCACGACGGGAATAATCTGCGACCCGCCACAGCTTCCACGATCGAATAAGGCAGCTCCAGCTGAGGCAAACCAGAGCGCAGCTGCATTTGTCCACCTCGTTCAGGAAGGACAAGACGTGCAGCTGGCACTCCACCGGCAGGGAGTTAAACGGGAAGTAGTCGTCGGCCGCTTTCCGCCGGCTGCTCACCGGGACTAGAGGTCTTTTCTGTGGCGACATATTGAAGGATGATGAAATGCTTCTGGTCACTGGTGGAACTCAGAATCTCCACCGGGAGGTCTTGTGGTCTAGCTTTTCCATAAAGATTTCTGCCCTGAAAAACCATAAAGATAAATAAATAAACAGAATGAAAACAATTTTGTCTCTTATTTCAAGTTGTGTAAGCAAAGACGCTTTAAAACCACATCACACTGATTCAGTTTTACAACTCAAAATACCTTCAGCATGTGAAAGAAAAATGGACTCCAGTTTCTGTTCAGAGCTCAGTTAAAGGGTTCTTTGTGCATTTTAAACATGTTTTTATTATGATCTAATATTAGAGGCGTGTCTTCATCAACTTTCATCCTCCTGGAGCTTCAAGCTCTGCTGCCTTTACAGACAATAATATTCAGATTTGTTCCCTACCTTCCAAAATCACTTCAGGAATATAGACTTGATTTCAGTTATATTAAAAAGTCTAAAGTGGAAATTTCCAACCAGCTGACGTGACTCAAACTCAGCATCAAGCCAAAACAGAGCCTTAAATGTGAGACTGTAAGACTGTAAATCCCTTTGCATAAAGCAGGATTTCAGCTCTTTGTGTAAAGCGGGTTAACGATGCATTCCATTTCTGGCATTTGGGAAAAGGTTGGAAATAAAGATCCTTTGTGTCTGAGCTGTTAACTGTAAAAATACAGAAACAACAACAACAAAACACAGATCAGTCTTCACTTCTAACGTGCATCAGTGAGATGTGACTACCCATGACCCTATCATCAGTCTGCCTTGGTCTTATGCAGAATGTGTGGTGGAATCCAGCATCTAGCCATCAGTGTTTATCACAACTCATCAAATCCTGATGTTGCCAACTTCTTCTGCCTCCCACATCTGACAATCATTTCCCTTCACTAACCATTTAAAAAAAATCCATCGTAGAAAACATATATTTGGAATTTACACCTTTATACACCGAAGAGTTAAATTATGGTTTATGTCAAATCTGCAGCTTCAAACTAGTCTTTTCCGTTATGTGTCTCTCTTATTTACTTCCCAATTAGTGTTGGAAAAACAGGCACGATTTTTGTAATTAAGCACAATAAAGATGTGCTTGTAGATTACGTGACCGTTTTATGATAAAAACAATAGCAAACATGTATTTGGTTACCTTCAGTCGGAAATTTCCCCGTCTTCCTCAGTTTAATAGCTAGCCTGCTAACAATAAAATAATCAGTCATAAGAATAAAGCTAACTACAACGCCGCTTTAACGATCGTAAAGAAAACTGTGTGTTTGCGAATTAATTAATAACTGTTAAATAGACAATAAAAACACGATTTAAAAGAAATCCTAAAGAAGAGCTTTGAGTAACTAGGCCGGCTAGTTAGCTTCTAACAGCTGAGTTTTGTTGTTTTGTTGTGGCTTTTGGACGATTACGTCATCAACAAGCGCCAATCCTTAAAGGCGCACTTGCTCTGGAAACTAACCCGTATTCATGACTATTGTAACGAGAATTCTTATGAAAATTATATATTTCAGAGGTTAGTCTAATTTTCCAAAACCGTATTGTAGTTTTCCGGAATTTTTTAAAACTGTAATTTGGAATTTTACATCAACTTGTGTTTTTAATACCATATGGAAGAGCATTGCTAGATGTCAGGTAGTCAACTCCCTCTTGTGGACGCACAGTGCACTGTGAGCCTCTTTTGTTGCAAAGTATTTATTTATTTATTTATTTATTTATTTATTTAATGACTTGTTTTTTGCCTACCTGAAAATTTAGGCAATGGCTAGAAGTGACAGTATTTCACATTTTTCTTTTTAATTTTCTGACATTATAGAAATGTTTTTGAAAACATAATATGTCCTTCCTGCTCTTGAAAGACTTAAAATTGATCTCTTAAACTGAAAAAGTTTCCTAACACTTCGTTTTTTATTAGTTTTATAAAGCAGTCACAATTTAAATGGTTCTGCAGCCAAATAAATTATCTTTATGCTTTGAGTTTAACACGCATATTTTGTTATTTTAATCTAAATAATGGGTCCCTTATATATATTTTTTGTGTACATTTATTCTGGAATATTGAACTGCTGACGGTTTGCTTTACAGCTCTGAGTAACCAAAATACACCCACACAGATCACATTTCTCACACAAAATAGAGTTAAAACCAAGGAATGAACGTTTGGTTTGATGATGTTGTCATGAAAAAAATTAATACACTAAAATAAACAACTTTTCTAAAATAAAATCTTATGATTTTTTTTCTTGATTTGTGATTTTTTTTCTAACGCAATGAGTAAATAGTGATAAATAATATTTTACTATTTTATTTAGCTTGTTGCTTTTGTGCAGATATAAAATGTGTTTAATTCTTAATACGATCTTTTTAATGCGTTATGATGATGCTTGGAGCTTTGCAGGACTCGTTTTGAGGCTACGTGACCGACGAGCCAGAAATGTGACAGATGACGCGTTCAATGAACATCAGAAAGTCAGACAAATTGAATTGCCTACAGTGCGCAAGTAAACAAATGATTAAAACACATTTTCCAATATTTTGGAAACTAAATTAATTTTAATTTTATTTTAAAATATGTTGGATAAATTGGGATGTATCAAAATGTATGAAAAACAATTCCCCTGCTTTTTATTTGTTATTTGATTTGGACATGTCTGTTCAGTTTGGTTTTCACAGGAGTTGCATTATGAATTCTGACAGTTTGAGAACAGCTGTCTGTTTTTTATTTTACGCAATACCTTAAGTTATTTGTGCGTGAGAAAAGTTTGCAGCTAGTTTGCGTTTGCATGTGTTCTAAACAAGTTATTGGTGGTTTGAAGTGTCAGAGCTGACATTAATGTGATAAGTTGTGTCTCTCTTGTAATTTAATTTTTCTCTGTAGTTTTAAATCATTTCAAATTGTTTAATGTTTTTTTATTTATTTCTAACCTTTTGTATAACATGTAAATGTCATGGATACACAAAGAAAAAAAGAGAAAAGTTTTCTTTATGAGAATTTCAGTTCGGATGCAATTTCCTCTAAATGTCCGAACGTCCCTGAAGGCACCACAGAGCTTGTTGTGGTTCGGCACCGTTTTGTTCTCTATTAACCAATCAGCGACAAGAGAAGGCGTGGCCATCCCCTCCCTCTAAATCCCGCCCACTCCACTGAAACTCTGCGCATCTCCTAACCTCTATTCATTCCCTGCCATTAGCGGATTCTGGACGACGCTGTTCTCCGTTATTTGCGCTCGATAGAAATCTGAAACGACACTCCCACCTCTGCTTGAACGAAATAAAGAAAAAAACAACCAAATTATTCATGAACCTGCTTTTATATCTGAAAGAATTACATTTATCCTGCGACTCAACCCAAACGTGGGGACTGCGTTTTCCGCTTTGTTTTAAATTCTCTTAGATAAAATGAAAACCAAATTCATCAACGGGGTCTCCTCTTCCCCCTCCATGTCTCTGGGTCTCCTGGTGACCGAGAACGTCCTGCAGGTCCAGCCCGACACCCAGGAGGACTGCAAGGAGCTGGTCCGCCCAGACCAGCCCGACCTGGACACCCGGCGCAAGGCGTATCTGTGGTGCAGGGAGTTCCTGCACGGAGCCTGGAAAAACCTGGCCGAGGAGGATTTCCAGATCACCATCATAAGGTAAGAAATCTGCACCGTTATTGGTGCTGAGCTACATGAGATCACATATAAACAAACACACTGAGTCAGAGGAGCCAAGTTGATGTTAGACTCCTGAAAAAACTGAAAATGGCATCAGTCACGTGTCTGAATGCACCAAGGGGGCTTTGGGGGCGTTTAATTTAGTTAATTTATCAGTTTAATTATTATTTGCCTTTAAATATGATGAATATAATGTGCACTAATCACGTTAGATTAAGCAGATCACCCTCACAGGGATTATGCATCATATGGGTTTATTAGAAATAGACCTACCTCATGCTTTTAACATGTCTATTTATGTTTTTAGATTTTAAATTAGGCACAACAATAGCCTAATTTAAGATTGCAAATCAAAGTAAAGAATGCAGTAGCCTAATATTGCTCTGTAATGTTTTATTATCTCCAATTTAGACCTGTTTTTGTTATTTTAAAACACAAAATGTTATATATTTCTTTATTTTTATTAATTATTTTAGGAAATTTGTAAATTTTTTCATGTTTATGAGGCCAACTAATCTGAAATAGCTAATAATAATAATAATAATAATAATAATAATAATAATAATAATAATAATAATAATAATAATATCTGGATTTATTTGCTTTGCTTGCTGCTGTGATTCAAAAATGTCCCCACTGAGGGACAATAAACAGCTATTCTATTCTATTCTATTCTATTCTATTCTATTCTATTCTATTCTATTCTATTCTATTCTATTAAAAATAATAATTTCACACCAAATCAATATTTTGGTTTTAGGAGGATACTCATCAGATGTGATGCACAGCTCCTTTATAAATAGAAAATAGCTGCTGCTCTACTTCTGTTTTACACAGGAAACAGATGGTTTATTTTCTGGATCTTATAAATAGAGTTAATTCAGCTTAGAAACTAAAATATGTTTTCAGTTTATTAAATCAGCACAGGAGCCCATAGCTGCACCAAATCCACGCCAGAACCATAAGAAACCACAGACCTGAGCACCACGTAAGGGTTGTGTTTACTGTGTCTTCCAGGGGTGGTCTGAGCAACAAGCTCTTCCTGTGCAGCCTCCCCGACAGCCTGGACTCCGTCGGGGACGAGCCGAGGAGCATCCTGCTGCGCCTCTATGGGGCCATCCTGCAGGTGGGACTTGTTTCATCCCACAGTCATAAAACCACAAGTAGGCCAGACACCTGAGAAGTAGCTCCACCCTCAGAGTTCTTTAGTCTGTTAGCTTTAAATGTTGTATTATGACACACACACACACACACACACACACACACACACACACACACACACACACAAACACGTCAAACACAGATTTTATTTAGATGTTTGGCTCTTTATGATGTCACAGGGGTCAGTGTGATTTCCAGTTTCACCATCAGAGGTTGTGTGTGCGCCTGTAGCCCATATGCTTATGTTAGAGTATACATGCATGTGTAGTTATGCCTTCACGTGTGTGTGTGTGTGTGTGTGTGTGTGTGTGTGTGTGTGTGTGCGTGCGAGAGTGTTAGCCCGTTGTTGTACGTAGTGATGTACCCCCATGGCTGTACATGCATGTGTTCTTTGCCGTAGGCCTCCCAAAGGAGCGTGCCTTGGGCACTCTTGTTCCCAGGTGAACCCACCAAAAAACACGGTACAGTATGAGATCTCTGAAATCTCAGCCTAATTCAAGATGTAACACACACTCATCTAGCGAAACGCCAGGAAGACACAGAGTGGAGAAAAAAAAACATAAATCTGACTCAAACCTCCTGTTTTTATAAATCTGTTTTGTAATTTTTAGTTGTTAAGAAGTCAGCTAGATTTTAGTTTTAAAGCTGAAATCCGGAGTTTTTCTTAGGGCACCATCTAGTGGCAGAAAAATGTATTGCACCTTTAAGCCTCTCGCCCTACTTCTGTGATTAAAGGCACACTATGCAGTTTTGGCTTGCTTTTAGCACCCCCTAGTGTCCGTTAGTGAAAACTAAAGTGAAACTTCTCTCCTCGCTGTGCGTTCGTCTTTTTAACACCAACAGGGACCGGACCGCCACTCTGAAGTGGCAAGTGTGGTATTCTGGCCACAGAGGGCGGTGGGGGTCTGAGTGACGTTCATTAACCCTGTAAATGGTCATTTTAGCACAAACTGGCTCAAGAACACGATTTAAACATGAAAAAGTTGCATAGTCTGGCTTTAAGGCTAGAAGCAAAACCTCTCTTACCATCATTATATCAGTAAAGGGTCAGACTATTACTTACAGATTTCTAAAACACATGCATAATTCCTGAAAGAGGGAAAACTCCAGATTGTAGCTTTAAGTAGTCGAACAAAACCAAGATCAACGACTACCTCAACAGCAGCATGAGTCAACAGTTTCTAGAGACTTCTCTTTTCTCCTTCACTCTTTTCCTCGTAGCCTGACGTGGCCGCCGGGTCCAGAGTTCAAAACTCCAGACTCATCCCGTCGCGTTGCTACTTGTGACAAACTCCTCCAAAGATAAAGCTCTGTCAGAAGCTCTCGCCGCGGCGGGGTGATTTTTAAACGATGAGAAACTAAAGTTCAAGGACCACATGACATCAGCGGGCCACGTTCTTATCTCCAGCTGGCACTTTGTAGAAAATGCTGCGATAAACCAAAACCTCAGCCCTCCTGTTTAAATACCCCATGCATGCATTAACTTAATGAGACTTTATATTAACTCAAACTTGTGTCATTGCTAATGGGTGGGTAAACAGGCTTTTATTGCTCAGGATGTTTGAGTGAGCCAGATCGACGTGTCCTTCACCAAGGTAACTGCAACAGGAGGAATTAACGGTGTTTAATCAAAAAAGTGAACATGATTAAGAAACCCACCCAACTAATGATTAACCGAGCTGGAGGCAGGGTTTCTCAGCGATGAAGATATGTGATTTACCTGGCATCAGGCTGCTTTATGTAGCGTTAGGTAGGAGCCAGAGGTCTTCTGACGCGGTGTGTGCTTGAACTCATACTGTACTGTCGGCTCTGAGAGCGTGTCTGGATTTTGGTGATGATGCTCATGGATGGCTTCGTATTTATTCATGGATAGTTCTTTCCTCTCTCTCTTGTTGATAGATGTCCTGTAATAAAGGGGATTCCCGACAGTCAAACAAAGAAAATGACTTCCAAGTAAGTAACTGATGATGGTGCTGTCATACAGTTTGTTTCTCACACCTGATGGATGAACACCACCTGTTGCATCACCGAGGTTGTTCTGTAACTCCTGTTGACCCCTGTTTGACCTTCTGGTCACATGGTGTAGAGCAGTGGTGTCCAACCCTGGTCCCCGAGGGCTCCGGTCCAGCACGTTTTAGTTATTTATTACCTGAATCACATGTTTATCATATCATCAAGGTCTGCAGAAGCCTGAATAAAATCAGGTGCTGAAGCAGAAGAAACTCCCACTCCAGTGAAAATTGTGTCTTTTCTGTTTCTAACATGTTCTTGAGGCATTTTTCTTATGCTACAGGACATATCCAAAGACATTTCTGAGTATTTCTGCATTCAAATTGCTGTGCATCAGTAGTAGACGAAAAAATGCAGCCTAAAACTGACTGTGATGTCACACACCCACTGGGCGGAGCACAGACTCCTAATTCAACCATCCCTGTATTTATGGAGCTGATGTAATGCTAGCAGCCAGTGCTGCATGCTATCACAGAGAGCTAGCATAAACAGAGAGCTCTCAACAGCCGTGAAAAGAGGGGCGGGGGAGGGGCGGGGGAGGGACTCCGCGCCAATGGCTCCGCCCACAACCCAGAGGCGAATTTTTAATGAGCTACTGCCACAATGTAGAAACTAAGTACTAGAAAACGGCACAGGTTTTGTGATGTTGGCTAAAAACTGCATAATCATAGTTTAAAGACCATTGAGAACTATTTAAACCAGCTAAAAAGATGGTTGGAGTGGGACTTTAAAATATCCAGGATGTGGCCCTCGAGGACCAGGATTGGACGCCACCGACGTAGCGGGAATTTAGGGGAACTCACAGAAAAGCTACATCTCCATTCTCAAACCCAAAAGCTGGGGGATGTTTGGACCTATTTCTTTTCTTTTATGTTTATCCTTAAACAATAAAGTTCTGCATCATTTCAAAGCACAGAAATGTCATTGCTCAAGCAGAGAAACACTTCAAAATAAAAGCACAAATGCAGCAAAGTATATATATTTTACCTTCTCACTTTAAAATTCTGAAAAATAAAATACTTTTAAGCAATTCAATCTTTCGGTACATTTAGAATATTTAATATTTAATAATAAACAAAGCAGTCACATGATGCCATTTAACCATATTTATTGCAAAACTGCAGAAAACGAATAAAATTGTTTAATTTGAACCAGATAGTAATGTTTTGGAGTCATATTTTTAATTTGTTCTCAAAATTAAATGAAAACTGCAGGATTTTATTTTATTTTTTTATTTGAAGGATCTTTTTGCTTTCAGATGTGAAGATTTGATAAATTTCCAGGCTGTGCCTTAAAATAATGCTATTAACACAAATGATTGGGATCATTTTGCTCCACCTGAAGGCTCCCTGACCCGTGGCTACTCAGTAATCTTTACCAAACAAGACAGGAAGCTAAAATGCTGAAGCACTCTATTCTAACAGGTGTTATTAAGTGAAGACAGTTTATACATTAAACAATCCTCATTAAAACTCTTCTCATCAGAAAGCGTCGATGGTCTGACCTCACACACTGACTCGGAACACCCTTAACCTTCCAGCACATCATGTGGTAATGACCCTTGACCCTTGAGTCACATAGCTCAACACTGACTCCCGGTCATGTGGATGAAGTGAGATCATGAGCCATTGTTATCATGTTGGCGTGTTTCCTTGAAGCCTACTTCTCCTTCTCGGCAGCTTTGCCTCCTCTTCTAATCCAGCCTCCAGTTGAGGCTTACGCCGACCTGACCCCGTGTCCGGGCTTTGAGACAACCCAGCTCCTCGCACAGCACTGTCTGGCCGACGTAGATCCTATTTGGATTATCCATGACACGGAGTAAATACCCGTGCAAATACCTCAGACGTCACCCCTACAACTTAAAGACCTCGTTTACTGAGAAACCGCGTCAGGTTTGTTGTTTTTTCAGTGCAATCAGTCAAGCTTATGCACGCTTGATGTGTCTTCAACTTTAGATGTAGAAAGGAAAAAGATGAGAAACCAATCGGGTCAGAAGAACCCAGCCTCTTTTAGTCACAGGAAAATATTTGTATTCATGGCCCCGCCCACCTTGGCCAGGAGAGAGTAGAACGTGTCTCGGCTAGTTGAAGCTAACAATCAACGACAGAAACTCCACAACATGGCAGAACACATTCGGCTTGGTGCAAGATAACACATCTATGTTGCATTTTTTACCCAAGAAAGAAGAGCGAATGGAGGTAGCGGAAGAGTTGTGTTGCTGTTAGCCAATCAGAGACAACACGTTTGCATATCATGAATAAGTAAAACTGTAAATCCTGTAATTTTCCGCCTCCCACTCCTTCAACAAACCCACTGAAACAAGAGCGCCAGAGCTTTTTCCCACAGAAAATGACTCACAAGGCAGTCATTCATACTAGAGACCACAGCAAATGTACTCAAAAGTGAAAGAATGAGGCCATCAAATTCCTACTTTTCAAACAATAAATGGTAAAAATGGTAAATGACCTGTATTTGTATAGCGCCTTCTTAGGGTTCTACAACCCCCCAAGGCGCTTCACAACACAATCAGTCATCCACCCATTCACACGCTGGTGGGGATGAGCTACATTGTAGCCACAGCTGCCCTGGGGCGCACTGACAGAGGCGGGGCCTGCCGTACACTGGCGCCACCGGTCCCTCCGACCACCACCAGCAGGCAAGGCGGGTTAAGTGTCTTGCCCAAGGACACAAATAAGGAAATTTAAGTCTGAACTGTATGAAATATATCCATGCATGTCTCAGGAGATACCCTAACCCTAAAGTTAAATTTATCCTCATTTATTTGCAATTTTCGTGTACTTGGAAAGTCAAATTCTCTTTTTTTTGTCTTCGGTCACAAACTTGTGTTGCTGTCCAGAACGTTTGAATTAATGAATTAAATTCAAAACATTAAAAGGTGTTATTCTAATAATGCATGGAGGTAAACTAAAGGTGTATTTATTCGAGTTTTCCCTGCACTAATTTACCAAGCTGGGCTGCCTGAACGTTTTTTTCCTCACAAAAACACCGCTAGCCTAGAACTCCGAACGCTGATATTATTACGGCCATAGCAGCACCACGAAAACGATTAAACAACCAGATGTGCTGCTCCGTGTGTTCAGTTCGGCTCCCGCCCCCGGCTCGCTACTACCACCGTAACACACCCTGGTTGTGTGTCCCCAGGCAAATACTTTTCAGATCGTCACATTAAATGTTTTTCCTCCCAGCTGTGGACATTTTCTCCTTTTAGACATAATTTGTTCAACTACTGCTACCGTTGTTACCGGTAGCTTGTTCAAACAGCACCCAGCTCTGGACTCTGATTGGTTCTTTTCTCGGCTAGTCCCGCCTGTTCCATTTGCTGATTGGGTTGTTTTTTCCGTTCTCCCATCTTTTCCGTTCTCTGACTGGATTTGCATTACTGTCAATTTTTGTTGTCGTCAATAAAAATGTCAATCACTATTCGTCATAATCTAGGCTTTAATACAAATACAAATTTAAGTTTTCGTTTCGTTTTCGTTCACAAAAATGTATTTGTCACAAAAAAAAATAATTTGTAAACAAAATTGACACTGGTCACCCGCCCAGTAAGATGCTGGTTTTAACATGGAAAAACTTATGACCTTTTCTCTCGTATGTTCTGCATATATCAGTGCAGAATTAGCTAACTATGCCTATTTTTTAATAAACGTAACCATTGAACCCCACTATGGGTGTGTGTTGGGTGTTACATAACGAAACCTGAGCGTATTTCAGTGGTATGCTGAGTACAGATAGATCTGACCCGTCCGCACTTCTTTAGTCCATCCCCTTACTGGCTTATTTACACACATAACAGGGCAGATAAGTATTGAGGCCAAAGCAGTGTCTGCCTGCAGCTCAGAACACCTGTGACTTCTCTCCAAGGCCAAATGTCTGAGAGCAGAGAAGCAGCGATGATCCCAGACCAGAGGAGAGAACTCAGAGGAGAAACAGAATGTGAGTTAGCCTGAAAGAGGATGTAAAAACGACACGAATGGTATCAAAGGGTAGCAGCTTTACAGGAAGTTTCTGTTTAGGGCCCAGCTTCAGGAAACGGGGAAGGAAGTGTTCATCAGAAATGGACAAATTCTTCGTTTTTGAGCCATGTGCTTATTTAACATGTTTGAACTGTTAATAGTTTACGGTTCAGCTAGTTTTTGGAGGGAAAACAACCAAAGGGAAAACAGGGACTTAAAATGGGTCATGGGGAAATGAAAGTGAGGTTGGTGGAGGACAGCCGCGCTGTCAGTCAATATAGGAGAAGCAGTGTTCGATGTGTGGGCTGACTCTGCAGTCTGTCCCAAAAATCCAACCTAATGGGCCTAGTGATGGAGTCAGAACTGACGTTTGGATTAGAAAAAGGGCTTTAAACTCTGCAAAATGTAGCAGTCTCATTAGAAAGAAGATAAAAAACTTCAGGTTTGCCAGATCTTTTCCGGTTTCTAAGGCCAGACAAATAAAGGCCAGGCTGCAAAACACAATACTCAATTTAAAAACCAGGTCCAGCCTCCTGCATTGAGTCCAGATGATCCCGGACGAACCCCCATTTGTTACAGCCCAGCTCGTGGGACCACAACAAAAGGAGGAGGTCAGGACGCATGGTAAAAGTTTTGAGAGTATTTTATTAAAATCAGCTTCCGAAAGGCCTCATCAAAAATGCCACCCAGGCAAGAGCTCCCAAAGGTGCTCCTTCTGATCAGTCTCACTTCCCTGGAGTTGCACCAAGCAGCCTTTTATGT
This sequence comes from Aphyosemion australe, assembly GCA_006937985.1. Lineage (NCBI taxonomy): Eukaryota > Metazoa > Chordata > Actinopteri > Cyprinodontiformes > Nothobranchiidae > Aphyosemion > Aphyosemion australe. The sequence goes on along the minus strand of SSNS01000170.1, from coordinate 1,031,812 downwards.
TGCACCCACAGGTGCAGCCACTCAAGAGCAATTACAGGCTGCATACAGCCAGACCAATGGTGATACAGAGGGGCGTGGGCAGGAATATCTGAAGCAGCCAATCAGCTGGTTGCACTTGCACAGCAACATTTGTTTGTCAGATGGGTGCAATGTTTCTCTCATGGCAGGGGCCGTAACAGTCACGTGTCTCCCAACCCATCAGGAAGTCCCGCCACTAGCAACAAACACACTTCGTTAGCATCCTTGTTTGGGAGCATTTTTTAGTCCAACCAGTTGTAGTTTTTGCCTTTTATGGAAAGAAACGTTTTGCATATTTGCCATAAGAATAAATATTGTCTTTTTATCATCTCATTTGAAATTTTCATCTAAAACAATTTTATTAATTTCATTTATAAAAGAAGAGTCACACTCCCAACCCATGGTGGCCTCTATGGATGGAGAACACATTGAGTTTTGACACAATCACAAAGCAAGAATATGTTCTGACAAACTCTCTAAATCTACTTTGAAAGAGTTGATTCATCTTTTCAAACATTTTTTAACTTTCCACCCAACATGATGCAACATGGTTGCAAACATAACATTTTTTGGTGGCGATTTCTTCAGATCATAAAAAGGAAGAATATAACAGGTGCCACGTGTCTGAGTGGTTTTTGTTTTTACTGTAATCAGTCACCCGGAGGTGTTTTAGCTGTGTTATAAGTGCTGGCTGTCGTGTACCGTGCCAAGAGGATTATGGTTGTGTGGAAAATTCCTGTTGGACATTTGAAGGTGCATGTGATGAGCGCTCTGCAGATAAGGTGTTATCGGAACGGAATAAGCTGCAGCGAACGATGATTACTGCATTAATAATTACAGCTAAATATCTGAATTTAGGGAATTTTAATCATTTTTGTCTTTGCTAACTTTGGATTTGCTGTGACGGCCATCTTGAATTGGGGTAAAGATTGCGTGAACGTGTTCTGACAATTTTATCGTCCATCTTGTGGTTCATGAGATAACTTCCTCAAACATGTTTGAGAGTAAATTCCAACGTACAAAACAACATAGGATTTTTTTTTTCGTGCATAAACCAGCACTCTTGTGATTTGATGTCTAATCAACCATGCATGTATAACATGACAGCCATGTTTGGATAGTTTCGGTTAAATCACATCAAAGCTAATCCCAGTCTAACAGGTTTGTGATTCTTATTCGCTGACACCATCGTCACTTCCTGCATGTAAAAGATTGAATCCATCCACCGACGTACATTAGAGGAGTGCTTTATCAACTTGAAACTCCACACATAAATATTTAAAATTCACCTTCTTTTAAACTGTTAAACGTTACCGTAGCTGGAGTTTCAGGCACCTCGGGTCAGAAGGATGCATCTCAGATGACCACAGAGCGAGCAGTAATGCTGTCATTCAGCTGGTTTCCCACTAGATGCTCTGTGTAATGTGCATCCCCCTGGGTGGGAGGCAAAGATCACAACTTTCACAATTATACCTCTGTTTATCTGACTTTAAAGGTGTGGTTCACTGAAAAAAATAATTTTAATGATTATTTCTGATTCTAACGGGTCACTCTGAGTGTTTCATGCAGGCTGAACATGAAAATAGTCTCCTCCACCTATCTCCTGCATTAGCTTCTGATAGAAAATAGACTCTAGGTGAAACTCTAGGATTAGAAAATCCTGACAGATCTACGTCACACTGCCACTTAACATTCATGGACTCACCCATCTTGACTCACGACGGGGAAGGCTGTTGTTGGTTTAGCGTCCAGGAAACAGCAGAGAATGTCTGGGCTAGTAGAAGCTAACCGTTAGCATTAGCAACTCCACCACACAGCAGAACTCCTCCAGGCTTGTGTTATTGGTGGAGATGAAACATCAACGTTGCAGAGCAAACAGAGTCAGTGGTAGAGTCGTGTTGCTGTTAGCCAATCAGAGGAGAGATGTCTGAATATCAGGAAATAAGACTCCAGATCCTGCCGTCTGAAGCTCAGCTGTGATGTGACTCACTTCTAGTTCCTGGAAATGGTGCACCAGTGTTTTTCTTCCCCCTTCAAGAACGACTTACAAGGCATTCATTCCTACTGCAAATGTATTGATTAAACAAGTGTTCCACACCTTTAAGTCATATTAGAAAAGTATAAATTAGAGAAGCTGGACTTTAGTGGCGTAGCTCTGTCTGTTTGGTAAACAGCCCATGTTTCTGTCGTCTCCGCTCAAACCAGGTCAAAGTAAAACAAGTCATTAAAGGCCAGAACTCAGCTTTAGTCTGCCATGTGTCAGCGTGGGACTTTTGTGAGTCTCATAAGTTTAAGTGAGAAAGACAAGGCTGTCCTCTCTGAGACGGCCAAGGCGTCCTGGAGGTTTTAATCTACTTCTTGTGTTCTCCTCATCGCTCTGACAGGCAAACCTCAGTGACCCCAACCACAGGGTCCCCCCCCCAACTCTTTTCAGACGTGCCCTTCTTCCTGCTAATGTTCTGACATTTTCACACGTCAGGCCTCTTTTTAAAGCAGCTGTTGGCGGTTTTCCACCGTAGAAACCGAGGAATGTTCATGATTTTTGTCGATGGCTAAAGTTTAAAGACCTGATGATGAAAACGGGCTTTTGGGACAAACTGCTGGTTAAGATGGACTGGAAGTGGGATCAACTGTAATAGGATCCATTTATGCTTCTAGGTTGGTTGTGAAATGGAATTACTTTCTGAAAGTTGTTATTTCTACTTTAGTCGTTTTTCTGCTAAACAAAAAGCAAACTGGTGCATAAAACCTAAAACGCTAATGCTGAGGAGTCTGAGTTACATTAAACTTTGTATTTTCAGTGTTTTTTCTTTTTCTTTCAGACCTAAAGTTTCTTTCTTTCTTTCTGTTTTTATCTGTAATGTTTGCAGGGGGCAGAGGCCATGGTGCTGGAGAGCGTGATGTTTGCCATCTTGGCAGAGAGGGAGCTGGGACCAAAACTCTACGGTATTTTCCCTCAAGGTCGCCTGGAGCAGTACGTCCCTGTAAGTCAACATGCATCATTTACATGTAGCAGAAAGCTTTTATTTTTATTTTAAAATGCTCTTTTTTCTCCTTACACCACTTAGTCCCAGCAGCATTAAAACCCAGTTCTTGTTCGTTTGCCTGATTTGAGTCTTTCCACATCCTAAACGTCACGAGGTCGAATCAGCAGACGACACCGAGGGTCGAATGTTAAATGAGTGATGAGTTTATGTGTTGTGTAGCAATAAATCGTTGTTGTGTGCTTCACAACAAACCCAAACGTCTGCTCTTCACTGATCTTACTAGTGAAAATAATAAAAATGACCTTGCTTGATCTTCTGAGAAGATCCTGAGAAGCTGTACAGCATAAATACACTACAGCAATTAGATCAGAACATAAATTATTACTAGTTTATGTTTGAGAATGTAGTTTATTATGTTACAGTGACTTTTCCGTAGTAACCCGACGCGTTGTGTTTCCGGTAGAGCCGTAAGCTGGACACCTGCGAGCTGAGCGACTCCTGCATCTCGGCCGAGGTGGCCGAGAAGATGGCCAGGTTTCACGGGATGAGGATGCCCTTCAACAAGGAGCCCAAGTGGCTGTTTGGAACCATGGACAAGTGAGTCATCCAATCATTTACATCACGTATATGCCGATCCCTGCACCGCGTGGTTTCACCGCATCCTCACACTTTCAGATGTAACTGAGCAATCAGGATGTTTGCTCTGCCAGTAACCTAAATGTTGTCAAGGTAACGTGACTCCGCTGATAACCTGGTGACAAATGTGTGGGACGTCAGCCTTATCTAGATGCTTCAAAGTACTTTTACAAGGCTGTTGACAAGGTTTTATGTTGCATAATGTTAGCTTGTGGTCGTAAAGTCCACTGTCACATTCCACGGACTGTTAGAAAAGACACCTCTAAATGCTCTCGTGTTGCTTCGTGGGGAAATTCGACCCATCACTTTGTACACGTCCAGCCTAAACAAAAAAAGAAACATCCTGGAAAAGCTGCAGTCGTATAAAAAAGGACCACACATGTGTAAACGTTATCCTGCAGCAAATCAGCCTTTGACCCATCAGTCTAATTCCAAAACTAGAAAACAGTTAAAAAGAAAGATGATGCATTTGTAGGCCTATAAAGGGGACAGTTGTGCAAATCACCTTTTGCACCATTTTGTGCTGCCATGTGGGTCTCTACTCCATCTATAAACACTTATTATAAAAACTCTGCATCCATCTGTTTTCTGTCAGTGTTTGGTTTTAGGAATTATGTGCTTAAAACAAACCATTTCATTAAGTCCCCATTTGTGATGTCATAAACGGGGACATTAGCATAAAACCACCTCTTACCTGGAGTAGAGTCTCTGCTGCTGGAGGAGCAGCAGCTCTAGTCTGAGCCCCTCGCAGGTGTCGGAGCTTAGCTAATAGCAGCCTGAGTGGAGGACGGGTGGGCGTGGCCAAATACAGCATGTTTTCTTAAAGTGACAGAGCCCTGAAACGGCTCATTCTGGAAGGTACTGAAACTGTCATGGATAAAACAGCTTCATGTGAGGGATTTACTGCAGAGAACGTTATAAACAGCTTTTTTACCGACCATAGAGCTATTATAACTTTTTAAAAAATTCATGCTATGTCTTATTTTCAAAGAAAACCAACTTTGAGTTGGATTAAATAAACAAAATGTTCATTTAAAGAGACAAACTTTACATAAAAACCAAATAAACTTGAAATGTCCATTTTAATTCCGCGGCTCCTGAGGTTGAAGCTTCAGGGTCAGATAGAGGAAGCCTCGACGTCCATCATCAGAGCTGATTAAAGTGTTTCCATTAATCCAAAAATAGAAGAAAATTTGCTAAAATCGATGAAGATCAAAACAATAATATCTATACCTAGCTGAGCTCCAGTAGAATTGGTCCTTAACCAGGATATTTGAGGTGAAAATAAAATACATGAACCTTTATGGAATAATTGTACTTTTGCTCTAATCTGCAGGTACCTGAACCAAGTGATGAGGCTGAACTTCACCAGAGAGTCTCACCTGCGCCGCTTCAACCGCCTGCTGGCCTACAACCTGCCTCAGGAGATGGAGATGCTCAAGTAAGATCACAAATGATGCACGTTCTCTTTAGGAGACACTTAGTTATTACTGATGTCTGCGTGTTTTTTGTTTCTGCTCAGGCTGCTGCTGGAGTCCACTCACTCTCCCGTGGTTTTCTGCCACAACGACTGCCAAGAAGGTGGAACCACAAACACCTTTTCTCTCATTCATTTGTTTTTTACTCTGTTTTTTAACGTTTTTGTCTTCGGGTTGCGTTCAGGGAACATCCTGCTGCTGAAGGGTCACCAGAGCTCAGGCAGCCAGAAGCTGATGCTGATTGATTTTGAGTACAGCAGCTACAACTACAGGTACTTTAACAGCAGCTCAAACACAAATCTGGTCATGGTTTATCACGTTTATGTAACGTTGCAGCTTTTAGTTTTCTCCCGAATCGAAGTCTTGCATCTCTCGTCTCTCATCCTCATCTCTGTAATTCTCCTCACGTCGAAGCTTTAATCTCCTAAAACAAAGAAGAAGGAAAAAAGAACGAGTCCAGCTTGTTTCATCAATATTTGCAGACTCTGGCAGCCACGGCTCATCCTGTTAAAAAATTCACTGCAGCCGTTATGTAACGAGGATTTGGCAGACTAGAGAGGATGGAGGCAATGGAAAGACCTGTCAGTGTGACTTATGGAGACGGGGGAGGGGGGGCTGCAGTGTGTTTCCACTACAATTTATCTAAAGGGCTCAGTGTGTGTGTGTGTGTGTGTGTGTGTCATTTATGGGAAACAGCGTAGATCGCTGAGAACTCCCCCTCCTCTCCCCTTAAAGTTCCTCCAGATATCAAACACGTGACCTCGGGATGGCACCCCCCCCTTCCGTCTCATGCAGTGGGAGTTTTAGGTTTTTTCATGCCTTCAGATTTAAGCATTGGTCAGAAGAGGAAACGGGGGAGGGGGTGGGATCCCAGTCTGGAGCCTCCCTGCAGAGCAAAGGGAGGCTTTGTGCTGAAAACAATCCACTCCTGATAAAGAGTGTGGGAAACGGGCTCTAAGTGCCACATGTGTCCACATGTGTAAGTCTGGATCACGATGACTTCAACGGAAATAAAGAAATCAAGTGGAACCCAGTTATGACTCATTAATGCCATTTTCATGTTGTAATAGTTTATGTGTGTTGGTTTAGTTTTAGCTAATCTGCTTTTTGGCACGAATTAGTCTTTTATTTATTTTATTTTATTTTTTTATTATTTTATTGTATTGTATTTTATTTTATTTATTTATTTTTAATTTAATTTATTTTAATTTAATTTATTTTTATTTTATTAATTTTAATTTATTTTATTTAGCAGGTGTTAACTGTAATTCTTTATAAATAACATTTCCTTTTGTTCTCCATTCGTTTGTGTTGCAGAGGGTTTGATATTGGCAACCATTTCTGTGAATGGATGTACGACTACAACTGTGACGAGTTTCCCTTCTTCAAAGTCAGCCCCCAGAGCTACCCTTCAAAAGCCCAGCAGGTGCGTCAGGCATCATCATGCTGATCTATTATTATTTATTTGAGTTGTAACTGTTGCCTGATGTCTGTGCAGCTGCACTTCATTGAAAGCTACCTGCAGGAGTCCGATGGAGGGTTTGACAGCCTGAGCAGAGAGGACCAGGTGAAGCTGAAGGAGGAGCTGTATGTTGAAGTCAACAGGTGAGTTCAGGTGTAGATCAGACTCAGAGGGAATCATTTAAAGGAGTTTTTTCTAATCATCTTTGTTTTCCGAGCGTAGGTTCTCACTGGCATCTCACTTCTTTTGGGGCTTGTGGTCCATCATCCAGGCCCGGCTCTCCACCATCGAGTTTGGATACCTGGTGAGCTTTTTTTATTTTTTAAGAGATCTTTATAAATATTTGATTGGTTTTAGGTTTTACAACATTTACATTTCAATCCTTTTAAGGTCCGCTGAGCCGCACACAAACAGGCTCTGGTGTTTACCTTCAGTAAAATGTTCACAGGGAGCTGGACTGTGATCGTTTTTATGTGTTTGTAAGATTACGTCAGAGAGGGTGAGGTGTCAACACAGAGATGAGACGAGGTCAGAGTCCGTCAGCGTAGGTTACCGTGATAGCTGTGATGTCACGATGTCATGGCAGAGAGCAGCTTCTAAAGAATATACTGGCTCAATAACAACAACAACAATGGAACAAACACCGGTCCGAAAAATCCTGGATTGGATCATTTAGGCAAGGTGTAGGGAACCCTGGACCTGAAGAGCCGCTATCCAGCATGTTTTAGAGGTTTCCCTGCTTCAACACAGGTGATTCACCTGCTCAGCAGCTCATCAGGCTCTGTAGAAGCCTGTTAATCACCTGCTGATTAAAATCAGGTGTGTTGAAGCAGGGAAACCTCTAAAACGTGCTCTCCAGGACTAGACTGGAGTTTCCTACCCCTGACTCAAAACCAAAGATTAAGCTAAAAGAAAACATTTAAAAATAAGTTATACAGACATTTATATTTTCTATCTTCTCAACTGAACATGAATTTTTATTTCTGTCCCATTCTGACAGCTTAGGCCGAGTGAAAGGTGGATCTGAGTTCTGAGTGTGAGATACTCCTCCTGTTGCATAGTTAACTTTTAGAATGTGTGGCACAGGCAGAGACGCACAAAAATGTCCATAAATAGGAGAATATTGACATGAATTGTTGTTTCCCACCTATACATTGATTTGATCTGTGTTGCAGGAGTACGCCCAGGCCAGGTTTGACGCCTACTTCCAGCAGAAGAAGATCTGGGCCGCCTAAGAGAAGCGAGACAACCGAGTGGTTTGTCCACACGTTGAGCCAAAACGTCCAACGTTGGGCGACGGGAAGGCTGATAAAGATTCGACGATCAACGCTTTACTTACACTCCCTGCTTCGAGGGGATTCGCTGCCTATCGTTGGTGTTGTCTTGACCAAAAAGCCAAAACTGAATCACCTGGTGGCTTGGTGCTTAAACACGCCCCACAATCCACCGCGGCTCAAGGTTTACGCTGCGTAGCTACACCAAGTCCAACAAATATAAAAAAAGGAAAGGAAAGAGAAGACATCGACGTTTACTAACCTTCATTACTGGTCAGAAGTGCTTTGTTCAGACCATATCGCTAACAGGACTGGTTTGGGTGGGTTTCTGTTAGAACATTGCATCAATGTGTAAGTAGGGACCATTTCCTGATGGGAATGTTCTGTTGGAAAGAACCAAAATGCAAACTACTCTGGGTAGTTTAGCTGATTAAGGCAGCCGGTTTCTAACTGTGTATAATATATAAATATATCTATTTGAATGTGCCAGCGGCGCGGCCCTGTGTGTTACAGGTGGGCAGGTGGAATAACGACCTGATCTGCAGGTCTGGTTTCTGTAAACACTTGCTGTTTTTTTTATGGGTATTTTTTTGTTTTAATGGATGTGTTTGACGTTGTCAAAGTCGGGGCATATACAGTTCTTTTTATATTTTTAAGGATGTGAATATTTTCTTGTGAGGCTTCACCAAATCTGATTGAAAAAGATCGACTTCAGGTGTTTCTATGATACCTGAAGGTCTCTGTGACGTCCAAACTAACAATCCTCCATCGTTTTTACGTGGAGGGTTTGTTCCTGATTACTGTGATTAGTAGACGTTCATCTCTGTGCAGTTTCCACTAGATCTGAGCTCTCTGATGTAGACAAAAACATCCCAGAATCCAGAAAATCGAGCTCTGCTCACGTAAAATAATTAGTTATGTTTTTTTTGCACAAATTTTGCACAATTTGTTTACAACTTATTTTTAAACAAAATGTGCAACTATTATTTTAATAGTAGATTTCAGAAAATAAATAGAGATTGATTCCTGGCTCAAATCATCACAGACATCATATACATCCGCGACGTGGACTGGCACTGCCTATTGGAGCTGGCGTAGCAGCGGGCCGCCATCTTGGATGGGTCTCCATTCACCCTAGTGCATTTGTTCCTACTGAGGAAGGTGCTTACCCAACTAAAAACATATTTTGTTATGCTTTTTCACAAAGGCAGACATATAGTATGGTATGATAATTAAAATATAAATGTAATTAAAATTAAACTATGCCCGTTTTTGTGCAGCCTACAGTTGCAACAACCGGCATACTATTGAAAACAGATCACACGGGATTACTATTTACTTTTCTAGCCTACCTGATGGGACTTTATATTTTCATTTAATTTGTTTAAATATATTTATATTTTCATTATCATGCCATACCATGTGTCTGATTTTGTGAAAAAGTTTGATAAAGTGTATTTTTAGTTGGGTAAGCACCTTCCTCAGTAGAAATGAATGCACTGGGGGCGAATGGAGACCCATCCAAGATGGCGTCAGGCCACTACGGCAGCTCCAATAGGCAGCGCCAGTCCACGGGGCGCCTATGTCGTATATGATGTCTGTGATGACCACCCTCTTGCTGAAAAGTCTGATTTGTGGACCTGAAACTTTATAACACAGAAGAACCTCGATTTTAAAACACTTTAAAACAAGAAGCTGTGAAAGTAAAACAAATCCCACCAGATTTCTCCAAACCGAACATCTAGAGACGTTCTCTTATCTGCAAATTCTGACCAAATTTGTGTTTAAGATGGTTTTTATCACTTCTTTTCCTCTTTTGTTTGGTACCAGTAGCCGTGCCTGACGATGTTTACAAGCACTCAACATTTCCCACATAAACAGCTAATATTTTCAGTCAAACCAACATGGAAGAGTTAGCCTTTCTGTAGCAACAGATGATTGTTTTTATAGTAATAATGAAAAGCCTTCATCACTTATTAACAGTTTTATCTCATTTCATTATTTCTGTTTACTTATTTTAGAACAAAAACTCTGAAAAAGTGCTTTTAAAGCAGTTTCTAGCTGCAAACTTCACTACGCTACTACTAGCTTTAGCTAATCAGTGTGAAGATTTATTCTGACCTTTTTTTGGCCATTTTGACTTTATTTTTGAATATTACTGTATAATCATTACTCTAATTCTAATGTATTAAAAACAGACGCTAACAAGCGTAGCATAAACGACTACAACAGCTAGTCAAGACTTGTTGCTTCCACACTAATCTAAATATTTATTTTTTTCACTTTTAAAAGTATATAGAGCTACTGCTGCTGCTTTTGCGAGGCAGTTTTGTTTGACGTTAAGGAATCTTAATTAAAACATTTACACAATAATAATAATAAAAAAAACACCAAAACTTGTGAAAAATCTGCTGCATGGTTACTAAAACATGGAAAAGTGATCAGATGCTGCTACAAACTCCAACGTTCCCAGTCCCCTCTGTTTCCTGTTTAGCTGTGAATGTTTGGGATGGGCAGGATGACACTGAACTGGTCGCCCGATACTGGAACCAGAGCCCTTTGGAGGCTCATAGTAAGATGTTAAGCTGTTGTGTATTTATATTTACTTTCTGTAGATGTATTTTATGTTCATATTCTGGCTGACACCGTTAGAATGTGCAGTGGGTTTGACTGGACGGATATTAAAATGTAATCTGTTACTGGTACTTCTTCACTGTGATTCTGTTCAACCAATCAGATTTTTTTACTTCATCACTCAGAAGTTGTCTTTAATATTTTTTATAGATCGTGTGCCCTGACTTTGCTTATTTGTAAAAAATAAAACTTTTTTGTAAATATGCTGCATTCCATTTTCACACGCAGGATGAGGTTTTGGATCTGATCTGTTCCTCCAGTAAGACGATTATTAATCCCCAGTTGCAGAACAAACACTCACATTTCTGTTAATTGTAATATTCACTAACAAACATGTAGAAAGATTATTTAAAATGATGATTTAACTTTATTGCTGTTATTAAAGTGCATTAAAACCTCTGATCTGTGAAGACGGCCACCCTTTTGCTATCTATGCAGCTGTTCTGAACGCTGAATGTGCACCGAGTGACGACTTGTTAAAGACTTGGGTGAAACTAGTCTAGCTGTAAATTTACTGATCACTGAAATAAAGTAATAAAGATGAAGCAACTGGCTGTTGTGGATTTATTTGACTGTTTTATTTATGTGACAGCTCAAAACTTCATTTTAGATTCCTCTGTTCAAATGTTTTTTGGGATTTAAGCAGAAGAATTCTATAAAAATCACCTCGACGTTTATATGTTTGGTATCAAACATGAACGACGACAGCTCCCCGTTGTGCTTTCATCGTCCATCCAGGAGGGAACCGTGATCTCCAGGTTCTCTCAGCATCCCTTCAGCCTCCTCCCAGCATGAAGGAGTTCACCAGGAGTCATCCTATCCAGATTCCTGCACCACCTCAGCTGATTCATTCTGATGAGGAGGAGCAGCAGCTCTGCTTCCTGGATGAAGGAGCTCCTCATCTCATCTCTAAGTATGAACCTGGCCAGCCAGAAGGAGCTCATGTTAGCTTCTCGTGGTCACCTGGGAGGGTCAGAATGTGGATAGAATAGAAGGAAGGAAACCTTGAGATCCAGACTTTGAGGATGCTAAATCATCTGCCTGAAGGAAGGAGGGTGAACAAGGCCTGGATGAGTTGGTCCGTCCTGTTCTAATTGTAGCAACCACTAATTTTTAATTTCATGAGGGTTTTATGAGAAGGGATGATATGATTTAAATGTGGAAATCTTCATATTTAACATCTTTTACCTGGCGTTATTTTGTGTTTATAAAGCGCCCAGATGTAAAAAAATAAAAGACCCCGTTGCCGTGGTTACACATTATGAAAAAGATGCTTACAAGTGGGGCTGCACAATGGAGCAGGGGTTAGTGCTGTTGCCATGCAGCAAGAAGCTCGCAGGTTCGAATCCCAGCCTGGGGCTTCCCTGCATGGAGCTTACACATTCTCCCTGCATGCATGTGCCTCGGCTGTCAGGTTGATCGGTTTCTCTAAATAGTCCTTAGGTGTGAGTGTGTGCATGCATGGCTGTTTGTCCTGTGTGTCTCTGTGTTGCCCTATGATGGACTTGCAACCTGAGGGTGTAACCCATCTGCATGCCCAAAGCCTGCTGGAGATATAGGCACCCACAACCCTGCATGGACAAGCAGGCATAGAAAATGGATGGATGGATGTTTACAAGTGACAAAAGTACTATCTGATTATAATGTTGCAGTAAAACATGCAAACCAACATTTAAATTGTTTAAAAATGTGTTTTCTCCAAAGTTCTTACTAGAAAAACCTCAATGTTATTATTAGTGTTTTTAACTGAGATGCACTAATATCAGCATATTTATGCTAATAGGGCAACTTACCAAATACTTTTATATTAATGCTTAATCAGCATCTTAAGCACATAAAAAAAATATTTGCACTTTTTCACAAAAATTCTATTGTGCAAAACATCTTACCAGACTTTATTCAGTTACACCAGCATTAAGAGTTTAAAACACAAAGATTTCCCAACCTTCTAGAGTTTTCTGCAGGAATTTTCCAGACTGGATCAGCAGTCAGGACAGATTTTTTCAGAATCCTCATTAAGGTAATGGACACTGAGACGAGTGAAATGAGCGATGAGTCACATTTGGCCCGACGGAGGGAATCTGCAGCCAAATGAGCGTTTCATAAAAGACGGGTGACATCAGCCAACGTCCCAACGAGCTGCCAATAACAAACCTCTGCAGAGGCAGAGCAGCTTGAAACACAGCCACAGAGAAGAAAAGCCAAACGGTTTTTGCTTGTTTTTGATTTATATTTTTGAGTCATTTTCATTAATGCATGCCTGGTTTCTCTCGGTTAAAGAATTCATCAGTTCTCATCTTTCAGAGGTTCTGCCAGCACATTTAATTCATTCCAATAAAACTTCTAAACCTTTTAAAAGTACACCATCCTCTGATTCAGTTTGACTTTTAACGTGATTGGACCATCTAAAGGCTCGATTGTTCATATTTTGAGGTTGTTTTGGCATCACCTGGGTAAGGAACAAGGAAAACAGAAACAATATCAGATGTTTACGTCAGCCATGCTGTCCTCTGACTTCCATTTCCTGATTAAAAGAGACAGAAAAAGTAAAAGTGTGTGTGAGGAGATAATGATCAATTTTGAAAGTAAACTGGTGAATTCAGCTGGAAAAACCCCCAAATAGCTGCAGATCAATGTCATTTTTATATACATATTGACATATTGCAGTGAACACACCTGCAAGTTAATTTCTCTCCACGTTTTCTGAGAAAAAAAACAACATTTTGCTAATTTGACATCATTTTGATATTTAAAGAATGATTTAGAAGCAGAAAAGTCATTTGAACGACGTATTTGGTGTTACAGCAGAATCCCAGAGAAACAGGAAGTAAAAGAAAGTGGAAAAGATGAACTGAAAAGAGAGATGTGTGTGTTTCTGGTTGTGTTGGGAAAGGAATGCGAGCTTGCAGAAGTACAGATAGGGGGGAAGGGACGGGGTCAATGTCCACTGCTGAGAGGACCCCGTCCTCAGGGAGCACAGGAAAGCAAACTCAACAGATCTTGAGTCAAACTACATCACTCAGGATTTTAAAGAAAGAGTTAAAGAAAACTCCAAACATGTTGCTTTCATTAGAGCTTCCTGCACCTGGTTTTCCCTGGAACGACTGAGAATCCCGAACATTTGGTTGGAGTGAGAGGAAAAGCTTTATTTTGCATGCAGAGACCTTGGTTCCCCCTGTTGACACGCAGACCAACAGCATGACAAGAATGCAGTGGAGAGGAATGTCAACACAAAGACTATTGTGAGACTAGAGAGTTGGCGTTGTCAGCCGGGAGATTTTTCACCGGACAAGTCGCTTGTTTACATCTGAGCGATCGGTTTTTGTGGTTTGGAATTCCGGTCACAACAAAACTGATGCATCGACGGAACTTCGGGAAGCATGCGAAATATTTCTAATCAAGCAATTTTTTAAAAAGCCAAATAAAAGGAAAATAAATTATAGAATGATAGTTTATTTACTTTACCATTTTTAACGAATATGCTCTTATACTGAAAGTTTTCTCCAATATTTCTTTTTTTTTTTGTAATCAGGCGGGTCATTCCAGCCTGAATAAATATATACTACAAAACAAGAAGGGTTTGTTGACTGAAATATAATTAATCGATTTTGATTGGTGGATATTTGTCGATGGTGAGCTCTTATTGTGAAAGGGCATAGTTCTGTAGTTCAGGTGCAACAGTCAGAGATTTGTGAAGGTAAGAGCCGGACAGCATGATCTGGGAGGCCCCTGTGAGATGTTGTGCTGGAAGCTTTTATTCTGAAAGAGTGGACAGAGAAATGTTATGGATGGCTGAAGGTAGAAGAGCAGATGATGGTGGCACCAGTGACCTGACACAGCTGTTCCAGCTCCTGTGATCAAAAAGAGAAATGTGGGGAGATGACGTTCTGAACTGGACCAAGGGAACTTGTGCTAATTATCGTCATGACGATCAGACATGGACCAAATGGGATGATGCTGAAGAAGAAAATGTGGATCTTGGGTCCTCTGAGTTCCAGGGATGAACGTTGATGTTGCAATCCTGTAACTCTGGTGAAAAGTGGGACAAAGGGCTTTGAGTGGAGAAAAGAATAACTGAGAATGTGTGAAGGACGACTACAGGATCAGGTTCTTTAGATCTGGGCTGGACCTGGGAGGGAACTGGGCACGGTCCTTTTCCCAGAAGTTCAGTTATTTGAACATTCTGTACTTTTTGAGGCGTTTCTTGTTTCGTTCCTAAATCTACAGGTGTGTGCTTGAGTCTCATTCCAGCGCTGCCTCATATGGTTGTTCATTTGTCTCACATTAAGGGATTTGTGTACATATGTTAGGACCTCCAAACATTTCATTCATTTTTAAAGCTAAATAAATAAGCAAAAAATGACTGCTGTCATAATTCAGGAATTTTGCACATTTTTTTTGCCTCTTTTTTCTGCATATTTTCAAATTTGATGATTAAGTTTCATTTTATTCCACTGTTGTACATTTTTTAACTTTTTGCACACTTTTTTGTCCTGTACAAGTCTGAATCAAATCAATAACAACAAAAATTTTAATTAGATGCAGAATTTCTTATATTATTGTCAATTTTGTACTTTATCTAAATATAATTTTTTTTATTATAACCAAAGCATCTAAATTGCATCAGAACCATATTATATTAGCAAAGGGGTGAGATATAATAACTAAGTTTCTACTGATTATTCTGATTAAACTTTATTTTACTTAAACATCTTTGTGTTCAGGGCATCATTTAAATATTATAAATAATTAAATGTAGCTGGCAAACTTGGGATGCACTTCAGGCAAAGATCAATTGTTGTTAACCAAAGCTCAACAGCATCATCTAGTGGCAGCAAAGGGTTTAGCTCTATGTTTAAAAAGCAAAATTGCACCAACTGAGAAAATAAAGGGAGAAAAATCATATAAACCTGTTTAGTTAGGATTAAATTTTCACACATGCCTTGCAGACAGGAAATGTTTGCAAGCACTAAAGATGAGTGCAACTTAAATTATTTGTGCTGGTTTCCTTTATCTGGTAAAACGTAAAAAAATAAAATAAAATAAAAACCAGAGGGTAAATGATGGATGGGAGGCATCTGATAATTCATCCAATTATTATTTTTGAATCTTTGTCAGATTTTCCTAAAATTGCAATAAATTCTTCCCACAGTTTAAAATACTCTGGATGACCAGCAGAGGGCCTTAGAGAACCAGAAAGTGGGATTAGGATTAGACTGGGATTAGGATTACATCATCATGCAGACATGTGATATAATCCCAGTGATGATCTGGTAGATTTTACATGTCTAAGACGACCCTGAGCTGGTCTGAAATGTTCCTTTAATTACAGAAAAATAAACAAAACACACAAAAGTAAACACAAAAACAAAATAATCTTTATGTTCTTCATTTTAATCAGTCTTGTAAATGAGCACACACACACACACACACACACACACACACGCACACACGCACACAGATTTGAGAAAAAATATTTTGTTTAGCTTTTTGTATGTTTTTCACAGATATGAAACAATTTATAAAGATTAGTTTGTTAATATTTATGAAAATAACAGAATGCAAAGAAATTAGTTCAAAATTAAGCTAAAGTTTCATCTCAGTTTCTGTTAAAGATCTAAAAACTTCACATAGATTTCTATTTTTTACATTTTCAGAATGATGTGTCTAAATCTTTAGCAGCTACTGCAGCGTCTTCTTCAGGAAGTCAACCAGGAGATGATGGGGGAAGCCAAAGTCCATCTGAGTCAAAATAAAACCCTGCAGCACAAAGCGAGGGACGGCTGAGTGCAGAGAGTCGGCACAAACAGATAAAAACCCAAAATAAAGAGCAACACTTACGTCTCGATGGAGCACCTCAGGGTTAATGATGTCAAACAGGTTAGCTCCCTGTTTATCCAGCAGTCTGGTTAGCTCCACCTGAAGAACTGAAACACACAAAAGCAGAACATTCTCAAAAGAAATGCATTTATTAGAATTAATTATGCAACATTAACCATTTAGTGTCAGAAAGTCATACTGAGTGAGTCTGTTTCGTACCAGACAGAACTTTAGGAACGCCTATTTTCTCCACAGCTTCTCTTATGAACTCTAGCTGGGCCTCATCAGAATTCTGGAGACAGGAAGGGACATTTTGAAATGTGGCGGTCTTATATCACACTGATAATGATGATTAATAAAAGATGAATGCTAATTCTGGTTCTGCCCATTTCCCAAAGACAATTAACAGAACCTTCAACAAGATGATCTTTAAAATAAACTCCTACCTGCTGATTTTGTGAGGGTAGTTCAGCTCGAAGCACAATTATCCTATAAGGAATCACAAATGTCAAGTGGAAAAATAATCTGTGCACAATTACGGAAATGATAAAATTAGTAAATATCTTTATGATAATCATGAATTTTTGTAAAAAAAAAAAAAAAGACATTAAAGTGGATTATGGATCTATAGTTATAGATCGTTAAGCTTTTGTGTTGTTTTTCATTTACAGACTAATTTGCAAGGTTGTTCAAAAATGAGAAAACGTGTAAAAATACAAAAATAATTCAAAGCTATTCTTACTGTAGCGGCTGACCGTGCAGGGAGAGTTTCTTGTCTGCATAAGAAGCTGTGACATTCACAGAAACATCCTAGAGAACAGAAACAACACAGCATTAATAACCACAATTTTAATTAATTTTAAAATTTCAGAGACAGAGTAACAATAATTATTAGGAAATCAGATCCTGAATCAGTTTAAAAAGAAAAATAAGACCCTTAATGCACCAAAGCTTAAAAAATCCTCTTAATGTGTCAAATAAAAACTATTTTTGATATATTTTTTTGTCCTGTTAACAGTGGTGTTCCCAGAAAAGTGTCATACAGGTGGCCATGGGGCCTGAGAAAATTTTGGGGTGGCACACCAAACTGATCCTCATGGTAACTCTGGGAAAGTTTAGCCTGTGGCGACATAATAAATGCTCCTTTATTCATTTTCATTAAAAAAACAATATGCACTTACATCAAATTTGAGAAACACTCAAATAAAAAAAAACATTGGAAACGGTTATTTGATGTTGTTTCAACATTTATTTTAGCTTAATTCACCTGTTGTTTCTTTACTAAAACATCCACAAAATCTACGGTGATTGAAACCTTTATTTTGAAAATGGTGAGCAGCAGCAACATAAACATTTTTTTTTTAAATTCTGATTATTTATTCATTAAAGTTGTAATTTTTTATATGGTTTTACATGTCTTTGTTAAACAAGATAATTTTATGGTTTGTTTGAACATTAATATGAATTATTAAAGAACACTGGTCTTCCCTGGAGTGGCCAGCAATTTTCTAGGGGTAGCCATGGCCACCCCTGGCCACCCCTTGGGGGCTCCACTGTTTGTAAAGTACATTTGTTCATCTTCAAGCATGTACAAGTTGATGTTTCACATTTTCCCAGAATTAGTGATAATTTAAATACTAAATAACTGTACCTATGCTTAAAACCATCATTTATCTTCCCTGTTCCATAAAAGTAAAAGTTAGTTAGAGTTTCTAGCTCTTTCAGTCACTTTATTAAACAATTCAAGCACTTTCAAAAGCACTTGAAAACGCCACAGTAAAATTCAAGCATGGGTGGTAGAGCCTGTTAGATCATGCATCTTGTAACGGACGTGAGGTCACTCCTGGCTGGCTCGCCAATTTTGTAACGGATATAAAGTTATTAGATTTTATTATTTATGAAATTAGGATCTTTTGATTGCCAGGGAAGTTTATTCACCAATGAAATGCTGCTGAATTTATGGATTTATTGCAGCAGCATCACTTTTAAATTTGATTTATTAAATACAGACAACAAAATAAAAGCAACCACCCCAGGTTCACAATCATTTACATTTAAATTCCATCATTTTCATCAAAACTACTGAATTGTAATAAATCAGTATCAATAACTTTTGTCTTCCTTTATTTGATCCTGGTTAAAACACCGTAGCAGATATTCGTGTCTGGTCTGATTTTACCGTTTGAAAGAAGAGTGTCGCCGTGTCTCGACCCTCACAGTAGAGTTCTCCAGACGCCTGTGCCCAGACCGTCGTTCCCGAAGCGGAGGAGTTCAGGGAGGGAACAGATGAACTCCAAACCCGGAGCTCTGAAGTAGCCGATTCCATCAGACACTAAAAAAGCAAACACAAACCTGAGTAAAGGCGATCGCTTCAGGGAAATGCAAACATTTTCATTCTCACCTTTTCCAGATTTAGAGGCATGATGCTGGAGAGACTCGTCCAGGAAAGACCCTAAAATATCATTGACACAAACACAGAGTCTAGTTACTATGTCTCTGTTTCTTAACCTCATTTAGCCTTTTAACTGATACCTACGGTGAGCTCCTCTGATGAGAGGTTGAGATGGAAACGACCGTCTTGATGAGCAGCAGCAATCAAAGGTCTGAAGACCTCATCTGGAGTCAAAACAATTAAACACTTTATCAGAAAAAGAAAATCAACCTGAAAATCTCATTAAGCAACAATCTTCATGATGCAGACACATGATGTGCAGAATCTAAAACCTTGAAGTTAATTCTGACGTGTAAGACCGATTTCTGTTTCTACCTGCAGATTTTAAACACATCATAATGACAGCTGCTCACCTGAGAACCAGAAGTAAAGCATCCTGTTTTCATTCAGCTGGTTGGGATGGAAGACGGAGTCGCTGATCACTGAAGACGTGTTGTTGTAGTTCGTCAGCCCCTGAAAGGAATATCTCTAGGATGAGTTTAACCCATAAATAAATGAGACAACAGCTGTTTACCTTGTGGTATGATTCGATGTAGTTGGCTGTGATGACAGGAACAGAAGTCACGCCGATGTTCACGCTGATGCCTCCATCACGCAGGAAATCAGCTGGAAATGAACAAAAACACTCAGACTCGCATAAGACGAGGTTAAAGAGTCAAATTAAAGCAATAAAACCAAACAACTTAGTTAATTAAAGCTGTATCAATAACCAAAAATCGGTTTGTTTTCTAAAACGACATTTTTGTTCACTGCAGAAACTCTACAACAAACTTTCTTTTTTTTTTGTCGTATCATGAATGTAAAACTTTTGTGGGAAAAATCGATTCTGTGCATTTTTGGCTTGCTTTTAGCACCCCCTAGTGTTCAAGAGCAATACCAAAAGTGAAACTTATCTCCTGGCTGTGCGTTGGTCTTTTTAACACCTTAATCTAACAGCTGAAATGTCTCCTCAGCCTTCATTAGTGTCTACAGGAGCGGTTCATCACTAAATCAAACACATCAGCTGTGTTCATGATCTAAAACATGCAGGAAACATGCTGGAAGCAGACTGCAGCACCAGGCATGTCAGCTCCACTTTATTAAAGTCCAACAGGGACCGGACCGCCACTCTGAAGTTGCAAGTGTGGTATTCTGGCCACAGAGGGTGGTGGGGGTCTGAGTGACATTTCATTAACCCTGTAAAGGGTCATTTTAGCACAAACTGGCTCAAGAACATGATTTAAACATACCGGGGTATGATAAAGTTGCATAGTATGGCTTTAACTTTGACAAAATGCATGGATTAAGAAGATAATCTCTCACCTGCTGTGTCTTGTATGAAGTCAGCTAGTATGTCTGCCACATTATTGATCTCCTTACACACCTGCGTATGACATTTGTTATTTTAGTCTGATCACATGAACAGTCGGTCTTTGACCTCACCTGTAATTTGATGAACAGATTCACTGTGAAGGTGATAAAGTCAGTAAAGATCCTCTTGAGCCAGCTGGGCCTGACCAACAACAAACCAACACAAGTTAAGGAGCTCAAACCCAGTTAGACGATCTGCTCTGGGACTGTTTTTGTCTCTTACTCTTTGTCTCCCTGCAGGTAAAGGTGAAACTTGTGAAATTTCAGGTAACAATTCGAAGTGTCTGCTGCCACTTTTGCTTTTTCACAATCTGAGGAGATAAAAGAAGAGCTAAAGGAGAAACACTAAAAAAGGATTAAATTAATATTACTGCACTCTTGAATTAGAGCAAAAACAGCGTGCTAAAGAGGCATTATTTAGTCCCATGATGGATCAGGGTTTCTCAGGTGAAAAATTAATCACTCACAGAGTTTTGGGTTGATTTCAAGATCAATCTGAGTCTCGATCTCAAAATCAAGAGTCTGTTCAATGTTGACTCTGAAAAAGAGAAAAACACAACAAATACATTTATTTAGGCATCCTCCAGGGAGGATGTTCTGGCACTTTAACATTTCATTCTGTTAAGCTTTGGTCTGTTTTTATTATGTAGGGTAGGCATGTCTAAAGTGCGGTTCGAGGGCCATTTGCAGCCCTCAAGGTGACCTTGTGTGGCCCCAAAACTTATTTTAACATGTTTATGATGGGATTATTATTTTTTTAATTTTGAAGCCTATTTTTGAGCAGCTCAAATAAAATAAAAATCAAATAAAATATTTCTAAGATTTTTTTTTTTCAAAGAAAAAATAATAGGGGTGGGAATTAAACTATGATTAATTATGATTAATTAATTAGAAAAAAATAACTTGTTAAAAAATGTATGCATTTAACTCTTTAATCAATACCATTATCAAAATGTACTTCAAATAGTATTGTACTTTTAGGTCTGTCCTCTTCTTGCCAGTGAGATATATATATATATATATATATATATATATATATATATATATATATATATATATATATATATATATATATATATATATATTCTCATGTTTTGAATTTAAATACAATTCAAAAGCATCATTTTAGGAATTAAAAGCGCTTGAGTTTACAATAATAATGTCCATGACTATTGTTTGAGTCTCTGTCTAATTATTTTTAATTAAAAAAAAAATTCTTTCAGGGCAAATTTTCTTGAGCGATTAAAATGCGATTAATCAAGATTAATTAATTACAAAGCCTCTAATTAATTAGATTAATTTTTTAATTGAGTCCCACCCCTAAAAAATAATCACAATTTTTGGCCCTTGAGAACATTTAACTTGGCCCTCGTCATGAAAAATTTGGATACCTCTGATTTAGGGGGAAGTCTATTATAAATTATAGCCTTCATTTTTTATTATAAGAAAAAATTCTAATTTAAAATTTAACCCATGACATATTTAAAGCTTGTTTCCTTCTATTGTGAAAACAATTCCCTCAAAGGGAAAGCGTGGATTTCCAGAAGATTTGGGAAAAACCAACAAGTCGTCTCCATCATCGAGTACACATCTGTTTTTAGCATCACCCCTTTTCAAGCACCAGATGAGCTAATTAAATGTGTCTTTGGCTCTTATTGGTCACACTCTGACTCACAACCAGCTGCCATATCCATACTGGATGGTCCCTCCAAACACTGCAGACACGTTGCTAATCTTCAGGCCGATGCCTTCCCCAGCACGGAGCTCAAACTCACTTCGGCCGATCGACAGGTTGTGAACCTCCAAACTGATTTGGTCAAAATAAAGACACCATCAGCTGATGTCATGAAGTTTTATTTTTGCACAGTTGCATGAGTTTGCTTACTTGTCCAGGCCGTACAGGAGTCTGCCTAAGAGAAGCACGGACTTCTCTCCGTGCATGCGTGGGAATCGAGCGTGTTCAAACGCTGCTTCGATCACTTTGGTGGTTTTTTCGTTCACTGAAACAGCAAAGAAACAAACGCAAAGATTAAACTTGCAGCCATTTCCAATGCATCTGCCTTTTGTTTCTGAAAGTATCAGTTTCATCAGCAACATGCAGAACGTTAACCTTTGACCTGCATATTTAGAAAGAATTCTGAAAATGTTGCAGAGTTTTCTGGAAAAATCAATTATGCAAAACAGCACATCAGTGGGATAAAATAAGGCTTCCTGTATTATAGAAGAGATGTTTAAGCTTCGAGAGGTTTAGTGCATGTTTTAAAGCGGCTTCAGTCAGTTTGGTTTGGTGCCTAGAAGAGAACTGATGTGAGAATTATGTTGCAAAACTTTATTCAGCAGGTCTGGATTGTAATTTTGGAAGATTCACAAAGAGCTTTGAGTTCATTTCTATGATAAATGATGAAAATAAAATAAAAAAGCATGACTTTAAAAATACATATTTGCATTTCCTGTAAAAAAACGCAACCCAAAACAAGAACTTTGCTTGTAATAAAGTCTATTGTATTCTATTCTATTCTATTCTATTCTATTCTATTCTATTCTATTCTATTGAATTCTATTCTATTCTAGTCTATTCTATTCTATTGTATTCTATTGTATTCTATTGTATTCTATTCTATTCTATTCTATTCTATTCTATTCTATTCTATTCTATTCTATTCTATTCTATTATATTCTATTCTATTGTATTCTATTCTATTCTATTCTATTCTATTCTATTCTATTCTATTCTATTCTATTCTATTCTATTCTATTCTATTCTATTCTATTCTATTCTATTCTATTCTATTCTATTCTATTGAATTCTATTCTATTCTATTCTATTCTATTCTATTCTATTGTATTGTATTCTATTCTATTCTATTCTATTCAATTCTATTGAATTCTATTCTATTCTATTCTATTCTATTCTATTCTATTCTATTGTATTCTATTCTATTCTATTCTATTCTATTGTATTCTATTCTATTCTATTCTATTCTATTCTATTCTATTCTATTCTATTCTATTCTATTCTAGTCTATTCTATTCTATTCTATTCTATTCTATTCTATTGTATTCTATTCTATTATATTCTATTCTATTGTATTCTATTCTATTCTATTCTATTCTATTCTATTCTATTCTATTCTAGTCTATTCTATTCTATTCTATTCTATTCTATTCTATTCTATTCTATTGAATTCTATTCTATTCTATTCTATTCTATTCTATTCTATTGTATTGTATTCTATTCTATTCTATTCTATTCAATTCTATTGAATTCTATTCTATTCTATTCTATTCTATTCTATTCTATTCTATTCTATTGAATTCTATTCTATTCTATTCTATTCTATTGTCCATGAAAGCAGCAGGATAAATCTGTCACTGAAACCTGCAGAACAAGCTTATGTTAAACTTTTTAAAATGCCCAAAAGTGATCTGTTTAGTCTATTTTGATTACTTCACATGCACTGATTTGGAAATGTGAACGAGTTACCAAACGTTTGCCCTCGTATAGATGTTCTCTCACCTTCACGCTGACATATTCACAACCTTTTCTGCCTAAGTTCTGGAATCTGTGAGATCATTTGATTTTGAAGATCCAAGAATAGAAGAAATAAAAAAACCAAACATTTTTATTTGGATTTAAGCGACTAGGACTAAGAGTGGTTCTGAAATGTCATCGCTGCAAATAAGGCGGTCAGTACTCACACACGACAGCAGCAGGGTGGGTGAGCCTGCACACGATCCCGGTCAGTTTGTAGGCCGAAGCCGGATCCTGGAGGCAGCCGTGGGTCGCTCCGAACATGGACAGGAGCAGGAGCAGGAGCAGAGATGGGAAAACATAATCCTGCATCGTTCTTCTGGATGTTTCAGGTCAACTACAAACCTGATTAGAGACAAACGACTAGTCTGATCCACTCAGAGAGAAAAAAGGACCAACGACTCAGATTTAGGTTAAAAAAAGGAAAAACAGGTCAAAGTACAACTCAGAACCTCTGCTAGAAAAGCAAACTAAAGGGATTTAAAAAAAATCAAACAAATTTCCATTTTACTTCTGATTTATAAAAAAAAACACCTATCACTACTAGAGGTGCACGTACCTCACAGAGAAGCTTTTGAAATGAACGAAAATGAAATAAATCTAATAAAGAAGAAAATTGTTTCTCTGCTCTCCCCTGGTGAGCCGTCCCACGCTGTCCTGGTTTGTCCCAACAAAGAGAGTTTAACAGGTTCCCAGTGAAACCAGATCCAGGAGCCGAGTCCCACTTAAGCTGCGTTTGTTCTCCAGGTGAATCAGAGCTCTGACACAAGCAGCTCCAGCACTTCTGAGTTTAGATTTAACGTTCACTGATGCTAAATCACACGACAGAGGAGGATTTTTTCAGATATCTGAGCTTAGTTTTCCTGTTCTTTAATTTCCTCGTCTGCAGATCTTGTGGAACATTTTGGTGAAGGCAGTGGTCTAATGACAATAAACCCGGGATGAAGCAATAGGTCACTGGTGGGGGGTTGACTGATTAAACTGATAAAGACAGAATGCACCGCTGTTTATGCAGAAGGATGCTGATTTACCAACCAAAACATCTGGATTTATAATGGGAGCTGACCCAGATGGATCTGATGCGTTAGGAAATTTCCTGCTGGGAAATCGAATTTTTAATTAGAAATCTCCCACATTAATAAAAAATGGCATTCCTTGACAGCATTGTCATGTTTCAGCTGAATAATTAACCCCCAAGACTTCTAAAGGGCTCCAAAAGGTATGAGAAACACAACAACGAGACCAAACGCCTCACATCTCCACTAATCCAGGTGTCAGTGGAATCATTTAAACCAAACTAAAAGACTAAAGATCTGCTGCTGATGGGTTCCAGCAGACCGATCCAGAAACTGGAAGTATGACCATATTTGGCACGTGACTGTGATGAAATAGAAAATTGAGAAAACTGAACAGGCTGTAAAATACGACCAAAACGTTATACTAAAACTTCACAATAGCACCTGGAGTGACACATTTAATTATGATTTTTTTGCACAACTAGAGACTTAAAATGCACAACATGCTGTATTTAAGGAATAAAAAAGTGGATTTTCCAGGATATGTCCCCTTTAAATCTAAATGAATATGCAGGGACAACCGTTTCCCATCATCCTGCTGCAGGCGGGATGCATGCAGCCACATTTATTCACACACAAACAGAACTGGATTTTCTTTATGGTTTATATTTTCAGAGCTTTTCTCTCCAGAGCAGAACCGTCTATCAGCTCTAAATATTGATCTTTATTTAAGGAGGCCCCTTCAGCTGCTGAGTTAGCTAAAGGTCAGAATTTGAACTATTGCCCTGCAGCAAAGGTGTCCAAGTCTGGTCCTGGAGGTTTTCCAGCTTCCACACCTGATTCAACCTGTTCAGCTCTGCAGAAGCCTGTTAATCACCTGCTGATTAAAATCAGAGAAGCATATCCTGGATAGGAGCTCTCGACCAACCTCAGCAGGTTTCTAACGTCTGTTCTGAGAAAGCCTCCCTTAACACGTCACTAGGGGGAGCCCTTTCTCCTCAAACCTGCATGTCTCCAGTGTCTGAGGTCTTCTGGGGAAACCAACCAATCAGCAAGTAGCACATTATCATATTCATGTCCTGGCCCAGTGGGAGGAGTCAACTGCCTTTTTCACAGCAAGGCTGGTTTAGGGGGTTTAGAATGGCCTGCATCAGGGCTCCTGAGACAGATGAAAGCCAAAAGAACATTTCTGATGCTTTTAGAGGCTCAGAGCTGATTGTAGCTTCTCTTTAACACATGGATCCAAAAACAGTCTCCTAACCAGCAGAAACAGATAAAACAAATGAAAACAGGAAGTAATCGTTTGAGTTAAGAACATTTATTGCATCCATTATTGCAAATCCTCATAAACACACATATACGGTTATACGGCGTTAAAAATGTTCACAGATGGACGTTAAAAATACATTTTTATATACAAAGTGACCAAAGTCACAATCTAGAGTCTTTCCCCCAAAGGGAATGAGAGCTTTTATTAATCTACATAAAATAATCTGGTTTTGGGATTATAAAACCCACTTATTTACAGTTACAGAACAAAATCCATGCAGTTATTTTAAGCAGGTGACAGGTGAGTGTTGTTCCTGCAGCTGGTCAGGTCTCATGTGTTACAGCGGGAATAAATAAGAAGAAATTCTGTAGCATCGTTCTGGAATGTTAATGAAATGAAATGTGTAATGAAAACAAACAAAAAAAAGTCCTGATGAGACAAAACTCCCGTCAGCATCCACAAATAAATGACCTTCCATTTAAAAATAAAGTCTGTCCTGACCTGTGATTTCTACTTCCTGGAATAAAAACAGTTCTGAGTCCTAAAGGGTTTCTTTTAAATCAGCCTTTATAATAAATCACCTCTTTATTCTAAGACGTTTGCATAAAATAAGCTGCTGTAAAGTGCTGTGTGGACATATTTATTTACAAAACTCTTTTTAAAATCCGATAATATTTTACAGATCTGGAAGATTTTTTGGGTCACAAATAACTCAATAAAATGAAGAATCCAACAAAAACGCGTCCAGTTCCTTTTTCCTTGTTCTTCCTTATTATGGCCGGTTTATTATAGCAAAAAAAGGACGATTAAATTTCACTTTTCTGACATTTATCCTTTTTGTGAATCATTTCTAAACGTTCAGTTTGAACCATCAGGGATAAATAACACGCGTCATACTCCAACGGCACAAACAGATGCAGCCAACATGTGTCGGTTGGAAAACCAGCCTCTAATCTAAAGAAACCAGGACGTTTGTGTGCATAAACCTCACAGGAAGTGAAGGTTACAACCCAACAGAGGAGCAGCAGGTTCACGTTAACTCACTTCCTGTTTCCCGTAAGGCCGTGTGATGATGCAGAAAACCCCTAAAGCAGCATTTATTAACCGTCTGGACTGGAGATCAGGTTTAGTTCCTCGTTACTGACTAAACTGCTGCTTTTAAAGGCGGTAATTTGGTTTTCCACTAACAAAAGAATCACAGCAGCGTCAGCTTTACTAAAGGAGCGCTCCCAGCTGCTCAGTTGGCCAGACCCTGAGCGGCTTCAGGTATAAGAGAGGAGAAGAAGGTTTTAAAGAACACCCAGGCCGTCCACATCAGCGACACTCTGTGAGGAGGAACTAAAACAGCCGTCATTGGTTCCTCTGATGCTTCAGCTGCAGGTTCTTCCACCTGTTCATCAGCCTCCTCCTCAGCCTGACGAGAAGAGAGGAGAGGTTTTATTTTAGCCAACATTTAAAGATCAGCTCGTTTCCCACAAGTTCAGCAGACACGAAAGGGTAAAACTCTGGTTTCTTACTGGATCGGGGTCTTGGTTTCTGTCCTCGTTCTGCTGGTTGTGCTGGACCTCAGGAGGCTGCTGGAGGTTGGGTCCGGGGACCGCTGCAGGTCTTCTGAAGGGAAACCAGCCGACGGTGTGTCTGAAGGAAAAATAGGGTCAGAGAGACATTTAAACAACCGCTGTGGGACATGTGACCACTATGAACTAAAGAAAACTCATTTTAAAATTCAGGATGGTGAAGAAGTTAGGATCATGTTTAGTTTTCCGTTGTGGGAGGAAACGGAGTCGTCTGCTCATCTTGGCCTTCAGCACACAGATCCTTATTTACCTGACGTGTAACAGGATACAAGCACTCCCATCCTGAAGGCTGGGCTTTGTGTACACTGTCATCAGCCAGAGCACCACTGTGCGCCCCCTTCTGGTTGTTTTAGTAATTACATGTCCAAACAGCATCAAATAAACTAAAAAAACACCAAATAAAGTCTTTCTGTGACGTTTTTACCCTACAGAACAGCTGTAATGCAGCTGAAAACTCATTAATAGGCCTAAAGGACACTTGGGAATCATACGGATCCCTGTTTTGTTCCCAAACACCTCTCCTGTTTTTAAGGATTAAAGACACGAGGAGAGGTTTTGGCTTCGATGGTGGAAGAAGATCTGGACGCCAACATGAGCAGCTGATAGGAGCGAGTGGACTTCATGGTTGTTATTGATATTTTTCTTTAGCTGGACCAAATACTCAGTGAAATGCATATTTGTGTGTTTGTGACTAAACACTGGTTGTAACTGAACTCACAGGTACATGAGGAAGAGCGTGCTCATCACCAGCAGAAAGCGACTCAGGTTGGAGTTGAAGTACACGATCATGAGCAGAACGCCGAATCTCGCCGCCGAGTACAGCCAATCCAGCCAATCGCGCTCCACGTCCTCCTCGTCCTCCATTACCGGCCCGCCCTGCGCGTTCATCCGCATGTTCTGGTTGGCCTCCCCGGGATTGATGAAGGCGGCTTCCTGCACCGGGTTCTGATTCGCCGGCAGGTTGTCGATGGGGTTCTGATTGGCTATGGGAGCTGGGATGGGTACTTGGTGGGCGGGGACGTGCGGGTGCGGGCCGATGGTTGCTGCAGGTGTTGATGGAGCAGATCCTGCTGCTGCCAGAGCCGCGTGGCTGTGGAAGGAAAACCAGATTTAGAGAAGACACTATCAGGAGGTGTGTGTGTGTGTGTGTGTGTAACACTCACTACTGCATGTAATACTGTCTGGCGTAGACGTGCTGGAGCCACAGCAGCTGCTGAGGGCTGTACAGGGAGAACTGGGGGAAGGTTGGGTGTGTCAGCTGTGATGCTCCAGGCCTGCAGAGAGACACAATCTGTTCAAAACCTGAACTTTTCAACAACAAAATTCCTCTTAAAATTCCTGCTTAGAAGCTGCAGATTGATGCACTTTGCTAAAAGCAGCCAAACATTCCTCCTTCATGCAGCTTCTTTTATTCACATCGCTTACATGGTCGGAGTGGGCCATGCAGGAGTTTCCTGTGGAGATGCAGGGGTTGGAGTAGTAGACGATGATGATGATGTCTGCCTCCTCTGCCTCAGCTCTGGCGTGCTCGGGTTCTGAACCGGTGGAGCTTGATCCGTCTCTCTGGTCTGAAGAGGAAAGCAGAATTTTAAAAATCAGAAAACCACAAATGTGAGACAAATATGAAGAGATCCATTTTATCAGAAGACCAACAAAGACTTTAGGTATTAAATCAAGCATGGAGTGAAACTAACTTATGCATCCTTAGTGTCTGATCTCGAAAGCGTTCTGCTTCACAGCAGGTCGGTGATGGAGGAAGATGTGAGTGAGAGCATCTGCTGCTCTCACATTTCCTACATTTGCTTATTTGTTAAGAGTTTCAGTTTTTATTCTGATAAAAAAAAACTTCTGTTTCTAAAACCAAACCCTAAAGCTAACAAAATATGTTAAGATAAAAAGTTCACTTTTGCACAACAGCTTACTGAAATTCGATTTAGAAAACTATGTTCTTACTACAAGTTAGTAATTGTACTAAAATAAGGAAGTTCAGGATGAAAAAACCCCAGAACAAACTGAAACTGCTCATTTGCTTAATGTGTCACAGAAAACAGCAGAAGGTTCATTAAACTCTCGTGGGGTTTCGTTAACAATCACGGTGATCTGTCCCCATTAAAAAAACCTCCACTCAGGATTTCCATCAAGGCCCACCTTGGCTCCAGCTCTCGCCGCTGCTTGGGGGGGGTTCCTCATGGCACACACCAGGTGCAGCGTGGGAATGACGTCGGTCTGCAAAACATCAAGATGAAAATAAAAAGTTCAGCTAAGCTGACGGGTTCAGGTGAAGCGTGGCCACAGAGCTGACGTTAAACACCACAGGAGAGGACAGAGTAAACACAACAAACTGTTTGTCCTTCAGCCATGTTGGCTGAAAAACTCACGTTTCAGGTCACTTAAGTACAAACAGTCAGGACAGGGTCACCTCCAAATAAAAAATCTCAGTAAATGACACCGAATCGAGATTTTTCCATAAAGGTAATAAAAGTCTAAAATCTCCTTTCCTGCTGCCTCGGGTGTTAAAAATAAACAAATGCTGTTTAATTCAAATCTAAAATGAACTAAACCCTATTTAACAAACGCCGGATACATCAGACCACTCCAGGAAACGACATAAACAACCTTAGGACAGCCGGTTGTTTCGTTTCCTGGAAGAAAATTTACAAACCAAATGAAATATTTGATGAAACCACCACGTCGGCTTTACGACATTCATTTCATTTGCATGTAGTTTGGTTTCTTCTGCTGATGCTGAGCGTCGCTATCGTTCCCTCTAAGCTGGGTGTAAACATGAGTAAACCCGAGTTCACCTGCTTAACTCAGAGTTAATAACGTGGTTGACTAGTCTCAGTAGCTGACCCGAAGACATGAGAGGAAGTTATTTATCCCGTTTTTGTCGGCTTGTTGGTGTCGTTATACAGCGGATTCAAATGGAACAATAGAAGTCTGACCTGGAAAACCTCCATAACAGTCGAGGCATGAAATATTATCCTGTCCTACATTTATTAATGATAAAACCCTTTCACAGCTAATGGGAATCTGAGAATTTGAGGCTGTTTATCAGAAAAAGTTGATTTATAAAAGTATTCTAGGGACAAACTATTAAATAATTGCCAGATTTGAAAACTGTTCATTTGTAATGTTGAACAGTTTGAAATAAATATGTTCAACTTGATAGCCAGGTCTATTCTATCTAGCCCAGGGCTATTGAATCCTGGTCCCTGAGGGCCACTACCTGTATGTTTTCTATGTTTACCTGCACCAACACACCTGGTTTGATTCAAATGTATGATTACAGGCTTCTGAAGAACCAGAGGACAGGCAGAACAGGTGATTCAGGTGTGTTGGAGCAGGGGGACAGCAACAACATGCCGGGCAGTGGTCCTCCAGGACCAGAACTGAATCCCACTGATCTAGACGGTTCAGATAACTTGCATAATAAAACAAAAACACTGACCTGTCTGAAGAGCTCTTGGATGTGTAGATGATCTGGGAGCAGTTTGCCAGCAAAGATCAGCCTCTGATCACACACAGCCTTTTAAAAAAGAAACAAGTTGGTTTTAGTTCAAACTTAAAAGATATACATACATATGTCAAAGAAAATGTGGTAAATCATCCTTTCAGTTGACTTTATCACCCATAAAAGGTTGATGAGGTGCATGTTCTTTCATTCAGCCTGAGCCAGCACAAAAATATAAATGCACATGGCGAATTTCCCAGAGATTACAGAGGTTTGATCAGTAATCATTAACCCTACATGGAAACTAAGCATTTATCTCACAACACCTCATGCTTGGTCAGGTCTTATCAGCAAACTGCACCCTTTCATGTCTCTGATCATCCCTTCATCTTCTGGGTTAGTCTGAAGGAATGTCGCACCTTGTAAATTTGCTACTTATAATGCAGAAACGATAGATTAACAACCTAGCCTCAGTAAATCAGTCTGAGATTACTTTTCATTATATAACTCGTGCTATGAGGGCTTAATTTAAACATTTTGCTGCCGTGCATCTCTTGAAAAATACCTGTTGAGCTAAATTTAACCTAAGTGAGATCCCTGAACAGATCATTTATGAGGAAATAAATTAAATAAAACCTTTTGCTGTCCTATAAAGGAGCAGTAAGACAGAGGAATGGCTGACAGCTGTTAAAGTCGCAGCTGCATGGGATCAAAACATTCCACAACACACCCTTTAGCTAAGTTCCGCTAACATTAGCCGGCTAACTTTAAACTCACCGGTTTGGTTTTGTAGACAGTCGACAAATACGTCTTCAGGTCCTTTATGGTCCACTTCAAGAGGACGCCTTCAATAATCTGGTCCTCCTGAGCCTCGTTGGGCGTTTTGATGAGCAGACTGGTCGTCTTTTGTTGAGAATCTCCCACGTCCATTTCCACCCTTCTTGTCGCTCGATGTAGCCTCGGGCTAAAGTTGATGTGAATCACAATTAATCTTCTTCAGGAACAAACAAAAAAGGTTCTGACTCAGACGATTTTGTCGACAGATGGGAATAAAACCAGCGCTAACCTTAACTAACGGTGAAAGTTGGGTCAGTGTTTCGTCTGGAATGCCTCTACAGCTTGTCATACGGGACTTTAGAGGAGGAAGGTTGTGTTTCCAAACACACGGTGGCCGCTCCTGATTGGTTACAAGCTGCTCGCGCTCAGACGTGGAGCCTGACGGAAAACTTGCCCTTGTGAGCATGCGCAAAAGTAAAAGTCTCTTTCATAGATCGTTTATTTACGTCTTTGATGCACACTCTGATGCAATATTAACAACTAAAAGAAATGATAAAATCTTTTAAAAAGATGTATAAATTCAGTAAATTAAATACATTTTATTGTTAAGCTAACATTATTTTACCATTTTTTTCTACGAGACATACAACTACCAGTTTTGTTGCTTAGAAAAAAGAGAGTGAAACATCTTTGTTTTATTACTCAATAATCGGAAAATACTAGTTCAGTGAATTTACATAAGCAATGTTACGTCAACACAATAAAATACTTTTACAATCATTTTCCAGCACATAGATAAAGAAATTCAAATTTAACTTCGTGAAATAGAGGGATTTTTATTCAGGTTTATAAATGTTATGACCAAAATAGCTACAGTTGGGTCTGTGCAATAATGTTTATTGTTCCTATTTTATTTATGCTCAAAGTAAAACATTTTTTTAATAAAGGTAAAATTTGGGGATTTTGATAACATTGTGACTAATTTCCAACATATTTAAAGCCATGCTATGCAACTTTTTCATATGTTTAAATCCTGTTCTTGAGCCAGTTTGTGCTAAAATGACCCTTTACAGGGTTAATAAATGTCACTCAGACCCCCACCACCCTCTGTGGCCAGAATGTATACTTGCAACTTCAGAGTGGCGGTCCAGTCCCTGTTGGACTTATGCTGCGTTCGAGTTACAGTTCGACAAATTGAACGCACCATTAGTAAAGTGGAGCTGATATGCCTGGTGCTGCAGTCTGCCTCCAGCATGTTTCCTGCATGTTTTAGATCATGAACACAGCTGATGTGTTTGATTTAGTGATGAACCGCTCCTGTAGACACTAATGAAGGCTGAGGAGACATTTCAGCTGTTAGATTAAAGGAAAAGTTCGCTTTTTTAGACATTAAGTTTTATGTGTTCCTTCACCCACCCAGTGCTCTGTAAACTTTGACCCATTTCACACACACACCCCTGCCCAGAGATTTTCAGGGGAGAAGTGATTCAGAAAGGTAGTTCTGGCTAGTTTCGGGGGCGCTTTATCTGCGCCGTTTAGCCTCACAAAAGGATTAGCCTCTGAAAGCATGGCTAATTTACATCTCACAAACAAAGAGAAAAAATTTACGTCACATTACAGCGGGACTAGTTTTTGTCATTCGTATCCCTGCGCCGGTCCCCGCGGATATTAAACAGCGCTTCGTATGTCAGCTGTTTCACTGCCGAATGCCGAAAACATGTCAGACTCTGTCTCATCTGATGACGAATTTCATTTTAACACTATACCAGATGAAGAAGAAACTTATTTTACTACTAGGATATCTTTATGAGCCAGAGTACACGGATGAAGAACTGCATTTGCTACACAAAACACACACATCAACACAGATTGTTGACAAAGCTACTGCAGTCTATGATCAAATCGGTGTAAAGATGATTGCATAAATAATGCGCTAAAATGCGAAGATGATTGCATGAATACAGCAGACATAGCGGAATAAATATTTTTTTAAAAACAAAACTTACCCAGATTTCTGGTACGGCCGAACTCTTCAAAAACAGTCTTTCACTTTTCCCGAACTTTTTCCTGATGTAATCCTCCTCTTTGAAGGGTGCATTGCACAAACGAAAGGTTTTGACTCATTCCAGCCGAGTATCCTTGGAGTAGCCGATTGCTAAAAGCCACTGATGCCTTAGAGAAACGTCCTTAGCAGGAAAAGTGTCAAACCGAAAAGGTGATCCTGTAACATCCTTATTGTTACAACCCGGGAACCTGCAGGTACGCACCATGGCTCGATATATTTAAGAAAAACTACTTTTAAGTGACTTTAGAAGTTGTTGTTTCACTCATACAGCTAGGATTAGCAGCCAGACACGAGCCCGTTCTATAGCTGCGGTGACCGGCGCAGGGATACGAATGACAAAAACTAGTCCCGTTGTAATGTGACATTGTAAATTTTTTCTCTTTGTTTGTGAGATGCAAATTAGCCATGCTTTCAGAGGCTAATCCTTTTGTGAGGCTAAACGGCGCAGATAAAGCGCCCCCGAAACTAGCCAGAACTACCTTTATGAATCACTTCTCCCCTGAAAATCTCTGAGCAGGGGGGGGTGTGTGAAATGGGTCAAAGTTTACAGAGCACTGGGTGGGTGAAGGAACACATAAAACTTAATGTCTAAAAAAGCGAACTTTTCCTTTAAGGTGTTAGAAAGACCAACGCACAGCGAGGAGATAAGTTTTACTGTTGCTTTCACTAATGGACACTAGGGGGTGCTAAAAGCAAGCCAAAACTGCATAGTATCCCTTTAAAACATGAGGAAAGTGGAGGATATAAAGATTTGTTAGGCCCACATAATAATTCCCAGCATAATACAGAAACAAACATTCACTATGTAAGAAACACGACAAAATAAAAACAGAAAAGACCCAGATACAGAACCTGAAAGATGCACCACTAACGTTGATTTTCTGTTTAAAATTTAAATTTGTTGTAAATAAGGACTTTTGCACAGTGTTTTACATTTTGTAAATACTTAAATTAAAACATTAAATCATAACCCATTATATGATTCTCAAACGTGCCTAAATACAAAATAAATAAATCACAATAATTTAGTTAAAGTAAGATAGCAGCTATAGCTAAAGATAACTTTTTGATTTATTATCATTAATTTTAACTTTATTTCACCAGACAGGAAATATTACACATTTCATATTTGCAGCATGTCAAAATCATGAAGGCCTTTCCAACAGATTTAATTTAAAAATAATATTTTATTGAACTGAGCATTAAAAGTGACCTCATAGCTACAAAAATCAGATTACTCTGCTGTTGCAGAATTAGATTGTAGGATGACTTTATATACAGTGAGTGAAATGTCATAAGCAGCACTGCACATAATCAGCATGAAAATTAACCATTAAAGTAGAAAGTATTGATTTTAATTCGTGATCTCTTCACTGCAGGACATTCCTTAAAATAAATTAACACAAAGTTGATAGTGCAGTAAATAAATAAAGCCATAACGGCCAAATAACAACAAATAAATCGGGGTAAAATAATCAGAAAATATATTTTCAAGCATTAAAATAAAGGATTAAACAGCAAAAAGCCAATATACAAGATCATTAATGGTTCTAAAGGCACTGAACCGAGTCATGGAGGCTGTTACTGGCAGTAGAAAGTAAGAACGCTTTCCTGGTTTCCTCGGACCATCAGCACAGGAGCTCTGAGATTCCTGGACAAGGTGTCCAGCCACGCCAGGTAGAGCGAACTGGGACACACTCCTCTCCTCCCCACTGGCATGGTGCTGTCAGCGGACATGTTATTGTTTACTCGTCTATTTTTTAAAGACAGAAGCAGCAAAGTGAAGGAATGTTGCACTTACATCAAAATAAGAGCTGCATCCCTGGAGTAATCCAGCAGAACCTCGTTCAGACGGACCTGACGAAGAGACTGAGGCCCAAACAAAGTGTTAAATAAAAAAGGATGATTAAACGTGAGTGATCCGCTTGGGTCCCACCTTGGCCATGTTCCTCTCTAGATCCTGCTCAGTGATCATCCAGGGAGCATCCTGCTGCTGCGGAGGCTCAGAGTCGGTCTCATGTTTGGGGTTCGAGTCCAGCTTGAAACGCCTGATCATGTTCTCAAAATGATGGACGCTGGTGAAAAACAGCATATCAGTCACTTCAGGTGGTTTAATTCTGCTTTTACCTTTATGACTTACAGGTAAACTAAAATTTAACTGATTTAATTTAAACTTAATTACAA
The DNA here is from genome assembly GCA_006937985.1 of Aphyosemion australe. Taxonomy (NCBI): domain Eukaryota; kingdom Metazoa; phylum Chordata; class Actinopteri; order Cyprinodontiformes; family Nothobranchiidae; genus Aphyosemion; species Aphyosemion australe. Next base: position 995,826 of record SSNS01000170.1, on the reverse strand, counting down.
TATCATCATATAAAGTTTATTACTTTACATTATGTAACTATGTCCAAAATTAATATTCTCAAAATAAAAAATTGTCGTTTTATTTCTTGGAGGTCATTTAAGGGTTAAAAAGCAAAATTCCAACTGCACATGAAGACCTTTATGGCATCAGTTTAGATATATTTTTAATTTAGTTTGCACCATTTTTCCATACACAAACGTCAGAAGGCTTACTTCACGGGCTCAGGGCTCTCAAAGATGTCAGGAAGAACTTCTACGTCGTGAAAACCAAGACGAAACTTCTTTATGAGCGCCAAAACCCTGCGTGAAAAACGCAGTTCTGTAAATAACAACACTTTTAGATACAAATGAAAATGAATAAGAAGGATAATCACAAAAGATGGATACTTGTACTACTAGACGCTTTTATAATACTTGAAGATGCAGAGATGAATATTTAGTTAGTGAGAGAATAATTACAACACTGAACATTTAACTCTAAGAATATAATTATATAAAAATAGTGTATTTCTATTATGTTATTGGTTATTTTTGTTGTTTTAGGCTTTTATTTGATTAATTTTAGTAGTTTATGTATTCATTGTGAAATCCAAATCCATTAATGTTTCCCTGTTTGAAACAAAAATGAGTTCCTTTTAAAAAATGTCAATGTATGAAGTTTATTAGCTGTAGCTGGGTATTTATTGCTCTTGAATTAAAAACTAATAGTTTTTATTCTGACATGTTTAATTAGAAATGACAAAATTATGCAGATTAAATTGTTGTAACAACTAAATATATTTATTTAAATGACCTTTTAATGACTTAATTTAATTTTAAATCCCCATAAGCCTACAGTAGATGTAGTTTCGACCCCTGTCCACCAGAGGGCGTATGATCTGATATGTTTGTAGCGCTATAGCTAGCTGCTGATAGCTCCTGCTTTAGCTCGTTGATTTAATCTTGTTTAACACAGATAATAAAAATAGATGTGTTGAGTTTTAGGATTTAAGTAGTTTGTATACATGAATACGTTCCAGTTTTCCAGTTACCCAGTCTAACCATGTTTTTAACGGTAATTAAAAAGCCGTAGTAATTTTTATTTTTATTTTGAAGGAATCTACAGGAAGTGCTACTCAGTTGTTTCCTGTTTAGGGTTTTAAAGGGTGTAGTAACAGAATGTGTCCACCTGAAGCCAGATCCAGTTCACGTAATTAATGCATGGTTTCACAACTGAAAATCCAAAACACATTAAATAATAAACATTAAATACTAATCAAAATGAATAAAAGTATTTTTATTGGATGTTAATGTCAAATTAAGTGTCTATATATTTCATCATGTACTGAAATTACTATAAAACAGTGATTAAACAAATTAAAAACTGCTCGACACCTGCAGTACTCAGATTGTCCACCAGAGGGCAAAAGCCTGCATTTAGTTCAAAGCAACAGTGTTTTGAGGAACCTGGTGATCTTTTAATAAAAATAGAGGTCTGACAATCTTCAGAATAATTTCTTAGCTTTTCTTCCCAGAATGACTCAAGCAATGGCTTCAGGGTTTGAATCGATACTCACTCCTCCTTCTGCTCATCCTTTTTGTCTGCGTCTCCTCCCACAAATACCCGGACCTTACACCGGGCCCAGCGCTTCCTACGGGTCAGCAGGTACGGCAGCAGCAGGGTCAGACCTGGAGGACACACAGGCATTAATGAGAACATATTCTAATATAATTTATGGAGAGGGTGGAGATAGAAGCACACCTCCATCATCATACAGCCAGTACACATCAATGGTCTTCTTTCCTTGTTTCTTCTGAAACACGGTGCTGGGCTGAGTCTCATGGTCAACAGTGATAGAAGCTGCAAAAAATACAACGAGCAGCGGAAAATAAGTTCACCAAACAAATTTACTTTAAAATCTGCTTCATTGTGATTAAATGTGCATACATGAAACACTTGTTTGGATGCAGGACGGTGCAGAGATGGTGCTTATTCTGTCCGGTCCTCCTTCAAACCCTTGATTAACTGGAATGAAAACAGATCAGAGGGGCTGAATTTACTTGCAGCGTCGTTTCAATGATGATGAATGACTTGGACCTGATTCCCCACCATTCCACTCATTGGTACCAAATAATCTGAGATGCAGCAGCAGATGCAGCAGTCAAGAGTTTAATGGTGCTGCTAAATTAATTTAGATCGTGCGTCCTGCTTGAAATCAATGAATGCTCTCACCGTGTGATTGAGACGAATGAGGGGCGTCTAACCCCTCCTTCATTCTCAGCACACACACTCCGTACTGGAGGTCGAACGCGTCACTGAAACACAAACGTACGGAAAGCTGAGCTCATCGTGACTTGATGCAAACAAATTACTACTTTTTCTGCAGGTACTGAACTTTCCAAACGCATCTCATAATCGACGTGTTCTAATTGCACTCACTGCAGGATTTCGATGTAGTTGTGTGCAGCCAGAGGCGAGTCGTTTTGCCAGTCCTTCTTGAATCCCATCACCAGGACGTTTGGCTTGATTCGGCCCAAACCAGACCCCTAAAGTCAGAAAAGTGAGACGAGAAACAGGAAACAGCCTTAATGAGACGGAATTTGTTAGGATCAGATCACGAAATCCTCAAATATTCACTCAAACGTGTTTGTTATGAAATCAATCAGAGTATAAAATGTGTTAATCCCACATAAAATGAAGCAGAGACGATGATTCAATGCAGTCTTGCTCAACTGAAGGCTTGTTTTACTACTTGTTTTATATCTTATCATTTTTCTTCCTTTTCTTATTTCCCCTCCACTCGGTCACTTGCAGGTTTGGTTTGCTGCTAATGAATCTCACTACCGTGTCTAAGCAGGGTTAGACGCTGCAGAAATCAGCTCTCTGGGTGTTGCTCTGACCTGCAGCAGCATGTTAACCCCGGACCGTAGATCTGGAGCCACGACTCCTCTGTAAAACGATTTGATCTTCCTTTTGTTCAGCCAGGAGTTGTGACTGTTGCTGCTCGCCTTTTCTAACGTGGAAGGAGAGGAGTCGGCCTGGGAAGCACGTAAAACACAGAAGACAACTCAGTGTCTTGTTTTGGCGTGATATAACACATTGAAGAATCTGTTTAGAAGCTGCACACACAGAGACCACGTTTCCACACATCATGAGGCTGAGATTTTTGGTGAAACAGTTGACGAGATCCACAAGAGCTGGACGGCTTTCAGGAGAACCCGTTAGCACCAAACACTGGGGTCTGAAAAGTCCAGAAGCAGACAGAAGCTTAGCCTCAGCTTTGATGTATATATATATAAACAGTTTCATCACTGATGGTGACCGACCTGTAGTTCTTGACGTGGTCCTCCACAACGTTCAGGCCCACGCAGTGGTTCAAGGCCATGTTGTATAGGTTTGCTTGGACCGAAGAGCCCCAGTTCACGTCTGGACACAGGAAAGGGTCAGAATGAAGCAGTGATGTGACACTAAACTCTGGTATATGTGAGTGTGTGTGAGGTCACCTGGCTTTTTGTAGAGTGTGTATCCCAAAAAGAACGCTACAACACCGATGGCGATGAGCGCTGCCCACCAAGTCAGCAGGAACATGATGATCACACAAACCACAGAGATCAGCAGAGACAGCCACTTACTGTAGAACCTGAAGGAAGGGCGCCACCCTGCACACACACACACACACACACACGCACACGCGCACACACACACACACACACACACACACACACACACACGCACGCACGCGGGCACACAGTTTCCACATGGTGATTAAAGTGTTTGTGTGACCAGTAACTAATTATGTCATAATTAATAATATCAGTGATTAAAACAGATTTCAGCAAGAAAAGAACATTGAGAGTAATAAAAACTTAATCAATTTGCAGCTGAAGGAACTAAAAGCAGCTTTTTAATTTACAATCTTCAGATGTTCCTTGTGTTGTGTTGACGTGCTGTTATTCAGCATCTGAGATCTTTCACTACCTGCTGCACGAAGTAAAAAAAAATATTGCAAGTTTGCACATTTTCTACCTTTCAACCCATGCATCTTGTACGCAGAACTTTATAAAACACTTTATAAATGAATGTAACCACAAACAACTGCATTAAATCACAGAAAGAGAATTCTGCCTGCATGAAAAAGCAGTATTGATCAGTTTAATTAATAACTTCCTATTTTAACAGGCTAATTCCCTCCAGTGTTAACAGGATTATAAATTACAGACATAACTCAATATGTCTAATTTAACTTAACAATTACATTTTAATTTTCACATGTACTGTTTTACTTCTAAAGTTTTAATTTAACATTCTTTAAGCAAACATCCTCACTGCCCCCTGGTGGTGTATTGAGGTATTGATGTTTACAATCAATTTGCAATTGGAAGGTTTGAAGCTGCATTTTGTTTTGTTTTTTGGAGGATCATAAAAAAACATTAAAGCTATATTTTAAATATATTAGACAAAAGTGCCTATTTTTAATGTCTAATGTGTAAAAACATCAGATTTTTATTCAAAACGACCACTAGCACTCTCATAATGAGACGTAAAGTCACCCTTCCAGCAGATTCACCGTTTAATGAGACATAAAAAAGATCTGAGTGATCTACCTGGTGAATTGGTGATTGATGCATGGAAGCAGCTGAAGTTGATTAAGGAATAGGAGCAGAGGTAGAAGTTGGAGATGATGGGAGCGATGGTGTTCAGCTCAGCTGGCAGGAGATGACAAAAACAAATAAAGTTAATTATTCACATCTTCGATGAGGACGTTTAGCTTTTTTTTCAAAATAAAATCATTCTAAGTTTTATTATCAAAATGCTTTTATGAAAAATGATCAGAAAAATAAATAATACACTATATCTGGATGCTTAATAAGTTCAAGTATGTGGGTTTTTCATGCAGGTCAGAGGTCAAAGACGCTCTGCAAAGACTCACCAATAAGAATGAAGCAGGCTGCTATGATGTACGTCAGCAGGAAGCCTCTGAGCGGTTCGTTGTTTTTGCCGTAACCTTTGCCGAAGAAGCCAATGAGAGGGTACAGGTGGTCCTGGCAGAGACACTAGAAAAAACACACACATTAGAATAATAAACAAAACCTTTTCAAATCTCCCTTCGACGTAAACAGGTGAGTTTGTACCTGGAAGACTTTGGGAGCCGACACCAAGCAGGCCAAAGCAGAAGAGAGAGTGGCTCCAAAGATGCCAGCAGTGATGAGCGGGGCGAAGGCCGACACCATGCTCAGGGACTGTCACAGAAACGTTTCCACTCATTAGACTCAAGAGGAGTCTAGTTTAGCTACAGCTAAACGCTTTCTGCAAAAGCAGACTGAGATTATTTATGCATATGTAACAAAAGTGAAAGAAAAGTCAGATTTGAGCTTCAGATTCACCACATAGCAGCTATAAAGTATTTCAGGGTGCCATAGACAGCATTTTCCAGCTTTTTACAGGTTAAAGTGGTATAATCATGATTTCCTGCAACTTATTTTTGAGTTATGACATCTACGGCTTGTTTTCTCTTTCTCCCCATTCCTAATCTGTCTCTATTTTCTGTTTAGGGTGTGCACGTACCTTTTACTTCAAGATCATTACGACAAAATCATAGTTCAAAATTTAAAAACACAGATACATATATTAAACGAGTAGTTTACTTGTTTAATCAATACTTCTGCAGTGGTCTCTAGTAGGAATGAATGCCTTACAAGTCGTTCTCAGGGGAAAAAATATACCGGTGCACCATTTCTCGGACCTAAAAGTTGCAGTTAGAGTCTTACTTCCTGATATGTGGCCATCTCTCCTCTGATTGGCTAACAGCAACACGACTCTACCACTGACTCTGTTTGCTCTGCAACGTTGATGTTTTATCTCCACCAATAACACAAGCCTGGAGGAGTTCTGCTGTGTGGTGGAGTTGCTAATGCTAACGGTTAGCTTCTACTAGCCCAGACATTCTCTGCTGTTTCCTGGACGCTAAACCAGCAACAGTCTTCCCCGTCGTGAGTCAAGATGGGTGAGTCCATGAATGTTAAGTGACAGTGTGACGTAGATCTGTCAGGATGTTCTAATCCTAGAGTTTCACCTAGAGTCTGTTTTCTATCAGAAGCTGATGCAGGAGATAGGTGGAGGAGACTATTTTCATGTTCAGCCCGCATGAAAAACTCAGATTATAATCAGAAAAAACATTAAAAAAAATTTTTTTTCAGTGAACCACACCTTTAAAAGCTATAATTTTTTGTCTTTGCACTATTGACCTGATAGTAGTTACTGATGCCATAGATGCAGGTATTATTGTTGATACACTCCGTGAAGTCCCATCCGTAATGACAGGAAACACCGACGCAGGCATCCACGGATGAGGAGGCAGCCAGGGTGTCGTTGATGGAGCCAGATGCATCACGGACAACGCAGGATCCTTCAGACACACACACGTCTTAATGTTGCACCCATTACCACTTGTATTCCATACAAAATGACTCCATTCACAATTTTCAGTAGTTTCTGTAACAATTTAAACTTTTATTTGTACAAATATATGTTGAAGATTTCATTTTCATTTGATCAGTGATGAAAAACAGACTTAAACTGGGTCAAAAGAAACATTTTACTTCTGTTTAGTGAGGATTTTCTTTGTTAAATTGAATTAAAATCAATTTTAAGTAGTTTTTAGTAAAAAAAAAAAAAGTAAAATAAAAGTATAAAAAAATGATTGGTTTTGTTTAACTGCATAACACAGAATGTATCATACAGGGGAAAGTCCAAAAATTAGCAGTCCTCCAAGAAGGAGCCGATTAGTTCGTGACTGACACATCACATTGTAGTGATGCACCACTTTACATGCCCAGTAACAGTAATTCATTAGATTACTCTAATTCATTAGATTACTCTGTTACCTAAAAAATAATCCCGTTAGCAACGTCGTTATACTTAAACACCGTTACTTCCAGCTCTATAGATGAGATAGACTCAATCCATGTAGGGCTGGACGATGTGGCCTAAACTCAATATCACGGTTTATTGAGGAGTTCATCTCAATAACGATAAATGAACGATAGCTACATGTATGCGCAAAACCAAACGTTGTCCACTAGATGGGGCTGTTATGTGTATTATGTTGAGTCACGCTGTCATGTGACTCGAGGTGGAACAGCCTCTTAAAGGGACACGAACGTCACCAATCTACACACGTCTTTTCATTTTTTTTATATATTACCAAATTTTTGACATGAAAAAAATTATATCAGCGTCAGAATTTTTGATAACGATAAATTTTTGATGTATCGCCCAGCTCTATTTCAAACCTTTATTTGTTCTAATTGTGATGATTATGGCTTACAGCTGATGAAAACCCCACATTCAAAATCTCACACAGTTAGAATATTGTGAAAAGGGTCAAAGTGTCACACTCTGATCAGCTGATGAATCCAGAACACCTGCAAAGGGTTCCTGAGCCTTTAGATGGTCTCTCAGTCTAAGCTGGATTACTGACATGAATGGACTTTTACTCCAGATTCAAATTTTTCTGGTTTCACCAGTTTTTTGGTTTTTTTTTGCCTCTACCCCTTTAACAGGATTAGTGCATTGCTCAAAAACACGTCTGTTCTGTCATCTGGTGGACGACATAAGCACAGGAAGTGACAAGTGATCATTTTTTTCTATTTTATTTCACTAATCACCAAATGCACATACCGTGCTTCACTGGAACTCAATCATTTCATGTTACAACGCTTCAGTAAATAGTTAAATAAAAAATTATGTTTTGAACTGTGGTCTGGGTTTTTACCGATGGTAGCAGAGATGATGAGGTAGGATATTGTTGTCCAGAAGATCGCCATTAGTGTCCCTCGAGGAATCGCCACAGTCGGATTCTGGGACACGGGACAAAAATTACATTGAATACTTTTGCAGAACTCAAAACTGTTCCAAGGCTGGAGAAAGGAATAAAAAGCTGAAAAGAACAAACAAATAAACCTTCAGATCCCCAGAGATGTTGGCTCCTGCCAGGATTCCTGTGGCAGATGGGAAGAAGATGGAGAACATGCCGAAAAAGCTTCCCTCGGGCCCCCGCCAGTTTGGCACGAAATTGGTGGCAAAGATATCCGCTGTGAAAGGTGAGGCAATCATTTTTACTGGATAACTGTGGCAACTAGACTCACTTTGACCAAGTAATTATCAGAGCTGATCAGGAAAACACCTCATCTGGTTGTGAAAAACTAAACGTTTGCATGTGACGGTTTACCCCTGTAGCTGAAGAAACCCTTGGCTTGTTTCTCTATTGAAGCCGGCATGATCGTTCCAACAATGTAACTGGCAAACGACACCATGATGAGCAGGAAGAACATGACCTGGGCCTGCAGAGGCGACATTAATGCAGCTGTAAGCTGACAGATGTTCCAACCAGCCGTTCCAAATAAACTCAGCTTTTAACCTTTGACTCCCACGCCATGCCGGCCATCGAGATGCCCAGCAGACACGTGACGGTGATGACCCCAATGATGCGGATGTCGTTGGTTTTGTCCACCATGACGGCTCCGTTTTCCTGAGGAAGATCAGTGAGAATCACCTCTGAAGCTGTTTTACAGAAATGAGCATTTTGCACGTTTCTCACTCTCATCAGGTCTGTGACGGTCTCGGCAAAGCCCACGGTGTGCATGGCCACGGCCACAGCGTTGGCAAAGGCAAAGATCAAACCGATGGACCCGCCCAGCTCTGGACCAAGGCTACGACTTATCAGGAAGTAGGTCCCACCTGAAAGTACGAGATGAAGAATCAGACTGGACCTGCTGGTGATGAAAAGAGCACGACATTAGAGAACAAACCTCCTTTGACTTTTCCGTTGGTGGCTATGGCCGAGGTGGAGAGACCGGTGATCCCAGTTATGGAAGCAGACAGCAGAATAATAACCCAGGTCATACCTGATAGATGGAAAATCATTAAAAACTTGCTAGGAGCAGAGAAACGGAGGATAATTTAGTTTGACGTACCGATGCCAGCCTGAGCTGTGATCCACGGCAGCCTCAGGTACAAGATCACGCCCCAGATGTTTAACATGCAGCGAATCTACGAGCAGACAGGAATTAATGTTTACCACCATTAAATAAAACCACAATAAGATTACTGATGCACAGGTGAAATTCTAGACACAAACAAGCAAAAATAAGTAATTCGGTACCACAAAATGACTAAACTCAACACTAGGCGTCCTATCCTCATCTTTTATTATTTTACTGTCTTTTATAATTGGTTTTATCTCTTGTTTTTACTGTTTTATGATCTTTATTTTGTTCTTATGTTTTTTGATGGTGTTCAGCACTTCCGATAAGGTTGTGCAAGGTGCTTTATAAATAAAATTGAGTTGAACTGAATGTGGTAAATGGATGAGACGTATTGATGCAACAACAATGAACTCAGATATTTTACTCAGTAATGCAAAATAAGCTGCTGCTGCTACTGAGACCAATCAGCTAAAACAGAAGCATTTAAACAAATCAGTAACTACAGGTTTAAAAGACCTTTAGCGTTATCTGCTCAGTCATCTGTGAATTTATTACGACCGCCTGAAGGTGCTGAGAGTTTAATGGAGCTTCAAAAATGTCTCAATGGAAATTCTTTATCTATAATAAATAGTTTTGGTTTGTTTATCTTCCCTGAGTCATGCTTTGATTTATCAAAAAAGTCAATTTATATTATCAATGATCACATAAAATAATAAAAGTATTTTCTTGGTGGGTCTTGGGTTTAAAGGGAATTATAGCAGCTTTTTGTCACTTTTTAGGCTTTCATGTCTCAAAAAAAGCTAAAATCATGTTGAGTTTTTTTTTTTTAAATAAAAATTTGCTCCAAGTCAAAGTTTAATTTCGTGACCCGGAGATAAAACTAGCAGAAAACATCACGTTTTGAGCTTTCATAGACTGACTTTCAAAGATATTTTAAACCGTATCCACTTTTTTCTGCAAAATGATTGAAGGAACTGGGACCATTTATCAGCTCACGTCACTTCCATAGATCTGATCTCAGCTACTTTATTGATTTATTTGAATGAAAATTAGAAAAACAGTCAGAAAAAAGGTTAGAAGCAAACAAAATGAATGAATGAGAAATCCCAGGGGTTTATGGTGAATCTCACCTAAAGAAAATAAAACCAAGAAATACTCAAAAAAAGGAGAAAACACATATTCATTACATTTATTACAAAGTCTGCTTCATATATTAATATAAGTAGGGTTTTTAAATGCTCTGAAAAATATAATTTAAAGTCAGATGTTGGAGATGTTTTGTAATAACTGGGATTTACTGACAAACCCACATTTTTACTGGTAACTATTTTGCAATTTCCAGACAGAAACAGACCTTTAACCGCAATTAAACCCTGATAATCCTTTTACAGCCCAGACGGTAAAGGCTGCGTTGTTTCTAAGACTCACATAAATACATGATTTAAGGAGTCGCCTTCAAATGACATTTCCTTTAACAAAGCAGCATCAGGAGAGCATCTCTACGTGTCATCGGTCCCTACCATCACCCCCTGGATCCAGCCAAAGCGAGTGGGTTCAAATGGAGGCTCCTTGTCTTCGTCCTCCTCATCCTCAGAGGTGTCTCCTTCTATCTGCCCAGATGTTGTCTCCTCATACATGGGAGGTCTGGTGTTATCCTGCAGGTCAGTCGTAAATAAATAAATAAAACACACAAGCAAATAAGCTTCAGAATCACCGGCATCAAGATGTTCAGCAAGATAACCTTAAAAGTCACAATTTTCAGAATAACTAACCTGGAACATAAATAAGGTTTTTGTGACAATTTAGCAGATTTAACAGCAAAGCTTCATGTCAAACACTCGTTTTTTTAATTTTATGAGGATTTTTTAGGGAGGGGGGGTGCTAAGGTTCCTCACCTCAGGGTTGCCGTGCAGCTCGTACAGGGACGGTCTGAAGCGTCGTCGTCGCCCCCACGCCTGAGTGTTGGCGTAGAAGTCGTAGTGTGGGGGGGCGTCCAGGGTCTCGTAGCCGGTCAGGGCCACAGATGGACGCGAGGCCAGGCTGCTGCCATCACCGTAGCACTGATAATAGCCGGACTCATCAAACCCTGCAGACGCCGGCTTCCCATTGAGCACAGGCAGTGGAAGGTTCGGTCTGAATGCAGCCAGGTGAACGCCATCGCTGGCTACTGGTGTCTCCATTTTACACACCACAATGATCCAAGTTAACTTTAATCAGCACTAATGCAAACAGGGCAGACTGGTTGCTTCTGCAGCCGTCGGTGAGTGTGTGAAGGTGATGGAGCAGAGCTGGAGTTTAAGCTGAATGAGGGAGGTTTTATGACCAGGGCTGGGTTTAAATTTGACCTCAACGATGCAGGAAGAGCCCGAAGCCATATAAGATGTTCTCGTGTTCAGAGAACACTCAAACAAGACTCATTACAGGAATTATTAAGCCAGAAATGGGCAATTTCACATTGCAGAGGTCAGTCAGGAAACCACTTAGGACTGCAGCTATGCTAGGAATTACACTGTTCTGTTCAGAAAAGGAGCCGTGTGGAGCAAATTCTAACGGTTTCTGGTTTGGTTTCACTCAAAATGGTCAAATGTCTAAAAATTAGCCGTTAAATTCACCTGAAATGTATCAGTTTGTGGTTATATCATCACAACTATTAATGATTAATCTCCAGTGGGCATGTTTTAGGTTAGGATGTAAGATGTAAATAGCATCATTACACTCCGAGAGCACGAACTGACTCAGAGAATAACCTTGAGCGAGACCAAACAAGAGAATCAGCACGGCATGAAGGAGGTTCTGCTTTCTTTATGTCTAAAGTCTGATGCAGCCATTAAAAATAAATAAATAAATAAATAAATAAATATATATATATAAACTGCAAAAGTAGGGAAATGTGTGTTTGGTTGAGGATTTTGCGACAATGCTTTTGTACAGAGGTAAAAATTCTATGGATTAAATGGTAAAGGGCCTGTATTTCATATAGCGCCTTCTAGGATTATACAACCCCCCAAGGCGCTTTGCAACCCATTCACGCACTGGTGGTGATGAGCTACAGTGTAGCCACAGCCACACTGAGGAACACTGACAGAGGTGAAACTGATGAGCACTGGAGCCACCGGTCCCTCCGACCACCACCAGTCAATGTGGGTGAAGTGCCTTGCCCAAGGACACAATGACTACGACAGACGAGGCTTGAACCTGCAACCCCTTACAGGGTGGGCACTTAACTCCTCTTCCATCGTCATTAAAAATAAGCGACACCTTTAAACGTCCTTACTATCCTCCAGTGTTCCAATAAAATTAAAATTTTTTTTCAAGAAGAAATGCAACAACTATAAACTTAAAATACATTTTCTTACTTTTTGAGGTTTATTCAGGATTCTGTATCAGCCAATAATTATTTCTTAATATAATGGATAATGGATCCAGATCCTCCTAACTGATCAGAACCAGCTCCCCACAAACCTTAAAAGGTTTAAATGGGTATAAAAACAGAATGGATGTGTTAGGGTTAGCGGAGAGCTGGTTTTATGACTGTTGCTTTAGGTCGACTTTTGTCTCATCCCACTGAATGATATAATCCTAGACGTCTTGGGATCTGCTCAGAAATAACAGCAAAACTAAACTGAGGCATGATGTCATGAAAAGAAACGCCCTCCTGGCTCCTGGTGACTGTTTTCTTGTTTTACTGTCATAAATTTCAGCATTTCTAAGTAAAACAGGTTCTGAGTACTAGCTTTTGGGTTTGCTGTAAATGTGTATTGGAATGCCTTATCTGGCACTGAACGTTACGCTCAGCATGTGAGAAACATTTCTAACCCTAAAAACATTAAAGTAACAGATAGTTTAACTTTAAGCAACCCTCTGCTGACAAAAACCACACTAGATAGTTTTGTGTCCTATAGGGGGCGCGCTTATACCTGCTGCTTTATGACTGTTAGCTGTAATGCTAGCAGTTAGCATTTTCAGTTTGCCAATTGTCAATAAAAAGCCCAAAAAGAAGAAGTTTGCTTTTTCTGTTGGCATCATGGTGGGACCTGGAAGTAAAAGTAACAGAGTAATGTCTTTGGAGTTGAAGCAACAAACTAAAACCAGAGTGAACCTCGACTATGCTAGCTTGAGGGAGCTAAAGGAGGCTACAAATCACGGACTGATGGTGACCTGGCTTTGATTCTACTGGACTTGTGAGTTATAATTTTTTGTCCAACAGTGTGTATCGTTTTACATCATGGTTTATTTCAGTATGAGTTGGCTCATGTTAGTGTTAGCTCACGTTAGCGTTAGCTAATTGTTAGCGCTAGATACAGCAGGCTGCAGCAGGGTTTTTTACAGTAGTTGTAATTCCACTTTCAACCAGTAGGAGGAGCAGAAAACTCCTGTTACATTAATATAGTTTGTACACAAGTTTAGAAGCTTGAAGTAGAACAAAAAGCTTTTTGTTTAAAATTCTGAAGTCCTATTCTTGAAATTGAGTTAAAACACATCTATCAATTATTTCTAATAAAGCAGTAAGGCAGCGCTTCATCTTTCACAGATACATAAGAACATTGTGTATCACGTTTTGTTTTTATGAGGCCAACTTTACCCAAATTTTATGGCCACGTGGAGGTATGATTTTATTTCCTTACAGGTACATAAAACGTATTATGAAAGGTGTTTTTTTTTTTTTTACCGTGATAATACGTTGGGAGATCAGGCACCTTGAGACGAGTGAACTCCCTTGATGTGTTTAATATGATGATCTGTTGTGTATAAACAGCATTGTTCATTACGATGAAAAACAATTTCCAGTAAAAGGTTGGGACTGGTTCCCCTGAACTGCATCTCCAGTTCTTTCATGTTGTTGAATGATTAATCTGAGTTTTCCTGCAGCTGGGTCAAACCTCTCACTTCAAACCTGGGACATACACTTGAAACTTATTTAAAAATGACTTTTCATGTGCACTTTTCATGTTTTTGTTTCAAAATTATACATCAAACTGAACGTAAATTACAAGTTAGTTTTTTCTATTGTGTTCTAATTTTATTTATGTGAGACTTCAGTTTAGTCATTTACAACAATGTCTCACTACACGCACCCTTGTTCATTTTATGTTAGAATTAACAAACAAACTTCCTGATAAAAGTGTTCATAAACCCACAAACCCTTTTATAAGACAGTTGACATCACGTTCAAGGAAAAGATAAACAAGGTCACCGGTTATTTCTCAGATAAGTTGCTTTATTAGGAGGTTTATCTAAAATTTAAACACGCTGCGTTACCTCGGCTACAGGTGTCAAAGGGAAAAACCAAAATTAGATGGATTTACGATCAGGAAACAGAACAAGTTCTATAACATTTAAGACTCAGTTTTAAACGTCTGTCAAGTTTTATTGAGGCAAGTTGATTTCTGAAGGAAACCAAGTTGGATTTTAGACTGATTTTATTTCTTGTTGCAGTTAGAAATTTCTGAAAAAGGAAATTAGTTATTCCAATTGCAGATCACAAAAAAAAGTTAACAGAACATTTTAAAATGTTACAGGAAACCAATTAAACCTTGTGCTGGTCTCAGGTGATGTTAAAGGTTCACCAACCTTGGCACAGCTGTTTTGACCTTTAACCTAAAAATATGCAATGTATTTACAAGAATCATAACTTTTCACCTCCTAACATTCGCCTTAACCGTTAAAACTTCTGGGAACGTGCACCATTGCACTGTTAATATTTGAGAACAAGATTTTCATTAATATGGAAACAGTTTAGAGTTTATATGGATATCTTTCAAACATTTCATTTCCACAAAGGCAGAAGTTGAAACAATGTTTATTTTCTAAGTATTTGAATTAAAAATGTTTTAAACCAATTAAACTAGGTAGATCTGCAGGAACAGATGGCAAAATTACAAAAAAAATGAATTTAACTGAAGAGGAAAGTTAGAGACTTGTGTAAAAAGCTGAGAGATGAACCTTTCCCCCCCCTCACATTTAAGAACTTTAACAAAATCTGAAAACCATAAAAGTTGGGAGTAGAAGCATGCAGACTTATTGTTGTCCAACAAAACTGAGTCGGCTTCAGATTTCCGCCAATTTTTTTAAACCTCCAAGTCTCTTAATTTTTTTACTTCAAAACTGACCAAGTTAATTTCTCCATAGAAAAAAGTACAGTTAAAAACATGACCTGGCTGCAACCTTGTAAGATCTGAGCCTAGACAGCTTCAGGAAACCATTCATTGCTTTTAATAACATTTTTATTTTAACAAATATTGAACTTTGAAAAGACGTGAGCACTCATGTGTAGGACATGGACCGAGAATTGTTTCAAACACCGTCTGGCCTGTAAGAAAGAAAGTTCAGGTTGTTAGACAGTGAAACGTTAATGTTCGAGTTAAAGAAAAGCAGAAAAGTGGCTCACCTGCACCCTCTTCTGGTTTTACTGCTCTGCCTTCAAGCTAGCAAAAGCTGCTGGCATGCAGAAAAGGAAACAAAAACTCCAAGATCTCCATACTTGAGCAAAAATGAACATCCTGGACCATAAAATTGCCTTGCAGAAGGGTAGGCTGAACAATCCATTGAAGTTTCAAGACCATTCCTGAGCAGAATGGTTGACAGGGTTATTACAACCCCTGCTGAACAAGACTGGGAAGGCTGAAATGTGACATTGGTTGTGAATTAGCCTTGCAGGAATCTGTTTAAGATGGACTACGGTCACTGAGGGTTTGTCCTCAGCTGACACACTGAGCTGGTAGAATGAAGCCAACGTTTAAAGAAATGCACGTTTAGATAAGTCTAAAAAGCAGCATGCTAGCCAGTTAGATTGAGTTTTCCAGGAATGTAGTCGATGAGCTACACCTACATGCTAGCTGAAATGAAATTATTGCCGCGAAGATCTTACAGAAACAAGATTCTGGGGTTGGTTGTAGCTTGCAGACTGTTGCCTTTGATCATTATTGTGCACGCTATGAAAGAGACTCTGAATTGGACGGGAGACTGAGCCAGACAAAACATGTTGGAAAGCATTAGAGGGAACAGAAACAACAGTCTTCTCTGCACTTGGAGAATAGTTAACCTGAATATTGTAGGACTGATCAAACTTTGGAGGTTTCCTAGCAACGTTGCTCATTTCGGACTGGGGTTTATTTTGGTAAGGTGGGTTAAATGGCCCTTTGAAGGAATCTTGTTCACTGTTGGAGGATGAAGATTCACACGAAGAGGACTGCAAATTCAAAGGAGTTTCTGCTGCATCCCATTTGCCAGGGTATTCATTATGGGAGGAATGAGATGGAAAGGAATTTTGCCCATCAACGACATCAGCTGCACCATCCGCGGTGATAGAGAGTTTAACATATTTGCCTCTTCTGTCCAGGTTGTGTTCTGTGTCCTGTCCAGGTGATTCCTTTGGATTTTCATAGCTGATTGACTGAGAAAAGGGACTTTGCCATGTTCCCGAGGTTTCTTGACCACTGTTGTAAGGATGGAGATTTGGGAATATAGGTTTCTGCCACTTTTGTGGCTTTTTTGCTTCATAAGAATTGGCAGGGGAAGCATCCATCTTGGAGAAGTCAACTGATTGAAAGTTGAAGCTAGGATGTTCGGTTTTTGCAGTCTGCAAAGGTTCAACGGGTGTTTTAAACAGATCGTCATGTTTAATAGTAAATGTCAACCGACTACCCGAATGTCTAATTTGACCTTGATTGTCGTCGCTACCAGGTTTGGACCAAGTGTAACGTTGACTTTGAACTGCTTCAGGTTGTGACGGGTTAGGTTGGACAGTTTGGCCTTTGTCTTTCGAAGTGCGCTCAGGGTTAATAAGTTCTTGGTATTTTGACACCGGCAGGACTGGAGATTGAAGTTTGTTCATTTCAGACGTCAGAAACCCCCAACTCTGTCCTGAAGAGGTTTTATCCTGGTTAACCTGCTGGTTTGAGTTCCAGAACGACTGTTTGCCACTAGTAGGTGGTGTGTGAACAGGCTCAGGCTGTTTATTTTGTTGAAGAATGGTATCAAAATTTAAGTGAGGCCATTGCTTTTCAGTTTGTTCGTTTGGTTTTTGTTGCACTGCCTCAAAACTTAAAATGGGCCATTTTGATCCACTCTGCGGAGACTTTGCAACCTCTGCAAAGGAACCAGTATTTTCAGGTTTGATGTTCAACACATAGCCACCATTACTTTGCGTAATATTTGGCAGTTTGCCCAAGACTGGGAATGTAAAGTCCAGTTTAATGACTGGAGTGGAAACCTTTTGGTCCTTTTCTCCTTGTTCCATTGACTCCTCTTTAACATCAGTACCAGAATTGCCAAAACCACTTTCAATCTCAGCATTGCTTGGATTGGAACCAAATTGCAGTGGGGGTGAGAGATGAAGTTTTGATAAGTCAGGTTTAATAACAAAATCTCTATTGCCATCTTTTGAAAGACTTGTTTGAGGTCTATGAAAGTCTAAATTCTCAAAATATTTTAGGATAGGAAGGGGTTTTTTCATACTTTGCATCTGAAGTCCCCAAGGCTGTTTTGCAGGTTTTTCCAGATTAACCTGACCAGTATTTTTATACTGGTTAGATTGCACAATACGTGCAGGTTTATTAGATGGTTCCTTGTAAGCTGCCTCATAAGTCTCTTTTTGAGGTGAAGTACCAGCCTGACTAAAGAAAGACAGTTTGGATCCAGTCTGCTTTTGAGTCTTTCCATGTTTAGACTGATGGATGGTTGGCCATTTGAATCCAGTCTGCGACTGTTCCTGTGTCGCCCGGTTGTTGGTGGACCATTTAGATCCAGTCTGCGACTGTTCCTGTGACACCTGATTGTAGGTTGGCCTTTTCGGTCCCTTCTGTGACTGTTGCTGTGTCGCTGGATTTTTGTTGGACCATTTGACTCCAGTCTGTGACTGTTCCTGGTTCGGCTGATTGTAGGTAGGCCATTGAGATCCAGTCTGTGACTGTTGCTGTGTCACCTGATTGAAGGAAGGTCGTTTGGATTCAGTCTGTGTAACCTCTTGTGCCGCCTGATTGTAGGTAGGCCATTGGGATCCAGTCTGTGATTGTTCTTCTGTCATCCGATTGTAGGTAGGCCATTGGGATTCAGTCTGCGATTGTTGAATCATTGGATTGTAGGTGGGCCACTGGGATCCAGTCTGCGATTGTTCTTGTGTCGCCTGACTGTAGCTAGGCCACTGGGATCCAGTCTGCGATTGTTCTTGTGTCGCCTGACTGTAGCTAGGCCACTGGGATCCAGTCTGCGATTGTTCTTGTGTCGCCTGATTGTAGGTGGGCCATTGGGATCCAGTTTGCGTTTGTTCTTGTGTCGCCTGATTGTAGCTAGGCCACTGGGATCCAGTCTGCGATTGTTCTTGTGTCGCCTGATTGTAGGTGGGCCACTGGGATCCAGTCTGCAATTGTTCTTGTGTCGCCTGATTGTAGCTAGGCCACTGGGATCCAGTCTGCGATTGTTCTTGTGTCGGCTGACTGTAGCTAGGCCACTGGGATCCAGTCTGCGATTGTTCTTGTGTCGCCTGACTGTAGGTGGGCCACTGGGATCCAGTCTGTGATTGTTCTTGTGTCGCCTGACTGTAGGTGGGCCACTGGGATCCAGTCTGTGATTGTTCTTGTGTCGCCTGACTGTAGGTGGGCCACTGGGATCCAGTCTGTGATTGTTCTTGTGTCACCTGATTGTAGGTGGGCCACTGGGATCCAGTCTGCGATTGTTCTGTCGCCTGATTGTAGGTGGACCATTGGGATCCAGTCTGCACTGGCTCCTGTGTCGCTTGATTGTAGCTAGGCCATTGGGATCCAGTCTGTGACAGTTCCTGTGTCGCCTGATTGTCAGTGGGCCATTTGGCTCCGGTCTGTGACTGTTCCTGGTTCGGGTGATTGTAGGTAGGCCATTGAGATCCAGTCTGTGATGGCTGCTGTGGCGCCTGATTGAAAGAGGGCCATTTGGATTCAGTCTGTATTGAACTCTGGTCTTGTTTTGCTGGCTCTGCATACTTGTTTCGTTCATACATACTTAATGGAGTTTGGGGTTTCTGAACATGAATAGTGGTTTTCAGAGGCTGCAGAGATGTAGCTGGCAAGGGAATAGAGAAGTTGAACAGGATTGTTGATTTTGAGACTTCACCACTCTTTCTTTGGTATGGGTCCTTTGCAAAAACTGTTTTTTCAGGAACAAATTTAGGAGTGTTGGAGCCACCTTGCATCTGAACAGTACTTGGCCCGTGTGCAGGCTCTGTGTCGAAGTCAGGGATATATTCAATCTTCTCATTTTGTTCATCGAGCTTGAGAAAAGGAAGGCCTACATTGATCTGAAAACTTCTTGGCTGAACCAAAGGTTGGTTTTTCTGTTGTGCATGTTGAAATAGGGACATTAAACGGGACCCATGGGAGCTCAGGGCTTGAGCTTGCATTACTGGAAAGCTTAGACGACTCAAAAAACTTTTTTTTTTGGGGTGTTCCCTTGTTCTGACCTGACCAAAAGAGTGCAGAGGCTGCCTCAGATGCCAGATATAGTCTAGAGGCCGACGGTTCCCATAATTCTGCATTTGTTTCCTTCCTCCTTTGTGCTGAGCTGTAAAATACACAAAATTTGAAAAGACAAGTTAACATTCAATTAGAATGTAAGGGTTAATTTCTCTCAACTTCAAATGAAGACACTGCTACAGTCAAGGTAATTTAGTTTGACCAAAATAGATGGAGTTCTAAAGAAAATCATGAAATCCAGCTGAAATTTGTTGACCCAACCCTGGCATTAAAGTGGCAATCCACATTTTCTGACACGGGGTTCTTCGAAGGGTTTTAAAAACAAAAAACATGGCGCAAGCCTTGGTTTGATTGTTGAAATTACATCTAGTCCAAAACCTACTGCCATCTTTACCACCCTTCCACAGTAAAGATTCATAGCATCTCATGAATTTGCATCATGCTGTTTAAAGCTTTGTGATCATTTTGAAAACGAAAAGCAGCTATAAAATTTATGCAAAGGTTACCTAAAACACCTAATTGACTGATTTACACAAATGCCAAGAAAAAAAAGGGTCATTTAAATATTTTATTTATATTTCTTTGAATGGGACAGTGCATGTTCATAAATACTCTGAGTTTAGAGATGCTAATTTTCATTTGTAGTGCCACAATGACGACTTTCATGCCCTTGCTTATTCTGATCAAAATATCTCCAAACTGAAGTCATTCAAAGAGCCATCTACCACCGAAATAAAGCCACAAAACATGTTTTTTAGTGCATACATTGAGCAGCATTACCAGCAGATGGTAAAACCATTTATTACAGTTCAACTTAATGAGGAAATGTTATCCTTGGTATCCGTTAGACAACTCAAACTTATAAAAAATCATAAAAACTTAGATCTAAAAATATATCTGGAACAAATTTAACTACATTCATCAAATCCTTTTAAATTAATATTTAATTCAAACCTACAGCTAATTCAAGATTCAGAAACCATATCTTTGGCACAGAAAATGTTTAAGACTCAATTGTTGAGCTTTAAGCAAACAAAATCAAGCAGAGTGGTTTTGAAACTGTTTATCTACCGTTTTGTCAGATGGAGCTCAGTTTTTTTTTTTTGCAATAAGGCAACTTGCCAAAACCAGGTCAAGGTAAATTTCTACACCCAACATCTCAGGCCTCAGGAATGCTACGGTTCGAGCAAGTGTCATGACAACATGCTCTGCAGTACTAGTGCATCAGACAGACTTGAAAAATTATAGAAACTAAAAGTTTGATCAAAAGGTCAAACAAATAATGTTAACTGTAGATAAGAGTTTAGCAAAATAATGCTCAGCTCAGGCTGATCACGTGTTAAAAAAGCTCTGCTCCAGTCAAAAATAATCTAAACCTTTACTCTGCTGTAACCTTTACTATGCAAATTTATTCCAGTAATTTTCAACATAAATGAAGGTATTACGTAAAATTGACAGCAGAGTCCAGGTATAACGTGTAGAACACCTTCAAATGAACTGATGACATTGTAAAATGACAAATGTACTTTGGAAAACTGCCCCTACATCCATTATCTAGTATATCCAGTTAGGTCCATCTCCATTTATCTAAAACAAAACTCATTACAAAAGTTCAAAACTACCCATTTAAATCAAATTTTCAGCATTTAAACTCCCATATGATACCATCTACAGCAGGTGAGATACCAATAATATCCAATGCACTTAAAAAAACATTTCCCATTTAAATGGTTTACTAAACCAAGGCAGCAAACAGAACCGATTGTGATTTTTGATAAAAAAGGTTGAAAGTCACCAAACAAAATAGCTGGAATTCTGTTCAAGCAGCGTGGTTAGGCGCAGATTTAGGAAATCATTAAAGGAGTTTTAAAAATGCTTAAGGGAACCATTTTATGGGTTGCTATTGAACGCCAGACTGGAGCAAACTTTGCATGAATGAAGTCTCTGAGCTGCACCATGACAAACCAAACCAGAGCCAACAGGTTTCTTCTGACTTTTAAAATAAAAATACAAACAGATTTTAGTTTTTTCTATTACTTTAGACTGTAGTGGGTTGTATCACTGAGTCACACTTACCTCTTGGGAAAGCAAAAGAGCGGTTCACATCACTTATTAAGCAAAGCAGCAAAATTCTGCAAAAATAATTAAAAATACAAAATCAAATTTCAGGTGAAAGCATATTATTTTGTGCCATTTTCATTAAATGTTGCATAGTACCTTGAAATTAGGAATCCGGCAGCCATGACTGCTGCAGCTGCACGCAGCAAACGTCCTCTAAAGAATCCAAGCTACAAGTGATGCTGCCCTGTCAGTTTTAGCTCCAAATGAACTGCGACCTCTTCCAGTTCACCCACGACGTACTAAAACCAAGGATTTGTGTGCAGCTGAGTCAGTGTTGCATTTTACACAAGATGTTGTGCATAAGCAACAAATGAGACCAAACCCCCCAGAAACCTCTGCTTCACACAGGTGAGGCCATTTCATGTGATTACCTCGTTAGCTCTGCTCACAGCTGATCTTTCCCCTCTGGACAGAAGAGATGAGGGGAAAAAAAGTGATGCATGATGGCAGCTTATTGTTCTGCTCTGCTAATTTTTCTCAGTTAAACATGGATGAACAATAGAGCTCATGCAGTTTGTTTTGTTGTTAAATTTGTCTTCAGATTCTTATAAATATGTCATTTTGTAAATGTTATGATCACACTAGAGCGAGAATAAAAATTACTTATCTTTCTTTAGTTTTTCCTTAGAATACATCAGTCTTGTTATGATAAATCACGTAATAGAATTATTAGGCAGCAGATTCCTGGTCAATATTAAGCATCCTAGATAAAAAAAAGAAAATAATGATCTCTTGAATAAATTAAAAGATTTATAAAGACAATTTAAGAAAATATATATATTCTATTTACACCATGACATGTGAGGTCCCCCAAGGTCCTAATTTTGGACCACTTCTCTTCAATCTCTACATGCTCCCCCAGGGTCAGGTCATACACAATAACAACATTACCTATTATAGTTATGCAGATGACACCCAGATCTACCTAGCTCCATCACCTAGTGACTGTGGTCCCCTAGACTCACTCTGTCAGTGTTTGGAGCAAGTTAATGACTGGATGCAGTCAAACTTCCTTCAGTTAAACAAAGACAAGACTGAGGTTATTGCTCAACTTGGCTCCAGAGGAATAAAAACAAAGACTCAGGTTAGAAATCTTGGCATCATAATTGATTCAGACCTGAGCTTCACTGGTCACATTAAGGCTATAACTAGACGGTCTTTGCAACGGTCTTCTTTCTGGTCTTCCCACAAAAGCTGTGAAGCAACTGCAGCTCATTCAGAATGCTGCTGCTAGAGTCTTAACAAGAACCAAGAGAACCCAGCACATCACTCCTGTTCCTAAATCTCTACACTGGTTGCCAGTGCTACAGAATCGATTTCAAAGTCTGCTTCTACTAGTTTATAAATCACTCAATGGCATGGGGCCAAAATACATGTCAGATCTCCTTCCAGTATCTCCACCCAGCAGGTCTCTGAGATCCTTAAGAAACAGTCAGCTGGTAGAACCCCAGGTCAGAACCAAACCAGGGCCGTTTCTCTATACTCAAGGACGATAGTATGTTCTTGTGTACTTGACAAGTGGTTTCTTGGCTAGGGCACCAGAAAGTCCGTTCTGCCGAGTACGGGAGGACGAGGACAGCATTTGGAACAAGCATACTCCTTTGCATCACGGCAACAGCACTGCTTGTTGCTACGGTAAAAAAAAAATGACCTGACATACAAATAAAAGTCTAGTCTGTTCCTTAAATGACAAAATAACAATGAAAACATATTATTTGTATTATATTTGGTCCACTTTTGATCAAAACAGATAAAATATCAGCATTTCCTGCTGTTAAATGAAGAAAAAAAGTTTCTTTTTCATCAAAACAAAGCAATGATGCTTTTATTTTGATAGTAGGTTAGCTAATTAGCATTTTGAGGGATCGTGAAGAGTCTGAAAGAAAAAAAAAACAAATACACAGCAAATTTTACAGGTTATACGCAATTATTTACAATAACAGACAACTTTATATTTATTTATGTGTATTTCTGATATAAAACACAATAGTTATAAGATCTCCTCTGCCGTTCGGAGTATAACGTTGGCGGCGCAATGCATTATGGGAAACTTTGCTGTCCCAAGTCCGCAGAAGGACGCATCAGTGCATCCTCGATACAATGGGCGGAGCAAGAACATATCCGGGAACTTTGAGCGAACTTGCCATTATATGTACTTAGGATTGGAACAGTACTTGGACCATCGTTGATGACGTTTCACAAGGACAGGAGTACACAAGTACAGACAAGTACACATATTGAGAAACGACCCAGGTGAAGCTGCTTTTAGCTACTGCACACAGTTGGAATCAGCTTCCTCATGACCTCAAATGTTTTCACCAAGTTCAGGCATTCATCAGCCCTTGAATGACTGTTTCTGATGCTGCACCTTCTGCACTGTAACTGCTCACCCTTTAACTTTGCCTTTTATCTGATTCTTAATTTGTGATTTAAATTTTTCTAAAGTAATTTGTGTATTTTAATTATGCTGTCATGTTGATTTTGCTGTTCTTGCTCCTTATTTTGTCATCTCAATGTTTACAATTTTCCTCCTTTGGGTTTGTGTTAGGGGTCAGTTTAGGCAAACTTTAGTCATAATCTGTGTTCTCAGAATATATGTGATTATTTTATTCACTCACTTATCTGTATTCAGGAGTCACAGGAAGCTGCAGCAGTCATAGGGTGAGAGGCGGGGTTACACCTGGACAGGTGACCAGAGAAAACACATGCATAACTCACAGAAAGGTCCCAGCTGAGTGTTGAACCTGCAAGAAGAATCACTGCCAGGCGTGGTTACTGTTGTCTATTGAGTTTTAAAAGTCAAAAAAATATATTTACTCAAGATACTTTTATTTTTATAAAATGTCAGCGTAGGGGCTGGAACAGCTGGTAGCACGGTTGCCTCACAGTGAGAAGGTTGCAGGTTTGAAACCTTTTTGCATGGAGATGGCATGCTCTCTTCTGTTTGGGTTCTCTCCAGGCACTCCGGTTTCCTCCTAAAGACCCTGTGAAGGACTAGTGACCTGTCCAGGGTGTCCCCACCTCTCGCCTCATGACTGCTGGAGTTAGACACCAGGTTCCTGGCTGTGACGCTGCTGAGGAGCTGCAGGAAATAAACTTTATTCTTGTTGGGTTTGGATTAGTTGTTGGCTCATCAGCCTGGAGGACATAAAGACTATTTCTCTGAAACGGAGTTCAGTAAGGAAGATACCTCCAGAGGGAATGATAGTAACTATTTATTACTTTTTATTCCAGAAACACATCAAACTGTTTGAAATATCCCTTTAAAATAGTTCCCACATTTTCATCACCTGGACTCAACAAACCAAAGCTCAAATACCTTCTCAAATACGGTTTCTTGTATTTTTTTATTTGTTTAGCTCCATATGACTCTTTGCTGGTCTTAAAAAAGGTTCGGTATATCAGCTGTGGCCACACACACACACACAGCTGTGGTTTCTAAAACGTGAGTTCTGACTGGGAGGCTCGGATGTGAGGTCTGATTAGATGGTGCTGAATTAATTGGTGACTTCAGAGGCTAAAGAAATGCTTTTCAACCACGGAAGAAACTGTCTTTTCCTGGGAGTTCTCTGATTAGAGCTTCTTCCTTCACAGCCTTTGAAGCCTTTTGAGGATAATCAAGTTCTTAGGATAAGTCACTTTCATGCTCTGAAGTTGACTGGACCATGGCTTTGCTTCCGATTTGTGCAGATTGTCATTTAATTACGTCCTTTGTCATGTTCCCATCTTCAGATTGTAAAAATACTGCTCTTACAAAAAAAAAAAAAAAAAAAACGCGTATAAAGGATCTAGAAGTTGGTTCAACTACATGAAGGTCAAAGATAAACCTTGGCCATGAAAAGAAACTTACCCATATGTTCATGCAGACCCAAAGAAAATAGTGAACACATCTAGGCTCAAACATCTGATAAATCACATCATAAATCACAGAAGACCTCATTGGGATAAGAAGCCTTCATCAGGTGGTTAAAAGTAGATTTTCTCTGCAACAGGGTGATAAAACACCAAGGTGAGCATACAATGCATCAAGGACCATGCAGTCAGAATGATTCAGCATCCAAAACCCTCAAATCATTAAAATTTGGAAAGGTATGTAAAGCAACCAGTCGATGCAACAGTCCAACATAAAAGTACAAGAGACAGCCAACTTCAAAACAAAAATCCATTTATTTAAACTTTAAAATAAATTATCTTGAACACTTGTATTAATGAGCCAGATTTGAACTAGTCAGAGATGATATTTATTAATGCAAACACATTTAAAAGTTCATCTGTCCGTCGTCCAGATTCCTTCCATCTAATCTGTGGACCATTTTCAGCTGGAGCTCAGGAAGATGCAGGATACTACCTCGCGTAGAACCTCGGGCACATTACCCACTGGATCGGCTCAGTCTGCCTTGGAGAGGCTGGAGGAGATGCTCGAGGGCCGAATCGTGGATATGCCATGGAGCCATCAGGTGGCCATTTCCTATCCGGAACCACGATCTGCTGTTTGCTTTGACGGCTTCGACTCTGGAGGCCTACAGGCTGCTGAAAACCTTGCAGCCCTGGTTGAGTCTGTTCGGTCCAGTGTTGTGCTGGAGAAAGATTTGGGTTTGCTGAAGGAGGACTGAGGTGTACCAGGGGAGGATTGGGATTAACCTGAGGATTATGTTGAACCTGAGGAAGGTTGGGTCCTGGGAGGGCCCCCTGTGATCCTGCAGAAGGATTTTGGGGTCTTTGGGAATAGAGGAAGTTACGAAAGAGGGTCCAGTGCGGCTGAAGCTGGGCTTGGTGGCAGCCGAGTCCTGAGCAGTCTGGAGTCTGTAGGCTTTGTACTGGACCATGAATGGGACCCACAACATGATGCAAGATTGGCCAATTAGGTACAGTCTCAGGTAAACCTTGCTTGAGTAGCTCCAGCTTGTCTTGGTAAATATGTCCCAGTCTTTGCAGATTCAAACCCTTGTCTCGAAGGCTCTGAATGGGAGCGGTCAGTTTGATGTGAAAACCCGGGTTTTCACTGGTGCCTTTTCTTTTTAACTGATTGACTAAAGCCTTCTGGTCAGACCTGGTAGGAGCGCTGACTTCTTCTAGTGCTGGAACTCTGCTTTGAGACAAATCAACACTTTCTTTTACTTCATGGAGCCAGTTGGGTTCTTTTCTTGCCTGAGAAAGTCCTTTAAGGATGTAGTGCAGCGGTATGTTCATGTTGAGCTCTATTTTCTTAGCCTCCACACTGGGTTGCGCCGGTGCGGCCACCACCCCGGCTGGATATTTAGCTAGCTGCTGTTTTACGTTCTGAGGTTTGGGGCCCTGACGGATTCCGTGGTTTTTCATGAGACTCTCCATCAGTTTTAACCAGGGGTTTCCCTGAGCCTCAGGTGTTTGCACCTGGGGTGTTTGCACCTGGGGCGTTTGCACCTGGGGGACATACTGAGGAATCAAGTAGTCGTATGGGATCTGGGCACCTTGCCATACCTGAGGCTGCACCACTTGTTGAGCTGTCAAAAACATCAAATCAGGACAAGATTAGGTCACGTAAAGAAACGTACTTATGGTAATATGTGATGCAGGTAAACCTTTAAGATTTTAAAGCTCTACAATCTAGACACTACACATTAGAAAAAAGAAATTCTAACTCACCTGTTGCAAAAGCAGATTTGTAGTAGACATCACTCAACAAGCAAACCAGCAATAGTCTGAAAAAGAGCAAATAGTTCAATTATCTTACTGCAAACCCAGACTTTTATCTTGTTTTTAACCCGAGTACCTTGTGATTAGGAATCCAGCAGGCATGGCTGCAGCAGCTCTCAAACCATCCAGCTACTGGTGCTGACCTGCTTTTAATTTGTCAGCTTCCACAAACAGACCCACTAGCCGCTGCTGCTGCTGTTGCCAAGCAAAATCATGTATGACACAAGCCACAGAGTGCACTGCTGATTTATGTTTTTCTTCTTACCTGAAGGTGGCTCTCAGGTGTGACTAATCATGCACATCAGTGAAACGCTGAAAGGAGGCAGACACAAGGCCTAAATCCTCCCACAGACTCCACCTAGACAGGTGGGAGCACTTGGTTTGATTGTCCAGGTGGAGAGAGAGTCGCTGGGAGTTACTGGAGAAATGTTGCAGGAAATTTATTTATTTATTTATTTATTTATTATGTGTGTCTTTTGCATCACTTTTTTTATGCATGCATTTTGTTTATCTCGCTGCAGAGCATTTCTGACTCAAGAAAAAAAGTATTGCACTATTGCAGAGTTCTGCTTCATGCATTTATTTTGCAAAAACAAAGTACATTTTCTGGTCACCTTTACTCCAGCAAGATCCCATTTAGAGTAAACAATAAGTATCATACACTGTGACAGATACATACACTTAACCTGCACCCTTAAGCACCAGTTGTTGGGTGGGTTCATATTATCTTGCATCACTGAATCATACATAGCTTCGCTTTATTTTCATACAATTCTAATTCTGTCTACTTCTGCAGGAGTTGGTGAGGATTTTAGTTAAAGCGCACGTCTCTTCTGTGACGACCTGTCTGGAGTAATGAGATCAGTGATGTTGCTATCAGGACTAAAGATGGAAGCTAGCTATAATCTGCTGCATCTCATCAGACTAATAGCATTTTTATACATTGTATACCTTAAATAAAGATAAACTCAACCCTTGTAGAAGTGGGTTATGTTTAGTCCTGTCATGAGATTAAACATTTTTTTAGATTAATTAATTATTACCTGGAATTAATTAATCTAATCACTTTTTTAATCTCACCTACTAATGGCTGAGAAAAGCCCTCATTTTGATGTATTTTTATTTAAATTCATTACATTATTGTGGCAATTTTTTAGATTATTTAGATTTAGATTAATATATAACAAAAAAACTGGCTCTATAAAGTAATGTATTGTTTAACAGACTTCTAAACTTTCTTTTTACATCACCAGGGTAGAATAATACTGTGCTGTTTTGTCAGTCTCGAAAAATTAGAATTAAAAAAAAACATGGGGTCCATATAATAATCTAAGTTAACACATCAAGGAACGCTTTTTTGAGCAATGCAAATATTGATCACAGAACATGTTACTTAAACATTTATCTAAAATTAAAGTTAGTTAGCATATCAAAACTGACAGTTTATCACAAAATATTACGCTTTTTCACAAAACCTGACATGTGGTATGGCATGATAGTTAAATATAAATATAATTACATAACATAAATAAGGATTTTAAATAAAAATCCCAACAGGTAGGCTAGAAAAATCACAGTTATAGATTAAAAATGAGATTAACACGATTAAAAAAATAGTGCACTAAATATGGCTGTGATTAATTAATCCCAATTAATGTGATAATTTGATACCTTATGTCTATTCATTTTGCAGAAGTTCCTCTCCAGCAAAGCAACTTGCAGTTTAACCTAAACCTGCATGTTTATGTGGGAGGAAGCCGGAATACCAGGAGAAAACCAACACATGCATGAAGAGAACAAAATCACAGAAAGGCCACAGCCAGGATTTGAACCTGCAACCTTTTTGTTGTGAGGCAATAGTGCTACCAACTGTGCCGCTGGTTCATTTAGAATCAGCGTTCTCTCACTTTCTTACTACAAAACATGCAGCAAGGTGAAAGTTTGAATTCAGATAATAAAAATATGATTTTAGAAGAATCCAACTCATTTTAGAGCATAAAGGATGATCAAAGCAACTGGTTTTGGCTCAAGGTGCTTAAAAACTATTCTCCACACCAACAGGTGCTGTGGTACTCCACTCACACCAAGGTGAGCCTGTGGTGCATCAAAGATTGATCACCGGCCTTGGTCATGCTTTCTCCTGCGACGAGCTGAGCACACTCCTTTCTGACGGAATGATGATGGATCTCCTAACAATTTTCACTTGTTTATTTCCCCCCCCTTTTTTTTATTTGTCAGTTGATTTACACCTGAGGATGCGAGGCGGTGACGGGGGTGGCAGTTAACCTCTTGCTTGATGAATGAGATCGATTTCACCGAGCACAGCGCTGTCTGCTTGGCTGCATCATCAGCTTCACAAATGATGCTGGCAGGCCGATCCTAAAGTACACTTGGACCCCAGTTAGCAAACGAGAGATTCATCTGAAACCGGCTTTTAGAGAATGTTATTCCCATCACACCATCATGCAGTCTGTCATGTTTTGTCATTTTGAGCTATTTTATAGCAAGCTGAGTAGAAAAATACTGTAATTTCAAAGACATTGTGCAATTTAAACATTGTGTCCATACGAGTCTCAAAGTGCAGAGAATAAGAGTATAGTAGTTTACTGTTGCAGGAAAAACACGCTTGTTTCATCAAGACACTTAAGAACCTTTGTTAGTTTGATTTAGCTCAGATTAAATTCTCAAAAACTTAACAGCACTGTTGTTACAAAAATTAATGCAATATAATGTAACGGATTCTGATTTTATAGGTAGGAATGGATCCAGCAGGGGGCACAAAAACATCAGACTACACCTTTCATTAGATTACTTCACCAGCTGATGTTTGTCAGCCGTTTTGCAGGTGATCGACTGGAGCACTGCTGGTTTTTGGGTTATTTTGCACCAGAGCCACACCACTGGGGTCATTAAGCCATTGTGATGGAAATCCAACAAAATATTGAGACTTTGCCTCAATACCAGGATTTCAAATTTTTACGATTTGAGAGCAAAAAATGCAAAAGGAGATTTAATGTAAGCACATCATTTATGCTTAAGATTCAATTAGAAACGCCTCGTCTTTGATTCATTTTAATACTTTCCTTTAAATAGCAAGAAATGAAGGATTTCTGCCAGTTAACATTTGGGCCACAATCACTGCACACTGTCAAAGTGTTAACTGAATATTACATAGAAGCCTCTGGGGATTAATAGTTTTATCTATAGATACAGAGTTTAAGGACACTTGTGAATTTGGTGGTTGTCACAGCAAATAGTGAGACCAAGTATGTGGCAGTCTGAAGTCAGGGGGAAAAAAAAACTAACATGTTGAATAAATGACAGAAAATAGTTAGAATTTGTTTTTTTTTTATTAACAGGATGCACAATTTTACTCTATCCAATCATCTCCCATGATCCCAACCAAGAGGCAGAGGCTCATAAAGGCAAGCTGGAGCTCAGGATGAGGTTTGATGGAAAAAAAAGCTTTGAAACCTTCAGGCACATTGATCTACATGTAAGGTTTATTTTGTCCCCTTTGTCCCAAGTCCATTACCAAAGGGATCATTTAATCTGGTACGTCCCTGCTTTTAATTACCAGAATCTTCATTGAAGGGAGTCAAGCAAACTAGAAAAGATGTTTGATGTGCCGTGGTGGCCTGAGGAGCCGCCGCCGCCGTGGTGGCCGGAGGAGCCGCCGCCGCCGTGGTGGCCTGAGGAGCCGCCGCCGCCGTGGTGGCCTGAGGAGCCGCCGCCGCCGTGGTGGCCTGAGGAGCCGCCGCCGCCGTGGCCTGAGGAGCCGCCGCCGCGGTGGCCTGAGGAGCCGCCGCCGCCGTGGTGGCCTGAGGAGCCGCCGCCGCCGTGGTGGCCTGAGGAGCCGCCGCCGCCGTGGTGGCCTGAGGAGCCGCCGCCGCCGTGGTGGCCTGAGGAGCCGCCGCCGCCGTGGTGGCCTGAGGAGCCGCCGCCTCCGTGGTGGCCTGAGGAGCCGCCGCCTCCGTGGTGGCCTGAGGAGCCGCCGCCTCCGTGGTGGCCTGAGGAGCCGCCGCCTCCGTGGTGGCCTGAGGAGCCGCCGCCTCCGTGGTGGCCTGAGGAGGAGCCCCCGCCGGGGTGGTGGTGGTCGCCTGGGCGGTGGCCTGAGGAGCCCCCGCCGGGGTGGTGGTGGTCGCCTGGGCGGTGGCCTGAGGAGCCCCCGCCGGGGTGGTGGTGGTCGCCTGGGCGGTGGCCTGAGGAGCCCCCGCCGGGGGGGTGGTGGTGGTCGCCTGGGCGGTGGCCTGAGGAGCCCCCGCCGGGGTGGTGGTGGTCGCCTGGGCGGTGGCCTGGACTGCCGCCGTGGTGGTGGTGGTGGTGGTCGCCTGGGCGGGGGCCTGGACTGCCGCCGTGGTGGTGGTGGTGAGGACGGTGGTGGGGGCCTGGACTGCCGCCGTGGTGGTGGGGACGGTGGTGGGGGCCTGGACTGCCGCCGTGGTGGTGGGGACGGTGGTGGGGGCCTGGACTGCCGCCGTGGTGCAGCCACTGGTAAGGGCCTGGGCCACCGTGGCGGTGCGGGCCTAGGTGCTGGGGCCACTGGTGGGGGCCAGAGCTGTAATGCTTGTTATGATGGAGTCCTGGACATAGATGAGGGGGGCAATGATAGGGAGGACGGTGGCGCCCTGGCCTTGGACAATGCTTTGACCGATTGGGATCGGAGAGTCCTGGACAGTGGTGTTTTGGCCAACGCAAGTCTTTACCCTTTTGACGTTGTGAAGCCAAAGCCATGAAGGGCTTAAGTTTAGGTTTTATCAGATCAAGTATTTTTTCTTTATTACTGCATTCTTCCAACCAGGGAAGACCATTAGATTTGGCATAAATCCTCAGTCTTCCAAGCAAAAGAGGATCACCTCCATCTTTGGGACCAAGAAAGCAGCGTTTCTTGGGTTGCTGAGAGAGTCCCGATTCTGGGGCTATGGAAAGGCCAAGAAATAGCCAATGAGAATCAGTATCAACATTATAATACAACTAGTGTAGCAAAATGCCCCCACCCCAGATCAAATGCGAGAAGTGGCTCCACAATTGAAGAATTTTTTTTAAAACACTTCCAACCTACCTTTGTCAAAACCTGAGGAATAATTCACGTACATCAGCAAGAAAAACAGCAACATCCTGGGAAGAAAAACCATAATACAGTTACATTATGTAATACTCACAATTTTAGATAAGAAATTAGCAAAAAAAATCCCATCACATACCTCATTATCAGGAACTCGGCAGCCATGACTGCAGCAGGTCCCAGCTAGGTGCTGAGCTGGTCTGTGGATTTAGAGCACAAACAAACCCACCACTTGCTCCAGCCAGAAACACAAACACCTCATACTGCAGAGCGCATCAAATGCTGTCACCTTTATAAGCCTCCAACCCACAGGAGTCTCTCAGGTGTTATCAATCTCAAATTTTAATGAGAAGTCGAGCAGAAAGGTCCAAGATGGCAAAAGCTGTGCCTCACACAGGTGTGATCACTTATGATTGCCTCGGCACTGACGAGCAATTTGTTTCCCTCCCAATTGTAGGAAGTATTTCTCCAAGTATAATTGCTTCAATTCTCTCAATATTTTACCTTCTGGGTTTCTTCTTTAGACAAAACAAGACTCAGAATGTAAGATCTGTCAGGAGATGTTCAGTCAAAGTCATGAGGGGATTAACATATTGCACACGGTCGTTATTGCAGGTGACAACACGAGTCAAACCAGCGGCACTTTGCAGGCTCACGCAGAGAAAGCACATCAAGTGGAAACTGATGACAGTGTTATGCATTTAGCCCCCGCTGACAGCACCGGGGCTGACGATCGACCCTGAGAAGCTGAGTGTCATCACCTCACAGTAAAGTCTAGTGAATGTGACACAAACGTGAAGAGCCTTTTGTCAAATTTCTCCTGCAATCACTTTGGGTTTCTTGACCTCTGGACAATAATAAGAAACACCTGCACACACACTCGTACACACACAAAGATGGAGAGGTGTTGAAGTTTTTCTTGACAGATAACAAATAAAACTTTCTGGTGTAGAACATAAACACACAGGAAAACAGCTCTGCCCACACATTTAGCCTGTAAGCATGTCAAAGTTCCCTCGGGTAGATCTTTGGGAGTGAGCTACCATCACTGTCACTATCAGAGGTTTCAGCTCCTCACCTCCCTAACCTGGAGCTAAAAGCTGCCCCCGGGGCTAAGAGTGCGCTTCACTGCCAGGAAAGTGTGAGGAAAAACAAGATTGGCTTCAGAGCGTCTAGATTTTGTAATTTTCTTTTATCAGAGGTTAGTCTCATTTGGAAATAGATCAGATTTTCTTCAGAAGGTCCCCTTAATTAGCAATAATAATAATAATAATAATACATTTTTAAGCACCTTTCAGGGAACTCAAGGTCACTGTACAACAAAATAATAAAAAAGTTTAAAGCAAGCTAAACCAAGTCACTCATAAAAACTCTAGGGAATACAGTACAAAGATAACAATAGAACTATCTCATAAACTGACTTGAAGAGGTGAGTTGTTAGTTTAAATTTGAAGATAAGGAGAGAGTCAGAGTTTGGATGGCTTGTGGCAGAAAATTCCAGAGGCAGGGAGCAACAGAAGGATCTGAGGCCCATGGAGGTAAGACGGAAGGATGGAGCAGTAAGGTGGACAGAGGATGATGATCTTAAGGAACAGACTGGAAAAACAATGTGAATGAGATCAGATAGATATGGGGGGTAAAGGTTGTGAGCAGCTTTAAAGGTGACAAGTAGGACTTTTAACTCGATCCGTTGTTTAACTGGGAGCCAGTGGAGTTGCTGAAGGACTGGACTGATGTGGTGAGATAGGGGAGTTCTGGTGATGACCCGTGCGACAGAGTTCTGAACTAACTGAAGCTGATGGAGGTTTTTTTTTGAGGTAAACCAAAAAGAAGCGAGTTACAGTAACTGATTCGGGAAGTGACTGATGATACTGATAATACAAAAGGGTGCATGAAGGTGATAGGAAACATGGAAGTTATTAGCTATCTGTCCAAGAGGGTCAATATATAGTAAAAACAGGAGTGGGCTCAAAACAGAGCCTTGGGGTATTCCGTATATTGAGCAACGATCTATCCTTGCTCAATTAGCTAAACGGCTAACAAACGAAGGACAGATGCCTTGGAAGCACATTGGAACCGATTGGAACAGGCCTTGGCGGATCCTGATGACGTATCTCCTAGAAAACCAGGGCGGGACCAAGGCATCAAGGCGAGGTTCCTTGAGATTGACAAAAAACTCATAGGCATGCCAGACCTGTAGGCGGCAGTAGTTCCCCCGAATCCTATCTATTTCATCTTCCTGCCAATCTTCAACAAAACATGAAACATGGCGCCTAGCTCGCTTGTGAGGACCGATAAGGAGGTAGAATTGTTGTAGCGTAAACACAGGTCGCACAGGGGCCGTCAGCATTTTTGACGCAGACGGTGACGCTGTGAAACCTAAAACTCTGGTTATTTCTGTCCATGCAGAAATACTTAAAACGAAGAAAACGCAAATCTTCACTTTGGCCGAAGTTTTAAAAAAGATTAGTTTTCGTTTGGGTAAATCTGCGTTTTCGTGTGGATGACAGGTCGAATCATAGAAAAATATCTTCGTTTTGGGAGATACCCGGCTACGTGTGGACAGGGCCTGAAACAGTTCCAGAGATCCTCCCTGAGTTAATTAAGGAGCTGTGATTGTCCAAAGCTGCAGAAAGATCCAACCAAACTAAAACTGTAAACTCCTGGTTCCCAGACCGTACATTCTGAGTAAAAGTTATTCTCTCCTCGTCTCCACTTTAGCTTGTTTTGAATTTTTTCTCTTTGAAACCTTCTGCCTAAAACATTTGTGAGTTTAGAGCTTGAGTTGTCAGGTTTTGTCGTGCACACTGGGACATACGAGTCTCTACTGAGGGAAATCCAGTCAGAGTGTTTCAGCTTCTGCCTTCGGAGCAGATCTGGACTCCAGTGATTGACACACTAGTGCAGAAACTTTTTGCAGCTTTTTCACAAGCTTTCTTGCATGCTGCAGCTCTCTCAGCAGTGTTGGTGATATTCTGCATCCACACCCAATGTGTTGCTTTAGTGCTGAACGAATGTCAACGCGCGTCACGTCCACTCCGTGTCATTGTGTGTTGGTTTTGAAAGGAAGAATTCATCCGCTGCAATAGGCAGGTTCATTTTAAATTAGTTCCTCACTGCAGAAAAGCCCAAGGCTGTTCAATTTGCCTTCACAACTCAGGAGCTTTTACTGATTGAATTTGCTTTTTCAGGCTGAAGTTCCAAAAATTAGGCAAGGGCTTCAGGGTTTGAAGAGTTTCCAAATCCTAACCCCTTGCCAGCTGAGCGTAGCAGAAGGCTGAGGATGCTAATGGTTCTTGCATATTGGCAAACACACCTTTGGGAGGCCGTTGTTGTCAGAAGCTCTGGGGCTTGTTGTGGTTCTATCTCACTTTCTTTAGTTTATCTCAGCTCTTTGCAGTTGTTTGCATGGCTTGAATGTGTTTTTCAGTTAGCTTTGCTCCATGCTCTCTGCACAGCTGAATCCTTTTTTGCAGAGCAGGATTAGTGGCGTCGTGAGGTAACTTCCAACCTGTTACAGAGCAGGTTTGGCTCAGAGCCACAGACTGGAAAATTCCCCATAAAAAGAAAATATTACCTGCTAATTTCCAAACACACCTTCTGCATCTTGTCTTTTATTTCATAAAATATCTGAAAAAACAACTTTTAACTTTCTTTTAAACAATTCAAATCTAGCTTCACATTTACAAAACATCCTGGGATTATGTCATAATCCTGTTTCCTCTCAATCGATGTTTATTTAAAATGTTCTCAAAATGTCAGATTTCTAACACTAATGATGATATTTCCCAAACATCTGGTTTTGCTAAGTGAGAATCGGGGATTTAGCAAACTCATCAAGGTTTAATCGCTTTAATGATCTGTAGGGTGCAGCGGAACATTTAAAACACATTACACGACTATAGCATCTGCTGTGCTCAGGAATAGCTGGATTTGGTGGATAATTAAAGGGATTTCATACATCTTGTGTGTTTTTAAATCATAACCTTCCTGATTTTTGAGCAAAATCTTTAAAAATAAAAGAACTAGAAAAGAATCGTATGATTAAAGCAGAAGATTCTTCGTCTCTCGTTTGAGTTGAAACCTGAAGGTTTGAAGCTAAACGTGAAGTCACAAGGAAACTTTTCCTTTTATTTCCCCTGCTGTTCTCAGGACTTTCTCTTTTACTGACAGCACTTTCTTCTCAAGTGACACCAACTGGTCTGTTTATTTCTTCCTTTTTCCTTCTCAGTCCCGATATTACTTTCCAATCTCCGGTTTGCCACACTTATTTGCGCCGGCGTTTTGTGTCTTTAGGAAGACGGAGCGTGTCACATGGAGAGTTATCAGCGTCTGCTCATGGTGTCATTACAGATCTCTGCAGGCTCAATCTGAATGTTTATTCCTCTGTGAGCAGACGAGACTCAGACCTGCTGAGGTCCACAACAACAGTTCAATAGCAGAACGGTTCGATTAAAAGAAAGATATGAAAATTTCCTGTTTTACCTCCGAATCTGAAGCCATGTTTCTGAGTTGGAAGAGGATGGATTGTCTGCTTGAGGCTGGGGGGGAGTTGGAAGATCTTGTTTTTGAGTGAGTGAGGGATCGACAGGCAGATCGGGGAAGTGTCTATAAAGGCAAACTATGCAACTTTTTCATATTTTTCACATTTTAAATCATGTTCTTGAGCCAGTTTGTGCTAAAATGAGCCTTTACAGGGTTAATGAAATGCCACTCAGACCTCCACCACCCTCTGTGGCCAGAATACCACACTTGCAACTTCAGAGTGGCGGTCCGGTCCCTGTTGGACTTAGTAAAGTGGAGCTGACATGCCTGGTGCTGCAGTCTGCTTCCAGCATGTTTCCTGCATGTTTTAGATCATGAACACAGCTGATGTGTTTGATTTAGTGATGAACCGCTCCTGTAGACACTAATGAAGGCTGAGGAGACATTTCAGCAGTTAGATTAAGGATTTAAAAAAGACCAACGCACAGCGAGGAGATAAGTTTCACTTTTGGTTTTACTAACGGACACTAGGGGGTGCTGAAAACAAGTCAAAACTGCCAAGTGTGCCTTTAACGTCTTTTATAAGCAGGTCGTCTGCTAAAGGAGGAGGAAGGCTGAACTACAGGTTCTAGTTCTAGAAGAATCCCTCAGGTAAACATCACATTAAAACCAGCACATCATCCTGCAAGTTTTAAACAGCCGTCATTTCACTTGTTTTCATTTTAAACGGTTTCATGACAAAATGTGTTAAATTCTGGAACCATAAATGGATTTTAAGGTGTTTAAGGTTAGATAGTTTCTTTGTTTTTGCTCTCACTTGTTACTTTTTTAATTGTTTCAGGTTCAAATAAGAAAATAAAGTGTCAGTCATTGTCTCAGCATCAAAACATCAATTATACACCCCCTCCAGTAAACTTTATGTCTTATTTTCTCTCTTTCAGTTTTTATGCCTCCTGTTTGTTTTTTGTCAGAAAGAAAAAAATGAGTCCAAATTGTTTTTTGTTTGTTTCAGCTTTTTTTAAATTAACATTCCTGCTCATAGATTATTTTCTAAAATGAAAAATGAGTGCAAACTAGAAAAAAAACATCAATGGAATTTTGAGACTTTCTGTTTTTTCAAAGCAGGATTTCCAGCCGTAGACACGTGTAACGGTGAATTTCCAGGTCAAATCTAAAAGGTTAGACTCGTGACGTGATGTTGTGTTTCAAAAGGACTCATCAAACATCCCATAATAAGCATCAAACACAGTCTGAGGTATCAAAGATCATGAATATGTAGAGCTTCGAATCGCTGCGCTCACAAAACGAGCAGCTCGTGTGCTCTCTGGGGTGAAGAAAGTGTTAGAAGGAATCTTTTTATAAACCAGAGGTGAGCTAAATACAGCAAGAGAAAGTGTTTAAGCCTCAGGTCGGGGAAATATTTAGCCTCTGGTGTAACTAAAACACATCGGTTGTGTCGAAAGAGGAAGATTTGTGTAAAAATGCACGAGAATGGTTCAACGTTCTGCACTTCATTCCCGTTAAAGAGCTGAAACTGTGTCTCACATTAGAAACTTTATGACCCAGTTTTGAAAAGTTTTTTCATGAAAAATACTGAAAAGATGTGGAAATTATTTAAAAGGAACAGAAAGTCACCTGTGGAGAAATGACCCAGGGAAAAATCATTAGTGTTTTCATAGAAATCGAGCTTTCGGCGCTCGCCTTTTCAATAATTCACTGTTTGTATTTTAGTTTTGACTGGATTAATCAAATGAAAGCAGTTTTTTTTATCTAAACTAGATTACAGAGAATTTAAATCATCTGCAAGTTTGGCTGCATAATTTACAAAAACATGATTTTGATTATTTTAACATCCCTAAAAATGCTACAAACATCAATAAAAAAGTGTGATTTTGCAGGCAGACAAAACCTAGAAGGCAAGCAGGATAATCTAGCATAGAGATGCACCGATGGCCAGAATCTGAAAAATGTATTCATGACTGACTTGAAGAGTCAAGACGAAGCCTGCTGGTCCGTGAAAATCTGGCTCCAAAAAATGCACGTTTTGTTTTTAAAAAGGCCGTTCTACCTTTATAAAGAGGTTCTGTGGAGTTTAAATCATTGGTCAGTATCTTACCTGCAGCAGACAGATGATTTCAGTTTCTAAAATGAGGCTTTCATTGAAAACTTGCACTATAATATGGTCAGAATCAGGGCAGAATGAGGGGAAAACAGAGTTTTGGTGCCTTAAAGCCATACTATGCAACTTTTTCATATGTTTAAATCATGTTCTTGAGCCAGTTTGTGCTAAAATGACCCTTTACAGGGTTAATGAAATGTCACTCAGACCCCCACCACCCTCTGTGGCCAGAATACCACACTTGCAACTTCAGAGTGGTGGTCCAGTCCCTGTTGGACTTAGTAAAGTGGAGCTGACATACCTGGTGCTGCAGTCTGCTTCCAGCATGTTTCCTGCATGTTTTAGATCATGAACACAGCTGATGTGTTTGATTTAGTGATGAACCGCTCCTGTAGACACTAATGAAGGCTGAGGAGACATTTCAGCTGTTAGATTAAAGTAACATTCCGCAACTTTTACACCTTAAAATTATGCTTTTTTGTAAAGTTTTTGCGTCATACTATTATTATGTTCATTTTCGTACCAGAGTGTTGGGGGGTCCCATGTCTGTTTACCGCACTATACAGTTTTTGAGCTCAGGTTGCTACCAGAAGTACTGACTGGGTGTCGCTTTACGGTATTATATGGCAAGCCAGTGATTTTAAAAAGCGCGCGTTCTAAACGTGCGTTATGTCTGCCAAAATGCGCGTCCTGAATGTGCGTTTTGACGCCAAAGGGGGCAAAAACTCACATGTTCTAAAAAGCGAGCATTATGTCCACCAAAACGCGCGGACATAATGCGAGTTTAGAACGCGCATTTTTTAATCCCTTTGGCTTGCCATAATTGTATAACGTAGACTCGCTGTAGCAGCGGCAGATTCACCAAAGAAAGCTAGAAATCCCGTATCAGAGGAATCTAGGAAAAGAAAAGAAGAACGTGATAGAGTAAGAGCAAAGACCAGAGTTATTATTGGGCCGTCTTTTCCTCGCTGGAGAGCTCTTTTAGAAAGAACAGCATGAACTACGGACTCTGACCTAGCCGTGCTGCTAATGGCTAGGTAAGTAATAAATGATTTCACCGGGGCATACAGTTGTTATACAGTCCTGATAAAACTATTTATTCAACATGTGGAGGTGGAAAAGTTTGTTTTCGTTGCTTTGCCTGACATTAGGAATGTAAACACGCCTCTTATGCCCGAGAGAGATTTAATGTTACGACAGTGACGTTACGCAGCAAGCCTCTAGAGGACGACAGAGACCATATAACTGCAAAGTTGCGGAATGCTGCTTTAAGGTGTCAAAAAGACGAACACACGGCAAGGAGATAAGTTTCACTTTTGGTTCTACTAAACGGACACTAGGGGGTGCTATAAACAAGCCAAAACTGCCAAGCGTGCCTTTAAATAAAATATTTACCTACACAATTTTAACATTTCTTTAGCTTCACGAACAATTCTGTTAAAAACAGCATCAGGTGTAAAAGGTTTTGGCTTCCAAACCTTGTTGCTTTAAAAGTAACTCAGGTTCTCACGTTGTTATTAAGGAAGCCATCCTCCTCGGCTACAGCTTCAGAAACAATAATTAAACCTGCAGCCTTGTTTTTTTCCTAATGAATTGGCTCCTCTCAGCTAAATTGGATTGTCAAAATTAACGCGAAGCAGAAGAAAACAGAGAAAACTGGTAGATGGAGAGAGTAAACCCCCAGGTTCCCAGAGGTGGAAGCTTTTTTTCTGGCACAGATTCTTTTAGACTGAGCGGAGAAAAACACAATCAGCTCAGAACGTGACGGCAAAGACGACTCACAAACTACATGCTGATCAGAAAATCCCTCAAGCACGACTCAGATTCTGGATTAAGTCATTTACAACAACCACACCTGCAGGAACATTCACCTGGAGCACGTTTGTATAAATCTGGACTCGTGTCATCTGAGCTTGGATGCATTTCAAAAAGTGTGTTTTATTATTTAAATAAAAATGAAAATAATAATAAAAAAACATGAAATTAGATGATTTGAGTGAAATTGCAAAGTAAATTGAGGAGTTAAATGAAAAACATACAAAAATGGGAGTAAAAACACCTCAAGGTCATGAAGACGAAGCTCAGAGTGAATGTTTACGATGCGTTTACGGCAGAGCTTTGGAATTTAAAAGCTCTTCATAAACTTCAGCGTTTCCTGGGAGGCTATCTTTGCAGCCCTCCTACCTGGTAAATCTCCGTGCTTCAAAGAATTCTGCAAACTGTTTTTCTTCTCGTCTGCTGCTGAATCACAGTTTTCTTTTCCTTCTGCAATCCAGTTAAGATAATAAAAAAACTAGGTGGAATGATAATCACACATCTATTATCTTTTCAGGCTTATACCCCAGCACCGCTCACATCTGCGCTAACCAGGGAACTTCACCGTAACATTCAGAGGAAACGAGAGCTGAATATTTCCTCTGACGTGCTGAAGTTTGTGCCAAGAGGCCGTGGAAAGCACCCTGTTTGCATACCTCTGCAGAAAGAGCAGCACAGCTCAACTAAAGGTAGGTTGTTAAAGAAATTTAGAGTTTTAGATTGCGTTAAGGGATACTATGCTTGCTTTTAGCACCCCCTAGTGTCCGTTTAGTAGAACCAAAAGTGAAACTTATCTCCTGGCTGTGCGTTGGTCTTTTTAACACCTTAATCTAACAGCTGAAACGTCTCCTCAGCCTTCATTAGTGTCTACAGGAGCGGTTCATCACTAAATCAAACACATCAGCTGTGTTCATGATCTAAAACATGCAGGAAACATGCTGGAAGCAGACTGCAGCACCAGGCATGTCAGCTCCACTTTACTAAGTCCAACAGGGACCAGACCGCCACTCTGAAGTTGCAAGTGTGGTATTCTGGCCACAGAGGGTGGTGGGGGTCTGAGTGACATTTCATTAACCCTGTAAAGGTCATTTTAGCACAAACTGGCTCAAGAAAATGATTTAAACATATGAAAAAGTTGCATAGTATGGCTTTAAGGCTCAAAAATTGGGCAAAATGCTTTGAAATCTTATGAAATCCATCTTTTTTATGTATTTCGCAGAACAATCACCAGTGCAGAGAATTTACCTGAAATGCACATTTTTTAACTTTAGGAGAAAAAACTTGCATGCATGGGGAGAACATGCTAGGATTCTAACCTGCAACCTTCTTGCTTTAAGGCAACAGAGCTGCCAACAGCGCCAGCATGCAGCCATGTGCAGAGTAAATCTAGAAGATTAGATGACACGTGTGAGGGGAGCAGCAGGTAAAGGTGTGTTCAGCAGATCTGTGGTCTGCAGCCGTGCTCTCTGTGCTGCCCTGGCCCATAGGAGCTTAGTTTCTGACATTATTCTGCCCACCTCCATCACTGAGGCGTTACCACGGCGACACATTTCTGTCCAAACAGAAACAACAGGTTTTATTGTGTGTGCTGCATGTGTAATTATATCTGTAAATGACCAATCTAATCGTCCAGAACCTAGATACTGATGAGAAAAATTTGTGGTGTATTCAATTTGTGACAAAGATATGGACTCGAGTCGCAAATTAATTTCAAAAATATGAACTTTTAAATTGATTTGGACTCAAAGTTTAGGATTCAAGTCATGCAAACACTTTAATTTTCTCAGTAAACAACCAGTAAGCAAATCCAATCAGTCCAATTATGACATAAATATAACAATTTTTTCATGCAACTGCATCATTAATGAAGGAGCAGAAAACTTGCATTTTGATGTAAAACTCTTCTTCTGGGCCATTCCTGCAGATCAGTGATGCTGGTACTAGATGTTCATACGATCTTCAGAAACATGACCTTTGCACATTTGTGCAGGTTAGCTAACTAGTTGGTTATTTTTTTTACACATTCCTGCACGTTACTTTCTGTGCATCCTCCTCCGGTCAGCTGGCTGCTTTCTAAAAAAGACGTGACAGACTTGAAGCTTGTATTTTTTGCAGAAATCACAAAGTTGTGCATGGTGAATGCACACGAGTGCAGAATTAGGTTTACAGTACAAATGTAAAAATAGAGAGAATACGATATGATAACTTAATCACCAGTCAGCCCACACATCCTTCAAAGTCAGCCAGTGTGAGTGAGAAAGTGACCAAAAAGGGAAGTGAGGTCAGAAATTATCTTTATTTCCAGTGTTTGAAAAACAAAGTTGATGCTGTGAATTAATGTTTGTCTCTGAATTTGCTGCAGGTGTCGAGTCGGGATGCTGAAGAACATCCTGTGCCTTTCTCTCAGATTAATAAGTGAACAAAAAAAGAGAGAAGCATCAGTCCTTTTAACAGACAGACCTGCAAATTGTACAAGATGCAGCTCAAAGACACCGAGTAGCTCCGGAGCCAGAAACAGCATCGCTTTGAAAATGATCAATACAATATTCAACCGAATGCTACAGCGGCGTCTCACCCGGGCAGAGACGCTAACGTGGAATGATGTGTTCTCGGCTTTTAAGCATCACTTAAAATCCCACGGCGGCTGCTGAATTAGAAAGAGCCGGAGGTGCTCGAGGCTCTCGGAGAGTCAGGAACTAAACGTGGTGAGATCAAATCTGCACGACCCTCTCCAATCTGTCGAAAGAGGTTAAAGCACCTTTGTTTTGGAGATTTCTCCAAACTGAATGGAAGCAGGTAAACCCTGTTGACCCATCTTTCAGCAGAGCCAAAAAAAAGGTTTTTCATTGTGTAGGTCAGCAACCAGAAGAGTGACATAAGAAATAAAATAGCTTTAAAACATTTTTCCTCTCCTAGAGTCAAAAGAGTGCGACGCCTCGTGCCTCTCTCACCTTGCTCTCATTGAGTCTCCTGTCACTGTGCAGTAATTACAGCATCTGCCCTGCAGCGCCTGTAGTGGAGGATATCCTGTGTGATTATGTAAATACCCTCCAGTGTCACTTAGACACCATTTTTTAATTACAGAGTAGCTTAGAGTGGAGAACTCTGTCAATTCACAGACTTTTGAGATCAAATTATCAGCTTCGACACGTCCACGGTCAATTCCTGACCCCACAAAGACGTCATTTCATGCTGCTGCAAACTGAAAGTTCCTCTACGAGACGTGGTTTCTTAAAACTGTTAGTGCAGGAAAAAATAAGGCAAGGCAGCTTTATTTGTATAGCACATTTCAAACACGGAGGCAATTCAGTGTGCTTTACAGAGCAGGAGCAACAGAAAGATTAAACAAAATACACAAAGAAATCATTCAGACAATTAGATAGAAGGCATAGTCAAACGTTTAGCAGTTACAGTGCAGAAGGAGCAGCATAAGAAACATTCAGTCATGGGCTAATGAATACATGGAAGTTTTTAATTTTAATTTAAAAGTCACTAGAGTTGGGGCCTGTTTGAGGTCATAAGGAAGCTGATTCCATCTATGTGCAGCATAATGACTAAAAGCAGCTTCACCCTGTCTGGTTCTGACCCGAGGTTCTACCAGCTGACTGCTGTCTAGGAGTCTGAGAGCTCTGCTGGGCGTATATACTGGAAGGAGATCCAACATGTACTTAGGTCCCAAACCATTGAGTGATTTATAGACTAGTAGAAGCACTTTGAAATCGATTCTGTAGTTTACGGGTGATGTGCTCATATAAGAACTATATAACTAAATAAGAACTACCTGAATAAAGAGTCATTAACTAGGAGTCAGTCAAATCAGTGAGTAATAAAGGACATCACACGTCTTTCGGAAGTAAAAATCAGACTCTGTTTAGCAAACACAACGAGTTAAGAAAGCAGTTTCACACCCAGAGTTAAATTTGAAGGGTTTTCATTTTCCTCGGTGCAAAACGATGATGGAGCAGTTGGAGGAGAACCAAATCACTGAACGTTGATTCAGCAAAGAATCCTGGCACGCAGAGTCGGAGGTGGAAAGAAGGGGAGGTGCAGGGAAAATGGAAAAATGGGAATTTTAAATGAAAGAAGAGAAAGAGTCTCAAAAAGCAGATGAGAAGATCAGCGGCTCCACGGCACCAGAACCGGGAATCAGGGGGAATTTAACAGCGTGGGAAAGAAAAGGCAAAGGGAATAAAAAACCAGGAGAATTTCTTCTGAAACTTGGAGAAAATTAGAGTCTTCGATGCAGCATCAGCTGCAGAGGAGAGGAAACATCTGACTTGGTGACAGGATGACC
Organism: Aphyosemion australe; assembly: GCA_006937985.1. NCBI lineage: Eukaryota > Metazoa > Chordata > Actinopteri > Cyprinodontiformes > Nothobranchiidae > Aphyosemion > Aphyosemion australe. Next base: position 950,839 of record SSNS01000170.1, on the reverse strand, counting down.
TGAGACTCATCGATTCTCCTGAAGCAGAACCAGAAAGGAAATCAGTCATTTATCAATAAAACATTCATGTGCATGAAGTTACTTTTAGTTATTTACATTTTTATTATTATTATTCAGCATAAGGAAGTAGCCTGATAAGATCCTGGATGTTTTATACGTGTCTTTATTCCAACACACCTGATTTAAATCAGTGGAGGATGAGCAGAGCTGAGAACATCCTGGAACAGGTAATCAGGTGTGTTGGAGCAGGCAAACAGCAGAACAGGGCAGCACTGGTGCACAAACAGCATGAGGGTCATGGTTTTCTTTACTGATTCAGGGTTGTTGCAAAATAGGACACCTAAATAGAGCAGAGGAGTTAATGTTTGTAACACCTGGAGCAGAAACATGAAACTATTTCTGGAAGTGTGCAACAGAATTCCTTTAAATATGGTGGAAATGGATGCACGACAAACCTCACCTGGAAATAAAAGACCTGCTGCAACCTTCAGGTGGGTGGCAACCTTTAGCAGAAATAAAGAAATTAAATTTCTAGGAGGTGTTTAGTGCTACTTCAAATGTCCAGTGAAGCTGTTCTACCCATAGACATGAATACGCAGAGGCCCCATTTGGTGCTAGAGAGCGTAACAGCGTCGCCGCCATATTGGATGGGTCTCCTCACTCCAAAGTCAATGCAGAGTGAGCATCTATGCCCGTTTTTGTGCAGCCTACAGTTGCAACAACCGACGTACTATTGAAAACAGATCACGTGGGAATAACTTTTATAGCCTACCTGATGGAATTTTATATTTTCATTTATTTTATTTTTGAAAAAGCTTGATAAAATGTGGTTTTTAGCTAGGTAAGCACCTTCCTCAGTAGAAATGAATGCACTGGGTGCGATTGGAGACCCATTCAAGATGGCGGCCAGCCACTACGGCGGCTCCAATATGCAGTGGCGTCTACGTACATATGTCTGTGGTTCTACCCATATAACGGTCGTTTTCACACTCATTTTACAATTTTCCTTCTTTAAGCTAAGAATTAATTCTAGAATAAAACCAAATTGACGTTTTTGTTTCTGAAAACCTTTTGAGCTCCTGAGACTCGAGCTTTTGTTTGGTGTGTAACTTTTTAGGGATTAGTACCTTTTAGGCATTAAAACCAAAACATGAACAATTAGTTGTTTAAAACTCAAATATTAACATTAGTCTGGAAATAATAATGTAAACAATAAAGCTCTGGAATACTGGAAACCCAGAAAACAGGCAGCGTTTTAGGAAACACTTAAATAAGAATTTCAATTCAATTCAATTCAGTTTATTTCTATAGCGCCAGATCACGACAAGAGTCGTCTCAAGGCACTTCACAAAGTAAACATTCCAATACAGTTCAGTTCATAAGCCAATCAGTAAAAAAGTTTCCTATATAAGGGACCCAGCAGATTGCATCAAGACACTGACTGTGTGTTGATACAATCCTCATACTAAGCAAGCATTTAGCGACAGTGGGAAGGAAAACTCCCTTTTAACAGGAAGAAACCTCCAGAGGATCCTGGCTCAGTATGAGCAGCCATCCGCTACGACTCACTGGGGGTTGAGAAGACAGAGCAGGCACAGGCACACCCCACACCCACACCCACACACACACACACACCCACACACACACACACACACACACACACACCCACACACACACCCACACCCACACCCACACCCACACCCACACACACACACACACCCACACACACACCCACACACACACACACACACACACACACACACACACACACACACACACACACACACACACACACACACACACACACACCACATATATCAAGTAGCGTTTCTATGGCTACACTGTGATTTCTTAGTAGAAGTTCTATTTAGTAAGAGTAAGAGAAACTTTATTGTCTTTATCTGAGTGAATCTATAATTAATTCAATAGGTGAACTAATAGTAGCACATTCTATGTTAAAGAAAGTAAGATGTAATATCAGGAGAGGGAGAATGTTAGGTGGTTGGCAGCAGTGTGCCAGCCGATGGCCCCCTCCATGAGGCCACCACAGCTCAGCAGAACGCCAGTGTAGCTTCTTCTGGGGAGAAAAACACTTAGAGAGAAAATAAAGTTAACAGCTGAAATAACAGGAAATAATGGAATTAGAGAGTGGTGGTAGAAGAGAGTAGCAGAGTGTGGAAAGTGGTCAGTATGTCCTCCAGCAGTCTAAGCCTATAGCAGCATACCTACAGAGATAACTCAGGATAACCTAGCCTTTCAGATGGAGGCATGTGGGAGGCAGGGCCAGGGAGAAAAGTCTTTAACGACAGTAGTCCCCTCTGTACACTCCACCTCCCTCTGCTCCCCACTCGTCTAAACCTGGGCTAACATCAGAATTTAACCATAAGCCCTATCAAATAGAAATGTTTTGAGCCTAGTCTTAAAAGTAGACAAGGTGTCTGCCTCACGCACTAATGCGCTAATCATTTTTTATTTAATTTTCTATTTTTACCCTTTCAAAATAAGAGAACATGCAATTAAAAAATTATGTTTTCTTTTTTTATTTACGTTTTTACTCTCTTCAGAATCATAGTGTATGGAATAATTATTTAAAAATAATAATAGCGACATAAACAAAATGATAATGTTAGGTAATAAAGTTTAACAAAACACTTTAGAAGTCGTTTGTACGCTTTAATGAGATATAAGGACTAAAATGTGTTCATTCAAGTGGTCTAAGGGGTCTAATGTTTCAGCTGCATTTGATAAAAGATGCACAAAACTGCAGTTTTTTTAGCAACATTGTTTTGACTCAAATATCAGATTTATAAATGCACCATTTCTCAAAATCCATGCATGTCTTTTACAAACTAAAATCTGACTTGTTTTGCACACCGAGGAAGCTTGGACGAGCGTGGGGACACACGTCTGCACAAAAACGTTGTTTGCATGACATTTTAATAGAGCAGTTAATGAAAACAGCACAAAAGAGGAACACATTTCACATCCTGACAATCAAACGGGATATTACTTCAGCGCTACGACTTGGATATGAAAGGTTTAGCTTCAAATCTGCTTCAGCGGTCTTTGAGTCTCTGAATGTTTTTCCTTTTTTAAAAAACCAAACATATCTGCCGTCTGACAGCTTGAATTCCCTGCTTCGGGATGGTTTCAGGACTTTGTGCTGTCTGCTCTCATCTTTCCGTCTTTACTCAACAGCTCCGGGTCAGAATCACGCCCCGACTACAAATCCCTGCTGGACTCAAGGACGGCGCTGTAATTATCATTAAGTCTGAGTGTGAATTATAAAGCACGAGGCACGTGTGTCGGAGCGATGCATCAGAATAAACGGCCTCATACAGAGGACAAATAGATTGCCCTAAAATGTGTCATGTGAAGAATAAACAGTCTGTTCAGCGCCAGCCGCTGGCTGGAAAGCCTTCACGCTGCTTTATGGCGTTTTGTTTTGAGGTGTAATTCTTCCTATATTGTCATCGTCGTCCTTGAGACGGAGCAGCAGCTTGATGGAGCCGAGAGGGATTGACGTCTGGAGCTGCAGACACAAACAAGTGGAGGGATTTAATTGGCTGGCGGCTGCACTCTAGTTTAAAAAGTTAAACAGTGTTGAGCTGCAACGTGCATTTAGGGGTGGGAATTAATACGATTTTATCAATATCAATGCCATTGTCGATTCTGTCTATCAATCCAATTCCTTATCAATCCCCGAGTATTTCAATAGGTGGCAAAAACGTAATTGCACATGGTCTCCTGCATCATAACGGTCAGTTTATTAATAATAAATAATCAATTGTACCTGGTATCGTTGGAAAGATCTTTCTAAATGTTCTCCTTCATGCTCCTTGTGAAGCAGAGTCATGCTGTCGCTTTTGCAAGATGGGAAAAATCTCACCACAGGTCGGACTGTAGTCGCTGGAGTCTGCTAGTGTGGAGGTGTGTGTATAAGGGAAATGACGCTAACACGATAGGCCGTGTTAGCTGATTAGCTACCTGCAGTATTAACAGGAGAGGACGTGCAAACGTCACCGCTGCTGCTGCGTTGAAATTCACTTCAGGTCAAAAACACGACATTGACTTTGAGTTATCGCGTGTTTTGTGCACAAATGATTTTGCATATCCGTAGTGTTTCCTCCCTTTGATGAAGTATCTACAAGCATTGCAGGTTGCCCTGTTGTCATCCTGTCTCGTAAGGTATAACCAAACTTTTGAGCGTTTGTGCCGCTTAGGCGCCATGTTTCCTGCTGAGTAAATGCGTAAGCTACGCGTGCGTACATGCGTGGTGATGTCATTCGCTCCAACTGGGATTGATAAGGGAATCATTTGCAAAAATGGCGAACGATTCCTCAGATTTCTCAACAAGAACCGGTTTTCGATGCACCCCTAATTTAACAAAGTGGAAACATTTAAATTTGTGATGAAAGATTTTACTTAATAAATCTGAGCATTTATACCTAAAACAGGTTAATTCTGCCTGATTCCGTTAACATCAGTCATGTGGTTTAATATAAACAGGAAACAGAAACAGGGTGGGGATCACTGCTTCCTGTTTTTATCTGATGCTATTTCTTGTCTTTTTGCACCTAAATGTGAAGCAAAAATTCACAAGAACTGATTTAGTGCTTTAGTATTTTAGTGCATCACAATAAATAATAAAAGACAAAGATTATTATTTACACAGTAAATCAGGTCCTGACAACAGATGGTTTTAAAACTTTGGTGAAACACATAAATCAGCTTAAAGGTGGTAAAACATTAACACACAAGCTGTGTCCTGCTCTATACATCACTACGCTGTATGCAGACAGCCAATCTGACATGGAAATATTTCCTAATAAGCCTCAATTATTACCTCATCAACATGCTGCATATGTGCTGCTCTATATTTGAGACATCGGGAAGCTCCGGAGTCGCTCTGAAACTCGCTGCTAATGTTAGCTCAAAGGTCAGATCACTGATGGAGCAAAACCAGAAGCTGCTGTGAAATTTAAAATCAATTTCTCTGTCAGGAAATGAAAAAATCACACATTTAGTCTGTAGGGGAAACTTTTTTTATCATGACATTTTTTAAAGGGGAAAGAAACTAAAAGTTATGACTTGTTTTAATGAAGTTGTCAGGTTTGACATTTCATTAATAATAATAATATAAATGCATTTTATTTATGAAAGCTTTTCAAAACAGACAAGATTACATGATAAAAGTACAAATCTAAATGAAAGCATGGAGGAAATTTAGGTTAATGCAGTTTTAAAAAGATGAGCTCTAGATGAATGGAAGGAGTCGGTGATGAGTAAACCCAGAGGGAGAGCGTTCCAGAGGTGACTGAACACTCCATGGTGAACAGACAGGTGGTGGTGGTGGTGGTGGTGGGGGGGGGGGGTGTCGCTGGATGGTGGATGGAGGATCTGAGAGAACGGGTGAGAGTATAAATCTGCAACGGTTCATTCAGGTATGGAGGTCATGGATGTCTGTGAAAGTGATGCATTGTTTTTACTAGGAGCCAGTGAGTCTGCTGCCAGGTGGGAACGATGTGGTCGGAGCTCTGGAGGCGATGTGAACATGAAGACTTCTGGATTTCTGAAGGAGACGACAAAGAAAGGAGGTGAGAGGGACTCACGGGGTGATGCTACTGATAAGAGAATGAGCTGACCTTTAATCCTGAGAGGATGGGCACGCTGTTGGATTGAGCTTCAATTTCATTTGGAACCAATGAGAGTAGCATCTGTTTTATCACCGCTCTATAAGTGTACGTGTTCTTAAGCAGGGACAAATCATAGGTGAAAGCTTTAGGTCTATTTGACAGTTTCAGCCTCTTACTCGATGCTTTCTTCAGAACCTGTCGTCTGTTGGAGCAATGATGCAGCCTATCTCAACCCTGGCATGTGTTGTGTGTGGGGTACCGCAGGGTTCTGTCCTGGGGCACCTTCTGTTCTCCATCTATCTTCTCCCTTTGAGAAAATTCTTTTTGCAGTTTTGAGCTATCATATCTATGCTGATTGTCAGATATACTTGGTGATGAATGGGCTAAACAGATTTATTGCTCACAGATTGTCTCTCTGATGTGAAGGGGTCGTTGGCAACACAAATAGACGTAGCCATGTGACCCCAGTTTTGGCGCATCTCCACTGGCTACCCGTGGCTTTTGGGGTACAATTTAAGATCCTGCTTTTTGTCGGACCTACTCATGCCCTATGTGCCTGTGCACTCGCTATGGTCAGCTGACTGCTTGCTACTTTGCACCCCCACTATGAACCACAAGGCAAGGGGGAAGTGAGCCATCATGAATGTTGCTCCCACTCTCAGGAATACACTGCCAATCACATTTCAACAGTCCTCAGCCGTCGGTGCCTTCAAGTTGCATTTGGCTTTTAGATTGTGACTCTTTATCTTTGTTACTTCTTTATTTTGTGCTTTGACTGCTGTTTTTATCTGCTTTTACTGATTATATATATTTTATGTGCCTATTTTAATGCTTTGGTCAGCTCCCATGCTGCTTTTAAATGCGCCATAGAAATAAACTGGTATGATATGGTGTGGGAGTGGCGTGTGGTGGTGGTGGTTACTCCCACACGAGTCCTGGATTTTATAAAGACGTTATTATTGTTCAGTTTGAAATGCATAAAAAAGAAAATCAAAGGGGGCGTAGGAGGGAGAGAAGAGGTGTGTTTGGTGGAGCTGGGTGTCATCTGCTGAACCGAAGAGATAAATAATAAATACTAGAGACCCAGGAAGTCACTTTCATATTGGCGAGGACGCGACCTTGGGGCTGAAACTGACATGATAGTGAAGGATTTCAGTTGTATGAAGGGAGTTGCATTTGAAAGCATAGCTGACTCAGATTGTTTTGCACAGTCTTTCTGCATTTTAGCTTCAGTGTTCTTTTGGAAATAATATAAAGCCATGAGTTGTTGAAAATCAGAGACTGTATTGCATCTAATTTGATATCTTTTGAGATGATTAAACTCTCCTTTTTGCCACTTCCAAAAAAAATAAGAATGATGGAGTTCATTCATGCAAAAACATGAAAAGGATGACAAATAGAAGGATTTTGCCAGAATCCAAAAAGCGTGTACACATGGCTCCGACTCTTCACCGAACACAATCAGTTCCTCTGAAAACACGGAGCTCCTATCTCTGCTGCTTGTTATTTTGAAAATGTGAAAGGTTTCTGATAGATTTGCTTCTGTCCAGGAAAAGTAATTTAGTTTGGATTTTTCTTATCCTGAATGGCCTCCTCCTTCAGCTCTGCGTCTTTTCACCGAACAACAAAAAGCGTTTTTGGAAGGTCAGAAAATCAATTTAACTCCCGTGGAAACATTTTATGTGTTTTGTTGTCGGCGAATGTTTGTGATTGCTTTCGTCTTGGAGAAAAACATTTCTCGGTTAAAATTTTGCAAACAGGATGGATTAAATCGGCCTCTGAGTTCATGCATAAAACACTGAAAGCGTCCCCCCCGTTGGTTGTTCAGAACGCCGCCCCCTGCGGTGCGTTTGTTTTTGTAAAACTCTAAAACGTCTGTTGGATCCAGTGTTCAGATCTTATAGGATCTGGCGGTAAAGCGATGTTTGAAGGCGCGTGACAAGGACTCGACATATTTGGCTGAGTTGACTTGTTTGTCCCCTGCAGCGTGTCATCCAGAGGCCAGGTTTCATCCTTTTGCAGAGGAAAGGACAAAATGTTGACACACATTCAAGTCAGTCAGAAACTTTAATCTGCTTTTTTCTGCAAAATGGCAAGAGAACTAAATGGGTCAAACCAGAATCTTCAGAATATGTTGATTTCCCTTTTAATGGATAAGAGTTTTATTTATTATAAAGGAAAAGAAAGTCAACAAAAGGTGACTTCAAGCTGAAAATGGATCAAAAAGCATTTCTTTCTGCAGCATTTTTTCATTATTGTTGCAGCATTGCCTTTTTAGTTAACCAGCTATTTTATATGCAGAGGAATCTTGATGTTTGCATGTTTTCATTTTTGTTGCAGCTCATTTGAATGTTTGGGAAAAACGATCCTCTGTTGCACGTCAGAAAGTGCTGAGTGGTGAGACTTTAGGAGCAAATTTGCAATAAAATTCTGATTCAAGTCTGTGAGGAGATCTAGCAGAGATCATGAAGCTTTTAGGAGATTTAGAGAGTTGCTGCAGGATTATGCAAAGCTGCAAATTGTGTTCATGGATCCAGTCAAAGCAGTAACACAATCTGTCAAATCTTCTGGTTTTAGAATGGGCATTTCAGTATTTTTTTAATGTTCTGTAGATTTTTAACTCAAAACTTATATAAATTTAAATGCTTTTTGCAACTGATTCAAAAATTTGTTTATGTTGGAGAGCCACATCACAGCTGACCTTCAGACGGCAGGATCTGGAGTCTTACTTTCTGATTTTTGGACATCTCTCCTCTGATTGGCTAACAGCAACACGACTCTACCACTGACTCTGTTTGCTCTGCAACGTTGATGTTTTATCTCCACAAATAACACAAGCCTGGAGGAGTTCTGCTGTGTGGTGGAGTTGCTAATGCTAACGGTTAGCTTCTACTAGCCCAGACGTTCTCTGCTGTTTCCTGGACGCTAAACCAACAACATCCTTCCCCGTCATGAGTCAAGATGGGTGAGTCCATGAATGTTCAGTGATAGTGTGACGTAGATCTGTCAGGATTTTCTAATCCTAGAGTTTCACCTAGAGTCTATTTTCTATCAGAAGCTCATGCAGGAGATAGGTGGAGGAGACTATTTTCATGTTCAGCCTGCATGAAAAATCAGAAATAATCATTAAAAAATGTTTTTTTTTCAGTGAAATTGACCTTTAAAAGTCTTCTTTATAAATTTAAATAAATAATTTTAATAAATAAAGTAAAAAATTGAAATTTAAACTCCCTTAGAATAGTTTCGAATGTTAGATCAAATAAATGAATGTATGGGGTCAAAAGATGAATGAATCAAATTCCCATGATAAATAAAACTTTTGCAAACTTTTTCTGGATGTACTGTGGTGATTCATAAGCCAGACACTTTAACTTCTCCTCTTCAGATTTAAATAGTTGTATTTACGACTGAGGAAGCAGCTCATGATGCTGAGGAAGAGGACGGTCCTCAGATGAAGCCACTTAATCAAACGCAAAGTCAAGATTTACCACCGACTTACAGCAAACACTTCTGAAGTGCTGAGTCAATAAAATCAGTGACCTTCAATTGTGTGTGTGTGTGTGTGTGTGTGTGTGTGTGTGTGTGTGAGATCAGATCAGTTTAATGCTCCTGAGTGCCAGATTGGAACAGTAAATATGTATCCTATCAGATAATGAAGTACCTCCGTCTGCAGGACTTCCTCTGACTCTGCAGGAATTTGATCCAGGTTCAGATCTTCTCCACACAGGATTAAGACTCTGCGAAGCTCTCCCTGACCTCACACGACTTCTCAGAATCTGGCTGTATCGTGACAAATCTGTAAAAACCTCCATTAGTGTGAAAGCAGCCATGCTTCCGGATGATGTCATCACACCGGGCTGGGGCTCCGGCCTGGCCTGACTCCCTGGTACTGAGTCAGGATGTGGTTACATGTGCATGGCGTTCCTAAAACATGCCTGCATCGACCATCCAAGTACTGATTTATATTTTTCCCCTTTGTGTAAAAATGTCTGATCTAATTTGTTCTCATTCATAAAGTAGAAAACTCAGAAGAAAATCTGATTTGGAGAATTAAATCTGCCGTAAAATCATCCTGATTTCCCATATTTGAAGGGGACGCATGAAGTATCGTCTTCTTATGTGCTGCAACTTTAAAATTCCCTTTTAGGTTTTCTTTCCTGCTTTTGTCCTTTCCTACCTGAGAGGAGCTTTCATCTTTCTTCATGTCCTGCTGTTTGATGGCTTGTCGTCTCTGTTGTAACATCTGATGTCCCTCAGACGGGAGAGTTTCCTACTCTGGCTGCAGCTGTTTTATTTCTTCTCTAGAAGAGATGACGTGAGGGTAATTGCACGTTTTCTCCCTCACAGAGGAATAATAGAGCCAACATGCAGGCAGATGGGATGATTGCCTCGTGTCTCTTCAAACAACCACTTCCTCGTCATTCAGAGAAACTTAATTCAGTTTTTAATTCAAGATGAACAAGAAAAAGAAAAGCTGAGCTCTGAAATAATGTTCTTCCTGGCCCGTTAAGTGGAAGTTCTGCGGTATTCCTGAAGTGATTGCTGGACGGAGCTGAAGCGCAGCGTGAGATTTTAGACTGATTGGATAAGAGGTGGAAAAGGCTTCAGTCCTGAGCAGCACGCGTCATCAGAACATCGTTTCTCTCTTTTCTTCTCTTTTTGTCTGTTAGCTAAAGAGCAAACGGGTTATTAAAACTTAGAGCATTTGATTATTCCTGGTCTTAATTCAGGAATGTGTCATTCAGCTGGAAGTTTGGTCAAATCTTTTTTATCATGCAGAAAAACTCCTTTTAAAGGGGACATATTCAAAACTCACTTTTTGCATCCTTTTGTGCTGCCATGTGGGTCTCTGCTGCCTCTATAAGCACTCCAACTGGGAAAGAAATCCTACCATTTGTTTTATGTCAATGATTGGTTTAAGGAGTTATGCTCCTAAAACAAGCCGATTTTAAAAAAGTCCCCGTTTGTGATGTCACAAATGGGGAAATTAAAATAAAACCACTTTGCACATGCAAGAGAGAGCTGCTGCCGGAGGAGCGGCGGCTCTAGTCTGAGCCCTTCCCGGATATTGGAGTTTCTCAGCTTATAGCAGCCTGAGTGGGGATTAGGTGGGTGTGGCCTGCTTTAGCTTGTTTTTTTAAGACTGATTTTGGAAGATACTGAAACTGTCAATAATAAAACTGCTGAAATCACTTTAATTCAATTCAATTCAGTTTATTTCTATAGCGCCAAATCACGACAAGAGTCGTCTCAAGGCACTTCACAAAGTAAACATTCCAATACAGTTCAGTTCATTAAGCCAATCAGTAAAAAGGTTTCCTATTTAAGGAACCCAGCAGATTGCATCAAGACACTGACTGTGTGTTGATACAATCCTCATACTAAGCAAGCATGTAGCGACAGTGGGAAGGAAAACTCCCTTTTAACAGGAAGAAACCTCCAGAGGATCCTGGCTCTTTATGTGAGAGGGATTTTGTGCGAACATAAACATGTTTGGTATAGACCATAGAACTATTATAACTTAAGTGGAAACGGTCATATTATGTCCCCATTAAATCAAATTAGGAGACTTTCTGTACTATATGAAACATCTCATTTAAAGATGTGGTTCACTTGTTAAATCAGTACATCTGCAGTGGCCTCTAGTAGAAATGAATGCCTTGAAAGTCATACTCTGAGGAAACAAAGCTCCGGTGCGCCAGTTTCAGGAACTAGAAGTGAGGCACATACAGCTGAGCTTCAGACGGCAGGATCTGGAGTCTTACTTCCTGATATGTGGACATCTGTCCTCTGATTGGCTAACAGCAACACGACTCTACCACTGACTCTGTTTGCTCTGCAACGTTGATGTTTTATCTCCACCAATAACACAAGCCTGGAGGAGTTCTGCTGTGTGGTGGAGTTGCTAATGCTAACGGTTAGCTTCTACTAGCCCAGACGTTCTCTGCTGTTTCCTGGACGCTAAACCAACAACAGCCTTCCCCGTCGTGAGTCAAGATGGGTGAGTCCATGAATGTTCAGTGACAGTGTGACGTAGATCTGTCAGGATTTTCTAATCCTAGAGTTTCACCTAGAGTCTATTTTCTATCAGAAGCTAATGCAGGAGATAGGTGGAGGAGACTATTTTCATGTTCAGCCTGCAGGAAAAATCAGAAATAATCATAAAAAATGTTTTTTCAGTTAAATTGACCTTTAAAAGTCTTCATTATAGATTTAAATAAATAATTTTAATAAATAAAGTAAAAAATTGAAATTTAAACTCCCTTAGAATAGTTTCAGATATTAGATCAAATAAATGAATGTATGGGGTCAAAAGATGAATGAATCAAGTTATTTTCATGTTCAGCCTACAAGAAAAACTCAGAGTGACCCATTAGAATCAGAAATAATCTTTAAAACAGGTTTTTCAGTGAACCACACCTTTAAATAATTTATTTGTTTTCTTTACTCATTTGAGGTAATGCTAGTTGTAATATCATAAAATGAAGATAATTTTATTGATAGAAATTATATAAAAGGGGTATTAGAGTAGGTTCGGGTAAAAAACTGACCTTTTTTAAATATATTGTTTAAAAATCCACAAATTCAGATATATTCACATTTTTTGTAATATTTTTACATTTTTTAAAGGGACACTCTGCAACTTTTTCATATTTTAAATCATGTTCTTGAGCCAGTTTGTGCTAAAATGACCCTTTACAGGGTTAATGATGTCACTCAGACCCCCACCACCCTCTGTGGCCAGAATACCACACTTGCAACTTCAGAGTGGCGGTCCGGTCCCTGTTGGACTTAGTAAAGTGGAGCTGACATGCCTGGTGCTGCAGTCTGCTTCCAGCATGTTTCCTGCATGTTTTAGATCATGAACACAGCTGATGTGTTTGATTTAGTGATGAACCACTCCTGTAGACACTAATGAAGGCTGAGGAGACATTTCAGCTGTTAGATTAAGGTGTTAAAAAGACCAACGCACAGCCAGGAGAGAAGTTTCACTAACGAACACTAGGGGGTGCTAAAAGCAAGCCAAAACTGACTAGTGTCCCTTTAATGTCTGTTTCATTTGAGGCCATTTTGTTTATTTATGTAGGATACGATGTGTTTTTCTTTATTCAAACATTCTTATTTCTTTGTTATTTTTATTTTGAAGTTATGTGCATTATTAATCAAGATGCAGTTTGTTCGTCTTTATAGCAAAAATTTGACATCAAGCTTTATATTTTTCCTGCTGGCATTACGCACAATTCACCACTTTTCTCCTTCTCTGCCTTTTTAAGTTTAATGTTCCAAACTGGTGTCAGACTTTCTCACAGAAAGCCGCCTTTTGAACCAGCAGGTTTTGTCATGTTTTTCCAGGATTTTTGCACCAAAAACCAAATTATAGTCTCATTTGATGTAATTGTGATCCAAACATCCGCTGTTGCAACTCGGCACACTGACAGCAACCTGCTGCTCGATGTGAAAACAAAAACACGTTTTGATCACTGATCTACGCAGAAATGGTGAAGAAGAGCTTCCATCAGAGCAGCTGAACTAGAGCAGGTGAAATATTTAAAGATTTTTGGAAGTAAATATCACAGAGAAGTTGTTGTTCTGATTTCCTCAGCGATCAACAAAGCGCCGCGATCGCTGCTCCCGCTCAGAAAACTTAAGACGGCTCATTTTGCTGCCATGAAAGAGCAGCAGAAATCCTCCTCTCTGCAAAACCTCCCAGACTTCCTGAGCTGAGACGGGAGGGATGAAAACACTGTAGCGATATTATTGAGATACAGCGTCTGCACGCGCTGTTAAAGGTTAGAACAAAGAAAACAACAGCACCCTGAGTCTGTTTACTCTCAGCTGCTGTTTCAGACCTCCATTTACAAATTACAGCCCATTTGCTTTTCACACCAGCTGCACTCGTCTTTTACGGGTCATGACCCGATTCTCCGACAGCCTCTCTTCAAGGTCTTGTTTGCACTGTTTAATAAACTCAACCTGAACCCCAGAACATATTAGCCTTGCATACAGAATACATATAAACCCTTTATTTGTGTTTCTTTGCTGATTGACAGCAGCAGCACATCCTTTGTGCACAATTTTCACGACCCCATCAGGGATCTCGCTGTGTTACAGGCTGCTGGAGGGAGATCTCTAACTTTTATATAAGCTGCAGGTAGTAGCTAACGTTCGTAGTGAGTGTCCAGGTGCGTTGCATTTAAAATATGTACCAAATAAATGAATAAATCAACCAAATATTAGCATCCATTGAGCTATAGTGTGCATAAACAGTTGAAATTGTTGCAAAATGTAAAGAAAAGTTGACATCTCAATGCAAATGCATGCAAGAAATGCTAGATAAAAGTCTTAAATGAAGCAGCTGTTGGGGTTTTGTTTTACGATGCAGGCAAACAGCTCTGCAACGGTGGTGCAGGTTAAAGAAAAAGATCAATCGAATAAAAATCTGCATAAAACCGACTCCACAATGTCCTTGAGAATCTGTACTTCAAAGCAAGTCCTGGACATGAAAAGGTGCTAATGTTGTTAATAAAGGTCATCATTTAAATGCTGTTATAAGAAGACACGCGTGAGCTTGAGAGGATAAAGTGATGTGAGGCAGACGAGAGTCAGAACTGAGCCGTTTGCTCCTTCACATCAGGAGGAAGTGGTTGAAGCATCTGTCAGATACCTGCGGGACTCCTCCCAGGCACTTCCAACACACACCAAAGGCTGTCATGATGTCTTCTTGTCTGGTTTGCTCGAGGAGGTGACTAACTTTCAGATGACCCAAGTTGTGCTGCGTTCAAAAGCATCCCCACAAAGAGAAGAGCCGTTTTAAATGTGGGAATATTTTTAAAATCCTGCACATGTGCTCTGATTATGTGTGATTTCTAATAACCTCCTAAGTCTTGTTTAGGGGAGGAAAAAATAAAAAACCATCGGTTTGGTTGTAATGAGACAATCAAGCATTGGAAACAAACAACTCACAGGGACAGAATCCGTAATATGGTCAGCTTAATCTTCGCATCATTAATGGATTTTTGATTTGCTGTCCTCCGAGACGAAAAACATCAATGAGTGATGTTAATGAGCAACATCGCTGTGTGTGTGTGTGTGCGTGTGTGTGTGTGTGTGTGTGTGTGTGTGTGTGTGTGTGTGTGTGTGTGTGTGTGTGGTGATTTGAGGACAGCCATAAAAGAAGCAAATAAGAGTTTAAAAGCAGATGGGATGAGAGAGAGAGGGTTTTATGGTGAACTCGTTCGGCCTCTCTGAGGCTCTAAAGTGCATCTCCTCTGACACATAACGGCTGCTGGCGTCAGCCTGGGGAGCCCAACAAAGGCCTGTCACGTTTTTCTGACTGAGAATAAAGACAGAGAGAAAAGGAGGTGTGTGTGTGTGTGTGTGTGTGTGTGTGTGAGGCAGATAGTGATGGAAGGGAAGGGAAGGAGAAACGAGTCCCCAGTTCAGCGTTTCTCAGAAAGCTCCAGGAGTTTGGATGAGGCCGTTAAGAGAGCGAGGAGCAGAAATAAAAGTGAAACAGGAATTCACCGGGGTCTACGCGGGACTCAGTCAGTTGTGACACATTCAGAATGGAACTCATTACGCCGAAGATGGAGATTCAAATGAGGGACGGGTCAGCTGGGGCTCGCTGCTGCTTACGTCTGAGATTCTGGGCTCAGGAATCACGACTGAAGATCGCTTGTTCGTCGTTTACTGGGACCAAATTTCTGGTGTTTTCATCTCAGGATCCACCAAGTCCTCTAGTTTATTCTCATAAATCTGAATATGAACAATTAAATGGATTTGATGTACCTGGGGAGTCAACCCAATTCAAGATGGCCACCACAGCTAACTGCTCTTAACAAAACAGTCAAATTAGCAGATTTTAAAGCCGTACTTTGCAACTTTTTCCTATTTTAAATCATGTTTTTGAGCCAGTTTGTGCTAAAATGACCCTTTACAGGGTTAATGAAATATCACTCAGACCCCCACCGCCCCCTGTGGCCAGAATACCACACTTGCAACTTCAGAGTGGCGGTCCGGTCCCTGTTGGACTTAGTAAAGTGGAGCTGACATGCCTGGTGCTGCAGTCTGCTTCCAGCATGTTTCCTGCATGTTTTAGATCATGAACACAGCTGATGTGTTTGATTTAGTGATGAACCGCTCCTGTAGACACTAATGAAGGCTGAGGAGACGTTTCAGCTGTTAGATTAAGGTGTTAAAAAGACGAACGCACAGCGAGGAGATACGTTTACCTTTTGTTTTCACTAACGGACACTAGGGGGTGCTAAAAGCAAGCCAAAACTGCAAAGTGTTCCTTTAAGTACATTTTTTGAACAGCTCATCTTAGTTTGCTGGATAAAGATTTTAAAAAATCACAAATTTCCTAATAATATATTAAATATTCTCAGTTTGATGACAAATGTGTGCAAAGCTTTGACTTCAGCCTGCATGATTTAAAAATCAGTTCAGTTCAGGAATAATCTGCGTTTTATTGGTTTTTACACTCAGACCAGTTGAAATGTGTCATAAATCAAAGGGATTTGTCGAGGCACTCAGCTGTGACAGCTCTCTGCTTTTGTTATTGCACAAGCTTTTATAAAAGCCGAGCTCCGGGGAAAAGAAACGAGTTTTGTTTTTAGGTAATAAGTTGCTGCCAAATTCTGTAATTTGTGAAGTTTCTATATTTAGTCGAGTGGTGAAGTGTTACCGAGAGCTCTAACACGTTTTCAAATATTTATCTAGTCAAGGATCTCATTAGTTTGACACTGATGACCTGATTGGAGGAAAAATTTCAAGAAATCATTAAAAGCAGATCACTTTTTCAGACTCAGCTGCAATAATGAGGTGATTTTACTTTTATTCTAATGAGACATGCTGCAAAATTTCAAAATAAAGGATTAAAACATCAAATTTGATCATAAATTCTGTATTTTTTCATGCATCTTTTCCTTTGTGGCACAAGAGACGTTTATTCAGCTGATTTTTTTTAGGCAGACAGCTCACTTTCCCTTCCATCCCACCATGAATGCATATATGTGTGCATTTATCAGAGTTCCTGCTGTGCTGCTGTAGAGTAGGGTATTACAGCTCTGAGTCTGCATCGATACGTGTCTCATCCTTTCTGCTCGCTAAAGCTGCAGCCTGCTTACCTGGACTCATTCATCCTCTCCTGTAAATCTGCCTTGATGTCTCGGCTCCTACGGGTGTAATGTGACTAGCGGCGTGGTGGCGCCCATCCTCGCTTCCTGCCTTTTATGAATCATGCCTCCGTGCTGCTCGGTTCTGCTGTCTCATCCACTTTTTCTCAAACGTTGCTCAGACAGACTGCAAGACGAGCCTTGTATTGTTCCATTAAATGGCCGCCAGATCATTTCTGCACACCCTGACAGCTGAAGGCAGAGATTTTCTGAAATGAAACGCTCCGGGGCCTTGCACCCAGAAAACGGCTCTTTTAGCTTCCTGTTCTTTTGTTGTTGTTGTTGTTGTTCTGAAAACAGACTTTGAGAGATTTCACATCTCAACAAAATCATTTGTTTTTACACATTTGTATGTTTGTGCCGTTTCAGCTCATCCTAAATGGAAAGGTTGTGTTATATTTCAATTTTCAGCTTTTATTTTCTCCACTACAGTACCACCCATGCGTAAAATTACTTCCAGCAGTAGCAGCCTCTTGGGCTCTAAGTAGACTCTTCCATTTTCACTTCAGATCCATCTTTTGTCCAAACTTCAGCTTTAACTTTAGTCGTCTGAAGTGGAGCCATTTCATCCTGATCTGATCGACGTCATAAAGAAATTTATACAAATATTTCACAAGGACTGGAGATACTTTCCCATTTCTCTAAAAGCACTGGACTATTTCCTGTTTGCTATGAAAGGAATGCATTTTTACAATGGTTTTATTTTGAAAAGGAAGTTGATGCATAATCTTTTGCACACTTCCTGTTTCACTTCAAAACAAAAAAAATTCTCAACTGAATTCTGCCATTTTCATTTAATTCCATCTCTTTATTGTACTTTTATTGGCAAAAAAACAGTCTTTTATTTTGAAGAAACCAGGTCAAACTCAATTAAAAGCTCAGTTTTCCTTGACAGAACACTTATTTATGAGAGTTTCAAACTAGGATAGTGTTATCCTGACAAATCTTAAGAGTTGTGGCTGTTTGGGGCAAATCTTAAATATGTTTTGTGAATTATCAGAGACCAAGAAACCAAATTACAGTTTAAAGGGATTCTGTGCAGTTTTAGCTTGCTTTTAGCACCCCCTAGTGTCCGTTAGTGAAACCAAAAGGTAAACTTCTCTCCTCGCTGTGCGTTCATCTTTTTAACACCTTAATCTAACAGCTGAAACGTCTCCTCAGCCTTCATTAGTGTCTACAGGAGCGGTTCATCACTAAATCAAACACATCAGCTGTGTTCATGATCTAAAACATGCAGGAAACATGCTGGAAGCAGACTGCAGCACCAGGCATGTCAGCTCCACTTTACTAAGTCCAACAGGGACCGGACCGCCACTCTGAGTGACATTTCATTAACCCTGTAAAGGGTCATTTTAGCACAAACTGGCTCAAGAACATGATTTAAACATATGAAAAAGTTGCAGAGTATGGCTTTAAAGGTTTGTATTCATGTCCTCGTGTAACCTCTGCTCCGTTCAGGGCAGGTCAACTTGTCTACAAGTCTCAAAGGTCAAAGGTTAAAGGCTTTAGTTTGTTCTTATCATTACTCACACTGACTGGTTGTGAAGAAAAGACCTGAACATTTGGAGATCTCTGAGCGTGAAGCGTGACATTAGCATGAAATCCAGGATAGACAGCTAACTAGAGGAGCTGACAGACAAGTCGGTGGGATTTCACCACATACGGCTCAATTTAACGGCACTAATCAGCTACAGCCTGGCAGGCAACCACCACAGCACTTTTTCACTCATGAGAAAGAGAATAAATCACAGGAAAAGTGCCAAACTTCTCACATTAAAAAAGATCTTTACAGAAAACTTTGCCAACTGTGCATAAAATTCTTACACTAATTGCATGATGTGCTAAAAAAATCCAGGCTTTCGATAAAAGGAACATTTATACAATTATGAGTGCATTCAATTAAAGTCACTAAGCATTTTTCTGATTATAATACTTGTTTTGTTGTGCAGAGTTTTATGTTTTTATTGCTTTAATGTTATAGATTATAATCATTAATCCCCTTCTTCACAACCATTCAGCCACCGCTGCTTGTTGTGTCTAAAGATGTTAACATAACTTTAAAATCAGCTTTTGTCATATTTCATCAAGTGGGAAGTTGGTTTCCTTCTACATAGCTGTTAAAGATGCTTTAATAAATACAAAACAACACTGAGAGCTGCTTGTGACACGTTTGGAAAAGTCTTGATGTTTGGATTTAATTCCTATTAAATCAGGATTTTATGACAAAACATTAAGATACAAGAAAATTATTTGCCTATAAACAAAAATACGTGTGTGTGTGCTTGTGTGTGTGCTTGTGTGCGTGCGTGCGTGTGTGTGTGTGTGCATGTTTGTGTGTGCGTGTGTGTGTGTGTGCTTGTGTGCATGTGCGTGCGTGCGTGCATGGTTGTGTGCGTACATTTGTGTGTGTGTGCGTGTGTGTATGGCACAAATATAGCAACATATGTGTGCGTGTGTTTATGTGTATGCATGCTTCAGTGTGTGCGTGTGTGTGTGTGTGCATGTGCGTGAATGCATGTGTGTGTGCTTGTGTGTGCGTGCTTTTGTGTGTGTGTGCGTGACGTACATGTGTGTGTGCTTGTGTGTGTGCATGTGCACGCGTGTATGTGTGTGTGTGTGCATGTGCACGCGTGTATGTGTGTGCGTGTGTTTGTGTGTGTGCATGTGCACACACGTGTATGTGTGTGTGTGCAATGCATGTGTGCGCGTTTTGTGTCTTTGTGTGTGTGTGCATTTCGTGCGTGTGTGTGTGTGCATTTCATGCGTGTGTGTGTGCATTTCGTGCGTGTGTGTTTGTGTGCATTTCGTGCGTGTGTGTGTGTGTGTGTGTGCATTTCGTGCGTGTGTGTGTGTGTGTGTTTGCTCCTTCTCCTGTTCAGCTTTTATCTGACACATCATCTTTGAGCTTCTGTGGTCAAGCGTTTCAGCGACTCTCTCTGTTCTTCCACTCCTTTAGTTTCCTTGTAACTTTGCACAGGGGATTTGTGGATTTGGGGCTTTTATCGTTTGCTTTGTCCTTACTCGTTCTGGTTGCCATGGTGACAGCCTCCCCTTTGATGAAAACTCTGTTCAATAAGTTTTATTTTTTATCTTTGTGTCATTCTGATTTTAGGTTCTTTCATTAAAAGTAGAAAAACAAACTTTTTCAGCTGTGAATTTTTCTCTGTTCTTTTTTTGGTGGTGCTGAAAATAAAACAAAGCCAATAGAACTGTGCAAACTAAATATTAGCTAACGTTACCTTAGCTGGCATCTTTTTGTATGGAGTTTGCAGGCTCCCATTGTTCATCTGCAGCTGTTCATAGTATAAAAAACACAAACCATCGATTCAAAAATGACCTCAGAAGAAAGCGTCTTTGTGAGGACATGTGATGGACAACAGCCTGTCCAGGCTGTAACCTGCACTTGTGGACCATTGAACTTTCCTATTTTATCAATAATTAAATGATCTTTCTCCTTTACAGCAGAGCCACAGGTGAATCACACAAAACTTCACTACTGCTGACATCAACACCCCTCCACCCGTATTGTAAACTTCAAAAGGAAAGTTTATGCTGAGCTGAAGCTGCAGGATTGGCATCCAGCCTGCAGAAAAGTTCTCACCATCATGATGCATCCAGATGGAGGCGTGCAGGCATGACGGAGACAAGGTGAAGCCAAGAAATTCAGATATTTTTAACTTCCCACCTGAAACTTTTTCTTTAGAAAGAAAAAGTCAAAAATCTGTCGGCTGGTGCCACTTTGTGCTTGTGCATGGCACGACGTTTTATAGTTTAACCCTGAGAGTGGCAGGTCAGAGCATGTTCTCGTCCCTGAAGCACAAAAATCCCTGCAAAATCAAGCAAATTCTAAAACATGTGGACTTTTGAAAAGAAGTTAATATTATTAGTTCTTACATTAAATTATAACCATTATTGCCTAAAATGCATGAAAGAAAACAAAATTTTGAGCTTTTTTCTGAACTTTTTTCTATCAGTTTTGCACAATTTTATAAATCAAATAAAGAAAAATGTGCATGCACACGTCTGCTTTTATGCATGTTTGGGTCATGAAACAATGGTCATGCCTGCAGCTCATTCTAAAAATAAAAGTCTTATTTAGCGTGCTGCTATTTATAAAGCAAAGGCAGAAACGCCGTCTGTCTGAAGTTACTTTTGTCTTTATCCTACGTCTGGCAGGTTTTCCCTTACTATTGTAATAAAATTAAGTTTTAGAGTTGCCAAAAATGCTATACTTACTCCACGTCTTTGTTCGATCGATCCTGATCCGGATGTCGTCAGAACCCTCGCCGGGGAACAGAGGAGACCTACAGAGCCGGCCTGTGGATCAATTCAGGTCCCAGGTCTTCATCAGGTATTTGTTCGGCTGTCTTCTGAGTCCCACGGCGTAGTCTTCCTTGACATCCGGGTCACCAGGCACCATAAAATGTTAGGGATTATCTGATTGTCCCTTCAACCCCATGGATCGAAAATGTTTGGACGAACAAAGACAAAAGAGTCTGAAAGTTATGTGTCACGCTGCAGCGGGAGAAACAGTGAGCCAATGTGCAGCATCACTCTCTCTCCCTGTTTCCTGCTTGCAGCAAAGTTTTATTTCAGCTCAAGATACACAGGAGGCGGGGCAGTCCCGCTCAGGGCTTTGAGATAACACAGAGAACACAAGAGTTTTAAAGGGTTCATGTAGTTTAGCTTTCCACACAAATGAGGACAAATAATAATTCTAAAATAATCCTAACAGGTCTCATTCTCAGGTGCAGCATGGAGGTGTTCAGCCGAGCAGATCAGAGCTAAAACTTTATTGTCTCTGACTTTATTAAAGATCATTTTGCAAAACAAGCCTTAACAGTTGAGACCATTAAAGCAAAAGTCAGGCACTTAAAAGAGAAATTGCCATTTCAGAACATCGTCCAGCCTTCTTTGTTCTCGTCTCCTTTTCAATTCATGCGAGCTTATTGGGTTATTAGCTTGCTGCACAGGGGGGCTTTGGCTCTCATCCTTCCTGTCGGAGCAAACACTTTTCACCACAGAAGGCTTTTCAATTGATCCACTCACAAACTGATTTAATTAAGCCCTTGTTGCAGCCAGGCATGGCCCCACATAATCAGCTCCATATTGTCAGAACAATTCAGAGAAATGGCGTTCGCTCCTATCAAACGCTGATGTCACGCCAAATCGTGACGGATATTCTGGCAGCTCCGCCTCTGCGATTAGCTCTCGGTTTATCAGAGATGCAGATACGTGCTGGACTGGTCTCACAGGATGTAAAGCTCACTTCACAAACTTAAATCTGCATCTTTAGTTGATTTATTGTGCACAATAATAATAAAAATAGTCAAAGCGTAAAATTATTATGAATGTTGACCAGGCTCTTTGTGAAATTTGTTAAAAAAAACATTTTTTTGAGACTTTTATTTTGTTGGTCAAAAGCTAAAATATGTGAGAAGTGCTGAATATTATACTTTTAATCAGAATGAATGGATTTCTAGTCCTGCTGGGACTTTATTAGAAGTCTTCTGTTCTATTTTTGTCTCTGTTTTCAGTCGTTACATAAAAAATTAAATAAATGTAGAAAAATGTGTATAAAGACTTTTTTTCCATAGTGGAAATCAAGGGATTAAAAGGTCAGATGAACATGATTCATAATGCAGAAATGCTACTAACAAAACCAGCTGCTTATGTACATGAAAACACGTTTTCATGATTTTCCTTCTTCCTATAATGACTTATTATGGAATAATCAGATGTTTTGTTAAGTTTCTAATACAAAACCTGTAAAAAAAAGCTTGAAAAAATTAAATAAGAAAGAAATCATGTCTTAAAAGTGAGGAAACTGAAGTCATTCCACAGGAAAGGTGGTTAAAAATAAGAAATCATCAAAAATGGCTGCTGAGTCTGAGGGTGAGAGTGTTCATGAGTCTCATGCTTTTAATCATGCAGCATTCTGATTATATTTGTTTGGAAATTATTCCAGATGTATAAAACCGGCTAGTTAGAAATGCAGGCTTGTTTCATTTTAAAGCAATTTATGTTAAAATCCTGTTTTGGTGGGAAGAAGCTGAGAGTTTTAAAGGTGTAGTTCACTGAAAAAACACTTTTTAATGATTATTTCTGATTCTAACGGTCACTCTGAGTGTTTCCTGCAGGCTGAACATGAAAATAGTCTCCTCCACCTATCTCCTGCATTAGCTTCTGATAGAAAATAGACTCTAGGTGAAACTCTAGGATTAGAAAATCCTGACAGATCTACGTCACACTGTCACTTAACATTCATGGACTCACCCATCTGGACTCACGACGGGGAAGGCTGTTGTTGGTTTAGCGTCCAGGAAACAGCAGAGAACGTCTGGGCTAGTAGAAGCTAACCGTTAGCATTAGCAACTCCACCACACAGCAGAACTCCTCCAGGCTTGTGTTATTGGTGGAGATAAAACATCAACGTTGCAGAGCAAACAGAGTCAGTGGTAGAGTCGTGTTGCTGTTAGCCAATCAGAGGAGAGATGTCCACATATCAGGAAGTAAGACCCCAGATCCTGCTGTCTGAAGTGATCTGGCTCACTTCTAGTTCCTGAAACAGGTGCACCAGTGCTTTGTTTCCCCAGAGTATGACTTACAAAGCAGACCACTGCAGATGCGTCAATGAAACGAGTGAACCACACCTTTAAGTAACAGACCTTTGAGCTCACTGAAGGTTTCATCTGCTGCTTCATGCATCACTTTTCACACCGACACAGCTTCGCTCTTCACGTACTATCAACACAGAGTTAACGTTTCCAAAGATGAAACCAGGGATTTCCAACTGTTCTGACCCAGAAGATTCTGTAAAAAGGATCATGGAGTTGTCTAAGAAATGTTAAATGTGTTTTAGGTGACCTCTCCTAATCCTGTAATAATCCCACCTGCATCCCACCTGTATCCCTGTTTCCTCTTTATTCTAAGATGCACGTTATTCTGGAAACTCCTCTTCTGAGTCCACTCTGGTGTTTTTTTTATTTAGCATGGGTTGTTCAGCTTTTTGGGTTTTCTATGTTTTATTAAAGTCCTGAGTTCCTCGTTCACGCTGCCTCCTACGCTCCTGCTTTCTTGCACCAAAACTCATAATGTTTAATTTCAGCAGCTGAAATATTAAGAAGTGGTTTAGATGCTTAATAAAAACTTCTTTATGAATTCATTTCCATTTTTGGTTGTTGTGACTTTTGTAGCTTTACTTGACATGATAGCTGAAATACTTTGAAGTGGCTTTCTGCTGCAGATTTAATTCTGACCAAACTGACATTTATTCAGTGTGGCCGCTTCGCAAGTGGATTATTTTGAAGAAAATCTCTAATTTCAAAGATGTCATTGCAGTTTCTGCTAGTAGCCAACCTTCAGGCGGCTGATTTACTCAGATTATTTACATCAGAAATGCATCAGAATCACATTTTTTGGACAGAATAATTTTGACACTGACTGCACAAACACAAACTATGTTGCTATTCAAATATTTGAATCTGTTTGTATTTTTGTTAACATGCATCGTAATGTTTGGCCTTTAACATTCCTGATGCCCACCCTGACTTTAGCATAAAGTCAAGACTCATTAAAAGCTGTTTTACTTTGTTTTTCTGCTAAATTAAAGACTGAATTTTTTATTTCTGACACATTTATTGCAGGGATTTCACGACTGCTGCTCATCCCCTAGAAAACGTACATTATTTGCACCAAGCTCTGAACAATCTGCTTTATTTTTTGCCTTTCCTTTTGTTTTGGGGTCAGAATGAGAAAGACAGAGGAGAGAAAGAAACTGACAGTCGGTCGGTCAGATGAGATTGAAGACGGCGTCGAGCAGAGAGCCTTAATATTTCACATCTAATGCATAATTTATACGCTGGGCGAGGCGGCTGAATCTTACAGGGTGCTCTTGGGTGAACGGTGAGTTTTTGATTCTGCACCACGTTTGTGTGTGTGTGTGTGTGTGTGTGTGTGTGTGTGTGTGTGTGTGTGTGTGTGTGTGTGTGTGTGTGTGTGTGTGTGTGTGTGTGTGTGTGTGTGTGTGTGTGTGATTGGCAGAGTAGTGGATGAAAGACAAAGATGAAAGCAGAAGCCTAGCGGCTCTAACTGCAAGATCCATCTGTTGGTGTAAATCTCTGAAGTTGCTTTAGCTCTCAGGAAGGCTTCATAGGTGGCCCACGATCATGCGTGCACATGTGTGTGTGTGTGTGTGTGTGTGTGTGTGTGTGTGTGTGTGTTCATATGAGGAAGGGATGCTGATGAGCAGATTTTGGACAGACTGCTTGCAGCACAGTTGTGAACTTCTGTTAACAGATTTAAAAGATGAAAAATCATTTTGCTTTATTCTCTAACTTTTAAAACTCACCAGATTCTTCAAAAACAACGACACAACTTTTCATTTCCATAAAACTGTAAAATCCACATAAATAGTTTTCTTCATGGCTGTGAAAGACTAGAGCCACAGATAACTAATCACCAGTGTCGACAGAAATAAGATGTGGTAGAAAATAAATAGATTCTAACACAATTCTTTGTGGTTTTGTTGGAAGATAATGAAAGCTGCTGCAGCGGTCCGGTGGCTTGACTGAAATCCTGTGAATGGATTGTGTAAATTTATTGATGTCTCAGCAAATTCCTTGTACAAGGTGTCTGAAAATCTCCCAGTTGTCATGAAATGTGTTTATTTATTTTGCTCTTTCTGATGCAGTAAAACATCTTTGACGTGGCGGTAAACAGAATCCAATTTAGCCAAGAACCCAAGCCCATCTGAAATAGAAAACATTGGAATAAATACATCAGAAGGTAGAATAAAATAAAATAAATTAAAAAATTAAATATAATTTTTGATATACGTATGGATAGGATTTCACATGGGATTGTCAAACTTGAGTTTATGACTCAAGAAGCAATTTTGCAGATGTTTGAATTGGGTTTTGACACCAGTGGGTCCTTAAGGGTTAAAATAATATGTGCAGAAAAGATGCTGTTCCTATTGGCTCAGTGAGAAAAAACATAGAAATACATCATTAAATGACTTTATAAACAAAAGCAATCCTGTAAAAGTGGATCAGAACTGGAAATGATAAAACCAGGACAGGTGTTGATCAGGATCACATCGAGGCTACATTTGAAATAAAAAGCATTTTTGCTGTTTTCTTTATTAAAATATATTTAAATAATTAGTGTTTTACAAATGTTTTGTGTCTGAACACACCCACCAAACCACGCGCATCCATCCCACACACCTGCGCAGGTGGCTGGAAGAGTCACTTTTACGCACGCGCACTCCGGAGCCACCTGCTCTCTCTCCTCTCGCCGTGTAACTGAATCTGCTCGACCCAATCCTCTCGGGTCGATGCACTTCAGCTTCCATACATCCTCCTCCTCCTCCTCCTTGTTCTCCAGCTGTGAGGGGGCCGGCAGAGGCCAGCAGACCCCGCCTCCTCCCCTCCTATTGGGCCGCAGGAAGGCAACAGGGGGGTTGCTGCCTTCGCGTTTCACATCTTTGGAGCGGCTGAGCGCAGCGTGACTCTCCGGCTGCTCGGCGTGTAATCCCTGAAATCATTCAGTCAGATTATTTTCATTCCAGCCGCGGAAGGCATCCAGAGCATCCCGCGATGCCGCAGCCAGCAGCGGAGCGCGCAGCGGCGAACTGAGCGCATTTTTGGACACGTTTCCTCCGAGTGCGTCTTCTCCTCAGTCCACCTGCTTGCGCGTGCCGGGATGTCGCGATGCTGTGCACAAGGAGAACTAAAACTTTGGTGTCGACGTGCGTGATCCTCAGCGGCATGACCAACATCGTGTGTCTGCTGTACGTCGGCTGGATCACCAACTATGTGGCCAACAGCGGTCCGAAAGTTGTGGAGAGCGGCGGCGAGGCGGACAGAAAGTTGGAGGAGGACAGCAAGGGGGAGACGCTGAGGATTATCGAGAGGCTGGACCGGCTGGAGAGCGTGGTGAACGAGCACATCAAAGGTCAGAACCGGTCTGGGTTCGAGACTGGGGGATGCTGCTGAAGCGTCAGGGATGTTTTTATGACTGCACAAAATCCAGATCCAGCGTTTTAAAGTTGAGTGTTTGCAGGTTTTCTCAGATTAAAACAATCTGACCTTGTTTCTGCGTCCTCTAATCATTTCAGTAAAGTTTGATTTGTGAAGATGCTGCAGCATCAGAGCTCAGACATTTGAAGCTCATCATAGTAATGAGAGTTAATGATGCCCTCCAGAGCAGAATCATCAGTTCTTCATTGAAAATTCGTAAAGAACTGTCAAAGTAAATCTTTTTCTGCCTCTCTTATTTGTCTAAATCACAAACCTCATCAGAAACAGTCTTCATGTGTCTGAGATGATTGTTTTATTTATAGTCTGGATCTGATCAGCATAAAGGAGTCAGGAAACCTGCAAACTCTCAGTCTGGAGTCTTCTGACCCCGGGGTTTGTGTCGTTCATGAGTGTCTGGAGATGGAGCTGTGATGATTTGATGAAGCTTTGTCTCCTGAGTCGTCGGTTTGGGATGCATGGAGTCAGCTGCTAAACATCCTGTCTCTGACTGCTATAAGCGCCTGAGAAGTTGGAAACTTTACACCAGATTTTCTCGTGCAGATTTACTTTGGAATGACTTGGATTGCATGAATCCTAGACCACTGTACACACGTTTGCATATTGATGGTTTCTTGCTGTCTTTGACGCCTGCACCTGCAGTGAGCCACAACAACAAATTCAGTCACAGTTGATTTTATTCCCAGATTTATCAGACTTTCCTCATACTTTTGGATTGATGGAAACTAAACGGAGAAGGGTTCCAGATGAATTCCAGACGCTGCTTTTTCCTGCAGCGGAAGAGCGGGAGACCTGCGACTCACTTATGGAAGTTGGGAACAACCGTGAACATTCCAACACGTTCTTCACACGTGTCATTTATCACTGAAGGTTTCTAAAAGGTGACTAGAAAAGAGATGCTTGATTTTCCAGAGGTGTTCTGATGTGGCTCGGCGTGCACGGCCGTGTTCAGAGGTGCTGCTAACCTATTCATGCTTCCACAGTCCCCGTGTCTAAACTGAGCAGTGAATCAAATCCATTGACAGTTGGTGTCCTACTTTAATGCACTATTTGTGTTTGCATTATGGCCCTATTTGCAGCTCTCTCTCTGGTCAATTTAAATTCAGAAATCAGATTAGGTCAGTTTGGTCCTGATGATGTCATCGTTGCATCACCAACCTACCACAGGTTGCTGCTGGAAGATGTTAATCAATGCTAAACTGTTTCAGTGATAAACAGGAGTAGTATTCCCTCCTCCCAGGAGTCTTCCATGTTTAATTACCCCCCCCCCCCACACACACACACACACACACTTCAGCACATCAGCACAAATTAAAAAGTGGGACAAACTTCCCGCATGGTCCACTAAATAGGACACTATACAGTCCTCTAAGTGAGCATAGAGTATGGGAGGAATGCGTGAGGTGATGAAAGCCGGAGCGCTCCGTGGCGAGGACTTAACGCTCTGAGAGCCGTTCGGTGGAAAGATAAGAGGCGTGTTTTATCAAACATCTCGGAGGAAGTTGGTTGATCCAGGATTAATTTCCTGTCTCAGATGAGTCTGCTGAGGACGGGCGTCTAATCAAGAGGAATTCTTAGAGCAGAATTAGGACTGAATTAACGCCGCTGAGAAGAAAACTCGCTTTTCAAGCAGAAATCCTGCTTGTTTGAGTTTCAAAACAGGAAGTTTGCATGAATTTCTTTTTTCTGATTCCATCTGTTTTGTACTTTATGACTCAGCTGTAAATTCTGACTGCAAATCTCATTTAAAATGACTTCAACCATAAGCTTTGCTGAGAGAAATCCAACAGGTTCTTCCTGAGCAGAAACGTTATCCAGACTGTTTATGTGCCTCGAGGGTAAAAGACAGTAAATCAGGCCAGATGTTGACATCAGCTCGTTCAAAAACCCTCTGATATAGTTTTCTGAATTTTGTTTTGTTCTGAAGGTTTTGAATGTTTCTTGAAGTTTTCTGCTTCATTTCGTTACTCATCAGTTGCGTAGGATCAGATTTATGATCACGTTTCAAGAACTGCTGTTAAAGATTTTATCCTGCCTGCATAAGTGGACCTCGTTTTCCCTGCAGAAACCTCTCAAGTGTCCCGATTCATCTCTGTTACTCCTTTTCTGCCATTTTTTCTTCAATTTTTGCTTCCTTTCCTCCTCAGTGACTCCCACACACTGTAGTCCATAGGATTGCAGTCTAGATATTGTGAAAGCAGGAACCAGATCCTTCAGGTGTTGTTTTCTGCAGCTTGAATGAGATTTTTATCTCATTTTAATGTTTAGTTGTATGAAATTGGGTCCAACTAATCATTTATTCCAGTAAAATCAGGTTTGAGGCTCACTTAACTTGTTCCCATGCAAAGTTGATATCTAGAACATCTGTTTGCTGAAGCGAGAAAATAAAATTCTGTCTGAAGGTGTTTGAACTCACTGATATTAAAGGTGTGGAACACTCGTGTAATCAATACATTTGCAGCAGTCTCTACTGCAAAACATGATTTTAAGAAAGTAGAAAATCCTCATTTTTAGACATTTTATCATATGTTTAGTCTAACAAGAAAATAAATTCTTCTAGCAAAACAATGTTACTTAAAATAAGGTAAATGTTCTAAAATATGATCCAAATTTTCTTGTTTTGAGTAAAAAAAATCTGCCAATGCGGTCAGCAAACGCTGCTTGGCTAGAAATCTTAGAACTAGCGAAATAATCCAATTTTAGGTTTATTTGCTAGTTTTAAGAATTCTAGCCAAGCAGCCTCTGTTTACCCCATTGGCAGATTTTTTTAACTCAAAACAAGAAAAGCTGGATCATATTTAAGAATTTTTACCATATTTTTATGTAATGCTATTTTTCTACAGAAGAATTTGTTTTCTTTTAAGACTAAAAAATAAGATAAAATGTCTAAAAATTTCTACTTTGTTAGAAATCAGTTTTTGCATGAATGCCTTGTGAGTTGTACTCTGGGGATAAAAACCCAGATACACCTGAATCAGGACGTAGAATTCAGCTGGAGGAGAAAGTAGCTTCAGGCGGCAGGATCTGGAGTCTTACTTCCTGATATCCAGACATCTCTCCTCTGATTGGCTAACAGCAACACGACTACCACTGTCTCTGTTTCTCTGCAACGTTGATGTTTTATCTCCACCAATAACACAAGCCTGGAGGAGTTCTGCTGTGTGGTGGAGTTGCTAATGCTAACGGTTAGCTTCTACTAGCCCAGACGTTCTCTGCTGTTTCCTGGACGCTAAACCAACAACAGCCTTCCCCGTCGTGAGTCAAGATGGGTGAGTCCATGAATGTTCAGTGACAGTGTGACGTAGATCTGTCAGGATTTTCTAATCCTAGAGTTTCACCTAGAGTCTGTTTTCTATCAGAAGCTGATGCAGGAGATAGTTGGAGGAGACTATTTTCATGTTCAGCCTGCATGAAACACTCAGAGTGACCCATTAGAATCAGAAATAATTATTAAAAAATGTTTTTTTAGTGAACCACCCCTCTAAAATCAGATTTTTTTTTAACCTGACATCTAATTTATAAATAAAATCATCAGATGGAAACAAGATCTTTTGTGCACTCATCTCTATTTAAAGCAGGTAATTTACGTTCTGAGATGTTTTATCAAAGAAAATCATTTGAATTTTGACTCTCGGCTTTGTAAAGAAAAGCTTCTTCTTAAGGAGCCATTTAGAAAATGAGCTGTTAGTTTGTGTTTCTGTTTACTTGCTGAAGTGGTGCAACGCAGCATAAATTTAAATTCCATCTGCACGGCGCTACTCTACAGCTGAGGTCACTCCATTTCCACCTTTTAAGTGGCTGCTTTTAAACAGATCTAATTCAGCACCCGTCTTTTACAAGTGGGAAAAGACGAGTGGAAGATGTGATGTTCTTCGCTGCGGTAAAGAACCGTATGCAAATGTGTCGAGCGCTCTTGTGTGTTCAGATTTACGCCAGTATTAGTTTTTCTAATGCAGCTCTTGGGCCCTCCTGAGTGCAGCTCCTGTTTGTGCAGAGATGTTGGTATGATAAAAGCTCTCATCATTAGCATGGGGGAAATGGCAGGCTGATGGAGCACTGAACTGTTCAGAGGGGCTAATAGAATCTGCATAGACTGCCGGGTTACAGCGGGTGAGTAAATTTAGCCTCAGGAGTGCTCGCCACACTCCTCTCCTCCACTTTGCTGCGTCCTCGGAGCCGGTGCCATATTACATGAAGGGCCAGGGGCTGACGTGTTTATGTGTGTGCTTTGTTACTGATACAGAGAGACCGGTCTGCTGAGTGGGGTTGAATTAGGATTATATAATCTTACGTATAGACACACACATTTGTACCACACTAAATTACTGTATTTAAAGTTACAGTGATCAGTTTCCTGCTCCTCCGCCCTACTGGTTGAAAGTGGAATTACAACTGCAGCTTGCTGTAGCTAGCGCTAACAACGAGCTAACACTAACATGAACTAACTAATGCTAAAATAAACCACGAAGTAAAAAGATCCACACTGTTCGACAAAAAATATTCGAGTAGCAACAAAGCCAGGTCACCATCAGTCTGATGTTGTAGCCTCCTTTAGCTCCCTCAAACTAGCGTAGGCCGAGCCGATGTTTACTCTGGTTTTAGCTCTTAGCTTCACCTCCAAAGACATTACTCTGTTACTTTTACTTCCAGGCTCCACCATGATGCCAACAGAAAAAGCAAACTTCTTCTTTTTCTTCTTCTTGTGCTTTTTATTGATGATCGGCAAACTGAAAATGCTAACCGCTAGCATTACAGCTAACAGTGGTAAATCAGGTATAAGAGCACCCCCTAGAACACCTACCCGCTACACGGAGTATTTCTTTTATCTGATGGCACCATCTAGTGGCCGACAAGCATATCACACCAATAGTCGTGGACTCGATAATTTAAGATGGCGACTGCATGTTTCTTGTTTATGAATGTGCTTCTGCAGCCGACAAACAGAGCTAAAACACGTTGTTTTACAAGTATTTTTCTCATGTCATGTTGTGTTTTCATTTATTTATATTTTAAAGACTTACTTGTCCGTGAAAAGTTCATCAACGCTGCTTCAGCCGAGGTACTTCCTTAAATTTGATGCGTGTAAGCGGTAGTCTAACGCTATTGGTTAGTTTTACTCGGCACTCAGTTTCCTATTGCACGGATTTTACGGGCAGGGGGCGGGCTTAGCAAAAGAAAAAAAAAAAGACGTATTGCTTACATTATATCACACTACATAAGACAATCACTTTTACGGATTTCTGAAAAATTATACATAATTCCTGAAAGGGGAAAACTCCGGATTGCTGCTTTAAGACCGACCTTTAAAACAAAACACTCTCATAAATAGATTCCGTACAGGATGTCGTCCCTCTGGTTGTATAATGAGAAGCTGTTATTTTACAGAGTGTTTAGTATCAGAGTGTATGATTAAAACTGTCAGCAGCCACTCTTTCTTCCCCTTTCAGCCAATAACAAAGTCTGTTTTCCTTTTTTATTCAAGCCAAGATCAATAACGTTCAGCTGATTTCTCCTGTTGTCTACCAGAGCAGATGTTCTCTGAGCAGCATCCTGAGAGGCGTCTTTGGAGCAGATTCCCTGCACTAATTAACAAGCTGATTACATGTCGCAAATTTACCAGAAAACGGATAAAGCCGGAGGAAGGAAGGCCCGGCTACCGCAATTACGTAGAAACTCCAGCTTTTGAAAATGTGCACTTTGTTTTACAGAAATAGTTTGTTGGCAGGAAGTTTTCTGTCTTTTTTCCTCACAGATTTGTGCATCAATTCAGAGCCTAATTCTCCTTTTGGCAAAGCTCTAAATGGTTTTGTCTCGCAGATGCTGAGTTTATAACATCTTTTTAACGTTTCGATGCCTTCTGTCGTTCTTGTAAAAAGACACCATAAAGGAAGTTTTTTTGCTTTTCAGATATTTATTTAATCATATTGTTAAAGGTGTGGTTGACTGCAAAAACATTTTTAATGATTATTTCTGATTCTAATGGGTCACTCTGAGTGTTTCCTGCAGGCTGAACATGAAAATAGTCTCCTCCACCTATCGCCTGCATTAGCTTCTGATAGAAAATAGACTCTAGGTGAAACTCTAGGATTAGAAAATCCTGACAGATCTACGTCACACTGTCACTGAACATTCATGGACTCACCCATCTTGACTCACGACGGGGAAGGCTGTTGTTGGTTTAGCGTCCAGGAAACAGCAGAGAACGCCTGGGCTAGTAGAAGCTAACCGTTAGCATTAGCAACTCCACCACACAGCAGAACTCCTCCAGGCTTGTGTTGTTTGTGGAGATAACACATCAACGTTGCAGAGCAAACAGAGTCAGTGGTAGAGTCGTGTTGCTGTTAGCCAATCAGAGGAGAGATGTCCACATATCAGGAAGTAAGACTCCAGATCCTGCCGTCTGTTGCCACTCTTGTCAGTGATGATCCAATCATTTCTGGGATTTTTGTTCCCTGAGTATGGCTTGCAAGGCATTCATACCTTACATAGACCACTGCAAATGTATTGATGAAACGAGTTTCCCACACCTTTAAGTTTATTTATTTATTTAATTGTTTATTTGTTTATTTTTAATTAATGCCTTTTTTATTTATGTGTTTATTTTTATTTATTTATTTATTTATTTTATTCATTCATTCATTCATTTATTATTATTTGTTTTATTGTATTTTATTTATTTATTTATTTGTAATTAATAATTTTTTATTTTATTTAGGTATTTATTCATTTATTTATTTATTTTTATTTTATTTATGTATTTATTTTTATTCATGCATTCATTTATTTATGTATGTATTTATTTTTTACATTACACACATTGAGTCTCAAACCTATCCTCAAGCTCCACTAAAGCTCTCTGTGCAAAGCATTTATTTTCCATTTCTGGACGCTTCTTTTATAGAAACGATCCGTTTAATCAGAAACTGGATATTCTGGCCCGGCTGGACGGGCTCAGGTGGCCTCCTCGTCTGGCGCCTCCTTGGTTTACCGGGTTTGCTAAGACTCACTGATTACGTTTGTATTTTTGCACATTTTTCCTGCACCTTCTTGTGTGTTTGCACCACAGGGGCTGCTTGCATGCGAGACGTGCTTGATCAGGAGTGTGAGAATTATTACTTGGAAGACAGGAAATAACCTCGTGGCCACTTTCTACTTTCTTCTCAGTGTTACTTGATCTTAAATCTGATTTTGTGTTCTGCGTGGCTCATCTCCATCCTGCCAAGTGCACTTCTTTATTTTTAGTAGTTTCTTTATGAGTCAACAGAAGTTGATCCGTGTTGACAGTCTGCTGCAGTAACCGGGTGTGCATGGTGGACTTCAGAGGGTCCATGTGTGTCTGTGCATGCATGCATGTGTGTGTGTGTGTGTGTGTGTGTGTAAGTTGTGTGTCTGCCTTGTCATCAAAGATTTATTGTGGTGGTGTGAGCGCTGCTTTGGATGTCACTGCCTCCCTATGGAGCCTGTGTATTACTGCGTGAAGAATGCAGTTCCTGTTAGCGTTCTGACATTAGTCAGTTTGGCTGTCATGACCGTGTAACACAAAGGTGCACTGGGATGTTAAATAAAAAATACATCTCTCTTCTGATTTGAGATTTTCCTGTTAGCTTTCCTGCAGATGCCAAAAGACATTATGATATGAAACGGTTTAGACCAAGGAAAAGGGATGAAACGTGGATCCAGATGGATACCCGGAGCTTCCCCGGACCGCTCAGTCGGGTGTAAAAGGTTGCATATTAGATTAAGAGATTCTTCCGTTCCACTGAGAGTTTAAACTTCTCCTCCTTTCACTTCTGTCAGGCTCCTGTCAGGGAAAAAAGACTCCACCTGATTCAACAGCAGAAGGTGTGAGACTCCATACACTTCCATAACTCTGATCCCAGTTAGTGTTTATTAACTCAGGCTTCAGTCAAAGGGGGTTCATTTAATCATTCAGGTTTTATTTTTCAACAGTTGATCTGTTAAAATACTGAAGCTGTTTCCTGGTGTGTTTTTGCAGGAATTTGTCTTCGATACCAAACAGAGGGATTTAGAATTAAGTGTTTGTCAACACTGAGGCTTAATCTGATAGTTGCATAAAAAAGCAGATTTCAAACCATACATACATTCAATTAATTTAAATCAATGCAGTTGCACTCTATATTATGTCATTTCAGGATAAACTTTGGCTTCAAAAGTGAAAAAACTAATAATCTCTCTCACAGCACAGCGATGATGATGATCATTCAGGATGATAGTCAGGCATGTGTTCTGTCTCGTTGTTTCCGCTAAAGTGGGTGAAATTTGTGCTCAGCTGAGGGTTTAAATGTTAAACATCTAATTAAATTGGTTGTTTTGAATGTCGCTCAGTCACAAGAAATAACCAAGCTGCAAACGTTGCAACTCAGCTGCTCTCTCTTTCATACGGCGGACATGTTTCCATGTTTCATCACAACGTTCTGCAGCAGCTATTCGGTCCTCCTTTAGCCCCCGGCGCAGCTAATCAAACAACAAACTCTTCTATTGAAGAACGATGCTAAAAACATTCCTCTTCATGAGCTACAGTTAGCATGTTGTTAAACAGAAACAGAGGAAAAACTGAAATAACTTACATTTCTATATGAGAAACATCATTTAGTGAAATGTTTCAATGAAGTTAAACAAACATTAAAAACGTAGCTGCAGCCACCCTGCAGTTAACGTTGCATGTACGTGCAGATCATGAGTCCGTCAGTCTACACCATGTCTGGGACGTCCTAACTAGGTCTTTGCACAGTGGGAAGCTTCACTTTATTCTTTTAGCGTTTATTTTGTCCTCACCTGTGTGCGTTACTGTAATTAAAGCCTGTTTTCAGATTCCTGCAACTGCATTTTAAAGCCATACTATGCAACTTTTTCATATGTTTAAATCCTGTTCTTGAGCCAGTTTGTGCTAAAATGACCCTTTACAGGGTTAATGATGTCACTCAGACCCCCACCGCCCTCTGTGGCCAGAATACCACACTTCCCTGCTGGACTTAGTAAAGTGGAGCTGACATGCCTGGTGCTGCAGTCTGCTTCCAGCATGTTTCCTGCATGTTTTAGATCATGAACACAGCTGATGTGTTTGATTTAGTGATGAACCGCTCCTGTAGACACTAATGAAGGCTGAGGAGACGTTTCAGCTGTTAGATTAAGGTGTTAAAAAGACCAACGCACAGCCAGGAGGAGATAGGTTTCACTTTTGGTTTCACTAACAGACACTAGGGGGCGCTAAAAGCAAGCCAAAACTAACAAGTGTGTCTTTAATTTATATTTTAGTTTGGAACCAACAGTATGTAATATTAAATCTAAATGTAAAAAACATGCATTTTTAAGAAGTAAATAATATGCTAAAATAAAATAATTGCTCTTTTCCTCCGTGAGCAAACTTTGGTGTCTCAGCAGCAATCAAAGCAAAGCCCAGCGGTGCAGATAACAGGAAGCCAAGGAGAGTAAACCTAAAGGGTACAGACTAAAAGGCTGTACAGTAAACAAGAAAGCATGAGGCAGAAATAATTAAAAGATTCAAAATATTAATTTTATACATATTTTGTGAAATAAAAAGTAAAATACCATGTGAAAAAAGATTGAAGTGTTCACAGGGATGGGAACATGAATGAAAAAGGAGTATAGATCGTCCTCCATGTGGTTTTATGCAGCTTTTAACGACGTGTTAGTTCTGGTTTTGGTTGTCTGAATATCTGATAATATTGGTGTTGATGGACGTCACCCTGCAATAATGTTTAAAGTGAATGAGCATCTACAAAAAGCCGGTCATACATGAAGTGATGCTGATGCTGCAGGTTGATTTCTGCTGTTTCTGATTCCAGTGTGAAAAAAAAACCTTAGTCCAGATCGTAAATCACTCCTTACATCCACGATGGTCAATAATTTGAAAAAGAAAAATGAAATCGTTTTAAAAATCCATTCCATCTGCTGCTCTTGTGTCCTTTCTTTTCTGTTTTCCAGGAAGTGTGTTTTATTTTCTCAGAAATGTGCTACTGTGTCTAAAAAAAGGGACGTTACTGCAACAAATACTCACGCCTGGCTGAGAAAAAGACCACACTTCAACAGCTCGATGAGGAGAACGGAAACTGTTATGGAATCAGAAATAAATGAGAGGTGCAGGAAAAGAAAAGTTATTTTAAAACTAATAAAAAAACAGTGAGTGATGCTTGTTTATCTGGTTATTGTGTCTAAACTCAGTCTGTAATAGTGATTTAAAAAGGGCCATTGTGGCACAAATACGTGACACAAAAAACAGGATTATGGAATTTGACAATAAAAATAAAATTTGGCACAAAGCAGGAAAAGCCAGAGTTTGTTAATGTTTGGATGTGACGCTCCGCAGATCCAGGAGAGGGTGTGTAATAGTGAGCTGAGGCAAAGAGGTCTGCTGCAGGCTTCCAGCATCCGGCACATTTATGACATTCTTGTCAGAACAGAAGGAGGTGAGCTCGCGTTAGCTTTTCTTCCAGCCAACCTTTCCTCAAAACAGAGACGTGAGTTTATTAACAACCCTGTAGGTGCAGAATGAGAGGTTCTCCTACAAAACCAACGACGAGGGCCCCCACTTATATAGGAATTACTCCGACTTCACACTGGAGGCATCAGCGTCGCGGAACGGCAGGGGAGCGGTTTACTCACGAGCTTTGCTGCGCCCAAATCCACACCGAGAGAGTCTCGGTCGCGGAGCGGCTTCTCCGCTGTCCTCCCTGCTGGACTTATGAGATCACAAAATCTCTCGAGACTTCAAAGGTCACTGTTTGTTTATGCCGTCTGCCATTAAACCAAAAAGAAGAAGGAAATCCCGTTTATCGCTGTTTCATGTTTTTCTCCACCGCCAGGATTAAACCCATGAAAAACACACTGTTGCACTCGAATGATGCTGGGAGAAAATACGCCGTCACGTCACACACGTAGACGTAATGGTAACTGGTCTGTATTTGATATAGCGCCTTCCAGAGCCCTAGAACCCCCCAAAGCACTTTACAACACATTCACCCATTCACTCATACATTCACACCCTGGTGGTGATCTACATAGATATAAAATCGCTGCAATAGTCTTTTATTTTGAAAATTACCAGACATTTTACACTGAAACCACGTGTGATTTCCCGTCTATGTTCACTGCGGAAATTGACATGTCCCAGAAGCGGCTCGCAGCACAAATAGAGCCTCTGTTGATCATAAAAAGATGGATGTTTTTGAGCTAAACTTACATTTTAGATGATGTTCTGCTGACCTGAAACACTTTTCACTGTTTCATTTTGTCACAATTTGTGAAAATTTTAAAATTTTTTAAATTTTGATTAGTTGAATATTTATTAATGCACCATATAAAATGACAT
Source organism: Aphyosemion australe (assembly GCA_006937985.1). Classification (NCBI taxonomy): domain Eukaryota; kingdom Metazoa; phylum Chordata; class Actinopteri; order Cyprinodontiformes; family Nothobranchiidae; genus Aphyosemion; species Aphyosemion australe. The sequence continues at coordinate 912,633 of SSNS01000170.1, read as the reverse complement.
TAAATGGAAAAATCATAAAACATGGAATTTGACTAGCACCCACACTTATTTAAAAATAGAGTAGAATAGAAAAGAATAGAAGACACTGAAAAATGCAGAAATCCAGTTTTTTTATGCTTTAAAAACAGGAACTGCTTCAACGTCTGAGGAAATCTCTGAGCCTTTTTCCATGTTTGGCTTTTCATTTTCTCATCAGCACGGATTGAATAAGCGGAGTGCTTTTTCATAACCAGCTGATTGCACTAATTTTCACTGGAGAGCTGCTGAGCCAATCAGAGGAGCTGATTTAGATCATGTGATTTAAAACCAGGCTCTCAGGCGATAACAGCATTGATGCAACAACATAAATATGTTAATTTAGTCAGTTTGTTTTGCTTTTCTAATGGTGTTACCTAACTGCAGCGTCTTCTGCAGCAGATTTTCTGAAAAGGTGTTAAAATTATGCAACAGAACTGGATGAACAACAAGCCAGTGACACAAACTGTCAGTTCTTCGGTCCTATTAGTCACCGTGTGTCTGTCAATTTGTTCCCCTGCATGGGTTTGGTGCTTGCATTTGAGGAGTGATTTGTCTAATTTCTCATCAGGAACTTTTGAGTTCGCATTCTGTCACATTCCATTTTAGTTTCCTGAAAAAGAAGAGCCGACTTCCTGAGACTGAAAACTTAATTTGCCTGCCTGGCTTCATTTCACGCCTACAAGTTAACCATCACCAGATTGTGTCGAGAGCTGTCAGGTTCCGCGTTTGTCCTTCTCGCCTGGTTGATCGCACCTGCTCAGTGAGTCGGAACAAAAGCTTCTGTCTGGATCCGTCGTGCCGCTGCAGAAATGTAAAACTGACAAATGCAATTGGCGAATTAATTATGACGATAAAAGAACAGCTTTAAAGCCGATTTTAGCTTAAGCATGGCCGCTTTAAACATTAAAAATGGGCTTGAACTTCAGAGGGCAGCTGTTTTAATCACTAAACTCATTAAGGAGGAAAAAAATCACATTTCTGATCCAAAATTTGGTGCACCAAGATTTCTGCTGGTGTTTTATGACTCCGACGTGTTGATTAGATTTTCTTTTTGTGAACTTTCAGAAAAATATAGATTGATCTGTAAATAAAAAATACATTTTTTTAATTAAAAAGACTCCAAAAGAGTGCTAATAATAAACAGGCTGCACTTTTGTTTCAAAGAAAATAAACAAAAATGGGTTATTTGAATAAAAGTCACTAATTATAGTTTTTATTGCACCAAATAAATGCAGAAAGAAGAATTTTTATTTCCTATTTCTTGTTTTGGGCCATAAATGCATCCATAAATATAGACCAGGCATCTTGGGAAAAGTGAAGCCATATAATTTCTTGTACAAGAGCTGCAATGTTGTGTTTTTAGACCCAGTCTGTAGGTCTGTAAGCCCCGCCCACTCAATTCCCCACCAGGTGTTTTTTAACATCAAATAATTGATTATGAATAAAATTTCCTATAACTACCAGAGATGCAGCCTGCTGCAGGATTAAATACTCGGAAAATGAGTTTGTTGCAGATTTCTTACTTAAATCAGCCTCTGATTATAAAAACAACAGAAGTGTAATTTAATCTGCTTCCTTTTTTCTACAAAACCATTAAAAGTTCAACTAATTTAATGTGGAAACCGACAAAATCAGCAGCGGCAGAATGACTAGAATTATAATCACAGTTAACAAAAACTCTGCAGACTTTTGCTTTCTGTTCGATTAGTTTTGATTAAATATAAACTGAGTGATGCCTGCTACATGTTAAAGTGGTGTTTCCATGATGTGCTCTCACAGCAGAGTAAAATATGACTTTATGAACACATTAAAATTGCATGCAGGTCCGGACATGATTGAGTAGCTTGTCGAGCTTCGTCTGCAGGAAGCTCATCTGATCAGTGGAGCTTCTTAACTCCATTTCTCTTTAGGAGCTCGTATCAGACACGCGGTGCAGGTTATTCGGTTAGAAATGCAAAGCAGGCTCCTGAGCTCTGTGATGGTCCTGCGAGGGCTGCAGCTTCATTAGAGAAGAGGACAATGCTTACGGCGCTCAATATCCAGCCTGTCGATTAAAACACACGAACACACACGTAAACACACACTAACCTGCTGGAGATACCTAATGGACTTAACCTGCACCACAGAGACAGTGTGAGGTCATTTGTGGCTTGGATCTGATGAACAAACTGGACACATTTTTATGTTTAATCCCAAAAGCAAGAGCGAGCTCCACTCATGCATACGTTTGTCTGATGGCGTGCATGCATGAGGAGTGTGTGGTGATGCAGGTGTGCATGCATGAGGAGTGTGTGGTGGTGCAGGCGTGCATGAATGAGGAGTGTGTGGTGGTGCAGGCGTGCATGCATGAGGAGTGTGTGGTGGTGCAGGTGTGCATGCATGAGGAGTGTGTGGTGGTGCAGGCGTGCATGCATGAGGAGTGTGTGGTGATGCAAATTAAAGTTTACTTTGAAATCTGTATGTTTCGTCTCTTCGGATTTCCCACAACGCCGCCGTGCAGGTGGCACAATCACCTGCTCACATTTCACACACGTCGTGTCCAACACAGGAACAACCGCTCTAGTAAAGGTGCCACTGTCGCTCTCTGCCTGCCAAACCCTGCAGCGTGCCGCCCCGAGGCTGCTTTCTATCACGGCAGAGAGGTTTTCCTCCATCATGCCCCACAGCTAAATAGTGCCAGCATGGCTCTGGGAGGTCTGCTGGAGACGTGCGCCTCATGAAGTTGTCATCTGGGTCTGCAGGAAATGCTGGAACTCTTTGGTGTCAAGTTTCTGCCTGGAGTATATTTGTCTAGCAGGGGACATCCTGGACCCTGCCTGAATGAAAATGCTAAGTTGTTTATGGGCTCGTATAGGAGTAGAGGGACAGATCTAGCAGCTCGGTGGTGTGTGTGTGTGTGTGTGTGTGTGTGTGTGTGTGTGTGTGTGTGTGTGTTGGACTGTTTATTGGCTCAGATTATGTGCTATTATAATCAAACTACTCATTTATAATCTTTGTTTTCTTTAAAGTGATTTCATAATTTCTCAGAAATTTTCACACATTTAATGACAAATCTAATTAGAGTTTCTCATTGCTGTTTATTAAATATGACACATTAAACTTGTTTAATATTTAATTTCTGTTGTTTACCCAATAAATCACTTTTTTCTGTAGAATTACTAATAAATAAGGGTGTGTCGGTACTCATAAATCATAGTTTGTTAAATATGTCGGGTTGAGGTTTGGTACAAGAAATTAAAAAAATACCAACAAATGCAAAATGTTTCTTTTTTTAGGAGGCATATTAAAGGGAGACTAGGCAGTTTTGTCTTGTTTTTAGCACCCCCTAGTGTCTGATAGTAGAACCAAAAGGTAAACTTATCTCCTGGCTGTGCGTTCGTCTTTTTAACACCTTAATCTAACAGCTGAAACGTCTCCTCAGCCTTCATTAGTGTCTACAGGAGCGGTTCATCACTACATCAAACACATCAGCTGTGTTCATGATCTAAAACATGCAGGAAACATGCTGGAAGCAGACTGCAGCACCAGGCATGTCAGCTCTGGGGGTCTGAGTGACATTCATTAACCCTGTAAAGGGTCATTTTAGCACAAACTGGCTCAAGAACAGGATTTAAAATATGAAAAAGTTGCAAAGTATCCCTTTAAAAATGCATGTTGCAATTTAACAACATTTGATCCTCACTAGGTGTTTCATCACACCACAAAAGGGTCATAAGATACTTTTTTTGCTATGTGGTCCTAAATCTGATGTTTTTTTTATCCAACCTTTACCTCACTGACGCAGAATTCTCAAGTTAGCCGTGAATCTGGTGTAAGCTGCAAGACTAAATGTGAAGAGTGAAAGAAACAAGTTTACCTTCATCGATCAGACGCAGATTTGTTTGTTCCTGATGAGCAATCACTTTAGAATTGATGCACAGGCTAATGTGTAGCATGCGTGTTTACTCATGTAGATATTGTGCAGCGTGCTTCTGTGCACATGGGCTGCTATAAATATTAGATCTGCAAATAATCCGAACTGACTATTAAGACCTGAAGTCTGAATGTAGCTAAACTTCACAAGTCTCCTCTTTTCAGGGATCAGCTGGTCTCCTTTGAGGGCTTTCAGGTTCTTTCTGGGATAAGAAGAGACTCGGTTAAAGCTGATTTCCTCTGTGAAGTTTTCTCGAAGCGATCTGTTGAACAGACATCGTGACATCATCCCAAAACTTCCCTGGATTTAATTTGTTCCCGTCACTCTGCGCCTGTCACCCAGCGGCGGGGGAGTCGGCTCTTCAATCACCGCAGGCTCGGCGCTAATCGAGTTTGGACGCCACTTCTCTGCACTTTTGTTTTGTGGCTGTGACGGAGTGACAGAAGCCCAGCTGATTTGTTGTGATCCGCTGTTTCCTCCGCGTCAGTCACATCTCAAGCCTGCTGGAACGATGGGGAACCCCCCACACACACATCTCATTCTGACGTTTATCAGTGGATGAATTTGTCTGGTTTAGTCACGGTTTTCTCCCCTGAATCTGTCACGTTGGGTTTAGATGATGAAGTTCTGACTGCAGACAGCAGAGAGAGGTGCAGCGAGTGCCCTGCAGATAAATACCGCCAGGTCGCTCACTAAATTGCTTCCTGGTGACACCAGGTCACCGCTGAGGTCACGGGGAGAACACCTGAATCATTTTGATCATGCTGCAGCCTCAGACACCATCAGAACCTGTTTGGTCTTTTCAGTCCTGTTCAGATTGAATTTGTCTCTTCTGCTGTTGACTAATGAGCAACCTTCGCCTTATTTATGACAATAACAACACTTATGAGAAAATCAAACCTTTATTTGTAACTTGAGCTGCACGATTATTCAGATTTCCTCCTAATTAAACAAACCCGCCGGTCCGATAACGAGCCCGTGAGCCGACGTGAAGCAGCAGCAGCAAATAAAGCCCTCCTTAAACCGCCCTTCAGATGTGGAGGTTGCACCAGACGACTCATGGCTTAGCATGGCTGAACCGTTTTACTGCCTCACTGGAGACTGAAATTACCTGCATCGCTTCAGCGCTTCCTAAAGTTTCACCATCCTGCAAGAAATCCAGCAAACACGCCGTCTCTGTGCACAAAAACCCCTAAAAACTTTGGTTAATGGGACAAAACAGGTGTTCTCAGTAGGAGTTTGGACATTTGTAGCAATGCAACACGACTAAGAGGCAAATAATGATGCTTATCGAGGTTAAAACGGGTTTTTATATCGTTTCTTTTTTATAGAGTTTCAGGTTAATAGAAGAGCAAAGAAGTCATGCAGAGACAAAGTTGAGTTTATTTTATGATGACTAAGTGACATTTAAGGAGTTTTTAAAAATTAAGCATTTCAAATTAAAAGGTCGACTGATATTGGTTTTTCTATTGCCGATATGTAGGAGACATGATCAGCCGATGGCCGATATATCTGGACGTTTTCCACCTTATATTCATGCTAAAATGTCACTAATAACATCAGTTGATGCACAAAACTTCTGAAGCTGAATCAGTGTTTGAACTCTGAATTTAACTAAATCTTAACTTTGTGCACTGCTCAGTGTTAAAGTCAGACACCTAAATAAAGTTAATTTAGAGTATTTATCATGCAGATGTTATTAGTGAACGTAAAAATACATTTAAATTCAATTCTGACGCAGCACCGGGCTGCCTGGAGATGTGCCTGACTTTAAATCAGCTTTATAAGGACAAATATCGGCTGATGTATAAAAAACGGAAAATTTGGCCCGATATGTCGGCCGACCGGTATCTATCGAGCTGGGGCTCCAACTCTGAAAGCTGTAGTTCTAGCTTAGAAGTTCACCCTTTTAATCTGATTAATGTGTTATTACCCACAACGTTATTTTATATTTCATTTGTTCATAATTTACACTAAATTGATTGTTTTTGCATTTTAACCAAAGCAAAACTTTATGATTTACTTTTTAAAGTTTGAAAAATCTTCTCTAAAGGAGAAATTAACGGGATAAATAGTTTGTCTGGTACCTGTTTGTGTTTTTGCCTCATCAGCCTGATGGATTAATGTTTCTAGTCACCACAATACTCAGAGGCATAAAAAACAGATGAACATTTATGTTTTAAGCCATATTATGCAACTTTTTCATGTTTAAATCATGTTCTTGAGCCAGTTTGTGCTAAAATGAGTCTTTACAGGGTTAATGATGTCACTCAGACCCCCACCACCCTCTGTGGCCAGAATACCACACTTGCAACTTCAGAGTGGCGGTCCGGTCCCTGTTGGACTTAGTAAAGTGGAGCTGACATGCTGGTGCTGCAGTCTGCTTCCAGCATGTTTCCTGCATGTTTTACATCATGAACACAGCTGATGTGTTTGATTTAGCTCCTGTAGACACTAATGAAGGCTGAGGAGACGTTTCAGCCTGAAATGATCCCAACTTGCATAAATTGTGTTACAGCAGCGGTGAACACATAGAAAGCTCTTTAGCACTCAGAATAATCGTCAGCATCCTCAGTAATCTCCCGGCCCTGACCCAAATTTACCGGCATTGATTTTCCGAGCATCCAAAGTGGAGCCTGACGAAGCACCTGAGCTCCGTGCCCTGCTCCCTGCAGCTCCCTGCGGCCGCCGTGTGGGATAATCTCCCCCAAAAGAAACAGCTGTAAGATGCAGAGCCGTGCTCTACGAGGCACAAGCTCAGCGGGCGGCGTTCCCGAGTGGAGACACTTGCCTTTTTGCTTCGAAAGATTATCTAAAATGAGTTTGCCACCCACCACCGTTCTGTTCCATTTGATGTTGGGAGCAGCCTCTGCGCTCCATCAGCGTTCAAAGAAGTGGATTATTACTGAATGTCTTTGGAGTGAAGGATATCCCACCAAGCCATCTCTCCCGTATCTTTTCCATCTTGAGTTCTGATCCTGCTGGAGGGATTGTTGCAGGTTGGAGGAGAAAACTGTCAGTGCTTCTATTTCTTTCACCAGAACAGATTTGGTTTGGAAAGTTTTTCTAGGAACCAAAAAAAAAATCATCTTTCTGGCTTGATTTAGATTTTCAGCAGATGAAACCTGCTGTGCTGCTGAATGACGCGTCTCACAGACGGCTGGCAGGGTTTTATCACCGTGAGTTTAAAGTAGACCAGAGTCATGAAGCAGTTTACATGTAAGTAGATGACGCAGAATCTAGCAGTTTCAGACATCACAGTATATAAAATTAAACTCTGATTAATAATTCATAATCCTGTTGTTGCAGGAAAATTAAAAACATAATGGGAATGCAGACACGCTCCTAAACCTTCGTCTGCACGTTTAAACTAGTTTATAATTAACCAAACGTGATTCTGGTTCTCCTGAGTCTGTTTGTTGTGTTTGTCATCAACAAAATAATCCCGGTTTGTGCTCCCGCCAGGAAAATCCCTGATTTAATTATGTGTTTGGAAAATGGTTTTTATTTTGTCTCATTTGGCAAAATTAAATCAGTTTTTATTACATAAATTCAGATTTTAAACAACTTCTGATTAAAAAGTGGTAATCATCCATCATCCATCCATCCATCCATCATCCATCCATCCATCTAACATCCATCCATCCATCCATCTAACATCCATCCATCCACCATCATCCATCCATCCATCCATCCATCCATCCATCCATCCATCCATCCATCCATCCATCTAACATCCATCCATCCATCCATCTAACATCCATCCATCCACCATCATCCATCCATCCATCCATCCATCATCCATCCATTATCCATCTAACATTCATCCATCCATCCATCATCCATCCATTATCCATCTAACATTCATCCATCCATCCATCATCCATCATCCATCCATTCATCCATCCATCCATCCATCCATGCATCCATCCATCCATCCATCCATGCATCATCCATCCATCCCTCCATGCATCATCCATCCATCCTTCATTATCCATCATCCATCCATCCATCCATCCATCCATCCATCCATTATCCATCTAATATCCCTCCATCCATTATCCATCTAACATCCATCCATCCATCCATCCATCCATCATCCATCCATGCATCCATCCATCCATCATCCATCCATTATCCATCTAACATCCATCCATCCATCCATCCATCCACCCTCCATCCTCCCTCCATCCATCCATGCATCATCCATCATCCATCATTATCCATCATCCATCCATCCATCCATCCATCCATCCATCCATTATCCATCTAACATTCATCCATCCATCCATCATCCATCATCCATCCATCCATCCATCCATGCATCCATCCATCCATCATCCATCCATTATCCATCTAACATCCATCCATCCATCCATCCACCATCATCCATCCATGCATCCATCCATCCATCCATCCATGCATCCATCCATCCATCCATCCATGCATCCATCCATGCATCCATCCATCCATCATCCATCCATTATCCATCTAACATCCATCCATCCATCCATCCACCATCATCCATCCATCCATCCATGCATCATCCATCCATCCATCATTATCCATCATCCATCCATCCATCCATCCATCCATTATCCATCTAATATCCATCCATCCATTATCCATCTAACATCCATCCATCCATTCATCCATCCATCCATCCATCCATTATCCATCTAACATCCATCCATTCATCCATCCATCCATCCACATCCATCCATCCATCCATCCATCCATCCATCCATCCATCCATCCATCCATCCATTTCTTATTTTCTTCATTCATTCTCCATCTATTCATCCTCGCTCGCTCACTCGTCCAGGACCAGACCAACCTAAACGAAGATCCCTGACCTCCCACTTTCTCCACGTACCTCCTCTTGCTCAACCAAAGGTTCTCCAAGGTGTTCCCAGATCATTTGTGGGATGTAATGTTTCCAGCATGCCCTCTTCCTGTCCTGATGTCTCCTCCAGGTGGGACATGTCTGTAACGCCTTCCTTGGAAGGCATCAGAAATGCCAGATTCCTGAACTGCCTCAACAGCTTCACATAAAGGAATCCTTGTCTTTTCCCTATCAGATGCTCCTGTATTTGTATTTCATTTACATGCTGAAGTTTTAACGGAGGCTCTAGTCTTATGTTAGTCTTTTGTAATCAGGTTTGGGTCGTCTGTGTTTAGTAGACCTCCTGCAGCTGAAGAGCTCTAGATGCTGCAGAGCAGCTGCTTCTCTCACTGCTGGGTTAGCCAGACCGAGGACTTCCTCCTGCTCTCTGACTGAACTCTTTCCTGTCATGGAAGCGTTTCCCTGCTCTGTTCTGAGTCCAGATCTCAGTTTGTATTTCAACTTATAAAAAACGCTCCACACCGCGGTAATGAGGACACGTTTTGTTTCATAATATTATAGAAACTCACAAGCGTTGGAGGTTATGGAGCTTGTTTGAGTCTGACAGATGAATGTTCAGCTATCAAAACATTTTCTAATCACTGTGATAATTAGCTAAATAAATGACCTTATTAGCTAGCTGGTTATATTCAGCTTGTGTCAGTAACTATTGTGGTAATATTAAAGACCTCCAGGAAGTTTGTTAAGTACTTTACAAATAATTAAACCTTGTGCCATGGAGGAGTTAAAGTACGGCACATCCTGTTGATTCTGGGTCACTTTAGATAAAGTTGGGAACAGAACTGAGAAGAAAAGTTCTCTTAATTATCCTGCAAGGCAACATTTTCCTTTTTCTGAACAAATAAAGGAAATAGATCTTGTCTTTGTTTGCTGATAATTTAGAGTTTTCTAACACATTCTCAACTCTACCAAAAAGTACAGCTGAATGTCGTTTTGTTGAAGTGTCGGTGTGCACCGATGGCCTCGGAATAAAAACTCATCCAGCTCTCAAACACACAAAAGGATTAAATGTAACTCAACTGAAGTGAGTGGCGGTGCTGTTAGCGTAGCGGCTACGTGTTGCTTTGTTCATTTGAGCCTGAGTGGCTGCCACTCGGCTGAATGCAGTCGTTCTGCACACGTGAATCTGCTGCTTTCAAAGATACACGGGCCCTCATATAACTGCCAAATTAAATCCAAGGTGAGGTGATTTCTTTCTTCTTCTGAAGGTGAATTGAGTGCAGGGTAGGTTAAAACAGCCGTTCTCCACTTCGGGTTGATTGGACAAAATAGCATTAAATGGGTTATTCAAAGATCTGCCCCTTTTTCAGGGTGATTCTTCAGGAAGCGGCGAAGGGAGCGCAATAAAATGAAATCAGGGATTGCAGAATTATTTGCGTGGAGTAAAAATCTCGGCGGAAATCATCATCAAGCTGCGGGGCCTTTCAAAGAGAATGATGAAAGAGAAGTGGAGGGAAAAGACACAGGGGGAAGAGGAAAAGGGGTAAATAAGAAAGAAGAGTTGGATGAGGTAATGAGAGATTTAGCAGATTGGGAAAAACGTGGATGCTGAGGGAATGGAGGCAGCGTGGAGGAGTGTCTGGAAACGATGGGCGGATGTGTTTGTGTGATTCAGAAAAGAGATAAAAGGAGGAAATAAAGAGTGAATAAATTAAAAGAAAAGGTGGGAGAAAGTCTCAGTGAGTCTCTGGAGAGTTTCATGTTCTGTTGTTGGTGAAACTCAAAGATAATCAGGTGTTTCTGCTCAACTTCCCCCGAGGATCTGAGAGAAGATTAAAGAACAATAAACCTTCAGTCTGCAAACATCTTTAGATCAGAGTTGCGCGTGTGTGTGTGTGTGTGTGCGTGCACGTGTGTGTGCATGCGTGTGCGTGCGTGTGTGTGCATGTATGTGTGTGCATGCGTGTGTGTGCGTGTGTGTGTGCATGTGCGTGTGTGTGCGTGTGTGCATGTGTGTGTGCATGTATGTGTGTGTGCGTGTGTGTGTGTGCGCGCGCATGCACGTGTGTGATGCATGCTAGCAAACACCTGCAGCATTTTTTACACGACTGTGCATTCACATGATAACCGATCAATGTAGCCATGATAAGGAAATTATTTCATACCAAATATTAAAATTAATAAAATCTTTTAATGTGGAAGTGCAATAATAAAAAATACAATAATTTGGAAAATTGCAATATTCAAAAGTAGTAAAACACCTAAAAAAATCAGTCCATCATCCAGAGGAAAGATTGCTAAAGTGTCACCTCCACAGATGCTCCTCTCTTGTTCTTCTAAAACCTTCTCATGTGTCTAAAACAGCTGCTGCAGAAGTCCATCCTCTTCATGCTAATCTGTTTAGCAGCTGTTCTGACGGACTCTGTGGAGCTGCAGGGTTTTATTTGGTCCATGTTGGTCTTTCACGACTGAGGAGGAGATTTCACGTCATTTAATAGAGTGACTCCAGTTCCATGATTCAGCTGCTCAGACTGGACTCAGCCAGGATCTTTTCTAGGTGAACAGCAAATCTGTGGAGCTTAAATTCTTTACAGGTTAGTGGATAGAAGTCAGAGATGATGAATAACATCTTTGCTTTATGATTTATTCATTCAGTGGTGCCATCTCTTCATAGGTGGCTCTAAAAAACAAATGAAGCAAAATAAAACGCATAAAAGGTCTAAATATTGTTGAGAATTCAAATCAGAGCTGAAGTCACAGATGGTACCTGATGGTGGACAACATTATGTCACATTAAAATGATACAGAATGGCAAAAAGAGGGTGATGGTGACAGAAAATGACACAAACACAATCATATGATGATGGCTTTATAGTGTAACAGCTTATCCTAAGAGTTAGGGTTAATGAGTGTTAATGATGCAGCAGCAGGACTGTTACCTTGATGAGTCCTAATTCTGTTCTACATTGATCCCCAGTGAAGGAAAGGCTTGTTAAAATACAGCTTAGTGAAAATTTGGAAGCAAGCATTTTTTGTGGTGTTCAATCAGGTTTCAGAGCTAGCTATGGGTGATCAACTGCAAGAGTCTACGTGTTTAATGACATCATTCCAGCTTTAGTTTTCATTAGTTTAGCCGAGGCTTTTGACTCAGCTAATAGCAATTTCTCACAATTAGCAGTATTGTGGCCTATTCTCTAAATCGATTCGATTTCGATTCATAAGGCTCTGAATTGATTAATCATGATTCAATTTGATTCCATTCGATTCCATTCAGTCTGGTCTTCGTTATTCATTGTCGCTACTGCGAGTTTCTCTTGATATGTGCATTCAGCGTCTTTTTACGTTCTTTTCATTTAGCGGCTTATTGTTGGAATTGGGTGTTGCTGAGGTAGAAAACAACGTTTCTATAGTTTAGACGAGCTTCTTACCGTTACGTAGATGTGCAGTTTGTGTATACTGGCACACATTAAGCATGTTTTTGGAACCGGAATTTGGACCCGGAAGGGTCTGCAGATCCGGTCCCAGGTCCGTCTGGTTCAAGGGGAAAAATCGATCTTAGGCCTAATGAATCGATTTTGCTAAATTTATATGAAATCGATTTTTTTACCCAGCCCTAATTAGCAGTATCAGCATCTTATGTTAATTCTGTCTTGTGGCTCTCCAGCTAGCTTGCAGAAAGAGTGCAGTGTGTGAAATCTGCATTTTCTTTCTCATCTGCTTCCTATAACTAAAGGTGTTCCACAGGGATGGATCCTTGGTCCCACCCTTTTTTCCACATATGCTGTAGAAGACATTCCTTTCCATCCGCTTCTCTGTCAGCTCTTCCCCAAATATGGTCTGTTAACACATGTACCCCTCACATCTCATCACTACATTCTGTAATCCTCCCTTAATTTGATGTTTTCATAAACCAACAGCAAAATTCACTGCTTCATGTTGAAATTTGTCTGTTTACCCCACCTATTGCACATTATTTCTACTGTAAACAAAACCGAATCTGCAGTTATTCTGCTGTCGGTCCCTAAGCATACTCCACTTTAGTCCAGAGACTGGAACCACTTTCAAAAAGGTTTAAAACTGGATTTTTTCTTCACTACTGGGAGCTTTTAAAGCTATAGATGTTGATCTTCTTGTTATGTTCTTCCTGTGTTAATTTTTCATCTCCATTGGTTTTTCTTGTTTTAACACAGTATTATGATGTTTCATTTACCTTTAATTACTGACGGTTTCGGCGACTACTGTCGCCATCTTCAGAGTCATGATGTTGATGTTTATATCGAGACTGTCCCAATTGTCTTAGTTTACACAATCTTACAGCATTTTTTTTTTGCTTTACCCAGGCTACAAATGTAAATATGGACGTGTTCTTAATCTTGTTCGCCCTGTAAATAAAGTTTTCACTTAATTTATAAACGCCAAAGGTTCTCAAGTCTTCACTAGTAAATAAAGTGAAAATATTGTGTTTTTACAAAAAGGAGAAACAGCTTGCAGAAGTGTCTCTAAAATAAAACATGCTGTTGATTTTAAAGCCTTGTTAATATTTATTGTGTAAAGAAATGTGTGAAAAGGTGACATCATTCTCTGTAGCAGGTTCACTTGTTATACTTTATCAGTAGTCTTAATGCATTTAGCTTTGATGCCTTAGGAAGAAAATCAAGATCTGCAAAGTCACATTCATGAGGAAAGAATAATATTTGTGATTTCACTAATTCCCATTTATCAGAACGATACGGATCCTCTCATTTAGCTTTAAAAAAAGAGAAACTCGTTCAGCTTTTGAGTGCAAACAGCTGTTCTGGTGCTAAACGCCGCCATGACCCCATTTAGCTTCTTTCTCTCGTCCACCCACAGGTGCAGCGTTAACTAAACCTATCCTCACTAAAGAGCCAGGATCCGTTTCTCCTCCATCACTGTTGGACGTCTTTGTCCTTTAGGTCCTGCCCTGTTTTTGACTTTAGTCACAGAGAAGAATGACGTTAACCACATCAGCAGTTTCAAGTTAAACTATTTTCACCTGAAACTGATTTAAGTGAAGCGGGAGAAGAAAGGCTTCACCATGAAAGTGGTTTTGTACTCCGGACAAAGAGGGCTGTCAGTGCTGGACTTGAAAGAAGTGAATAAAAAAGTGATGATGCCTGCGGATCCAAGCTCCCGCCAGAGCCTTCCCCGCTGAAGGACCAGAGCGTTGATGTAAGGAATGATGGACACCAGCAGTTTTTGTTTTCTGTGTTAATTAAAAATCTTGTGTTGTTTTTATAAATCTGTTACAGCGAATGATTAAAAATAAGAGAAAATGGGAAGATCCGCGTTCATTCACAGAAACCGTTTTGGCAGTCTGGCTGAAACGAATCACCTTCAGCTCACCAGACAAAAACGAGCATCTAAATCCTGCTTAGTCACAGTTTTTTCCTTTTGTGACACAAACATGATCTCCTCTGAAATTCTCCTTGGAAACATGAATCCTCTTAATGCTCTTTTTGTACGAATCTCACATGTAGATAGAGTCACGCTCCAATCTGGTATCGCGTTCTCATTGTCAAACATTTTCATATCAATAAAGAAGAAATGCAGTCGAGGACGCCTTTGAGGCGTAATACTGGTGGAGATTTCATTTTTGACGTTGTGGTGAACAGTTACATGCATATTCTCACACCAGGCTCTTATTGTGAAGGAGATGTTAGAGGAAGTGTGTGGGCTTCTGGCCGGGAAGTCGTCCTGAAGTAGCGGGAGAGTTGGAAGTTCGTGATTAAAAGGTTGAGACTGCAAATTCCTTTACTCGTCTCCTTCTTGCTAATTTCCACATTGGTGACCCCGACGAAAGAATGTTTTCAGGTGACCTCTCAGCTTCCACGGCTGCGGTTTCTTCTCCTGCCGCCGCCGCTGCGTCTCAGACGACCGCCGCTGCCGCTCTTCCCGCTGTTTATGCGGCCTCAGCCAAGCTCCCGGAGTTCTGGCAGCACGATCCGGAGCCTTATTTCCAGCATGTGGAAGCTCAGTTCCACCTCCGCGGGATCACAACTGATGACACGAAGTATTTTCCTGCTGTCGTGGCTTTAGATCCCGTTCCACAACGTTCTATTATTAGACGCTGTGATCTTGTGTTATTTGAAAGGAAAGTGCCGTTTTCCAGGTATTTTTTTCCAGGTTTCAGTTACTCTACTGTTTTATGCATTCCCTCTTTCATCTGGACGTAATCAGAGCCGTGCAGCTCAGGTAGCGAGCCGTGACAGAGACTCTCTCTTTATCTGTGTCAGATAAGCAGAGAAAGACGACATTCTTCAAGATCTAACCGCTGGCGTGAGATGTGTCGGCCCTGAGAGCTCGCTGAGGCGCCGCTCTGGAAAACACAACAACCGTGCACCAGAACGTAAAGTTGAAAGATTAAGACATCCTGCACGCCAGAAGAAAATGTCACAAATTCAGTTTGTGTGTTTTTAAACCTCAGGTGCTTCAGCTGTGAGAGGGAAATAAAAATGTCTGGAGTTGTCAGACTCCACCAAGAATTACTAACGATAACATCCTGCAGAGTCACGCAGCTTACCGTCAGTCAAGGTGGAACAAATAACACCCAGACAGGCAGATTAACATCTGGACGTTTGACCTCTGCAGCAGCAGCAGATAAGATGCTGAGATGGATGGCGTTCTCACAAAAGTCACTTTATTTGACGGAGGAGAACAACTTCTGGCTGAAATGACAGCAGCATCTGTGGGGATGATTAAGAAGCAAAACAATCTTTCAAAATGCTAAAATATAATTTATTTTTGCTTGTTTGTTTTCTCCTCCTTGTGTTGAGGCAGATTTATGCTCCAAACCGTTTTAAAGCTGTGTTCATTTATTAAAACTTACGCTGAAGAGATCAATAACTACCGCATGCTCTAACTAGTTGTTTTGATGAATTACAGCAGACATGTTTTTCTGTTCCTCCCACCAGCGACGGTTTGAAACGTGGCTTTCATCCAGCGTTCACAGCCGCCCACTTCAGCGAGTTCACTTCTCATCTAATAAGAAACGTTTGAGCCAAAATCATGTTCTCTGTGAGGGTTATTTTAGGAGTAATTACACTTTTCTGTGGGTAAATTCACAAAATTAAACTATTTTATATCAAAATGTGTATTTTACACACTGTCAGGATCGAGTAATTACATTTAAAGAGATTTTAAAAGAAACTTTTGTTTTTTTACTTTTTGTTTGCTGCTAAATTTTCCTCCATGCAAAACAACCAGCCTCACCTCAGGACCAACATGATGATGTTAGTGTTGCTGAATGCTGGATGTTTCCATTTGCATGGTTAAACCCACATTTAAGGCCGTGAGCGTACATCTGATTGGTTATAATCTCACTGGCAGCTTGTATCTGTAATCTATTGCAATCTTTTGCAGTATTAATCCTTCACGCATAGGCGTTTAGATCATGATAAATTTTTGATACATTGGGCAGTCCCGGTTGTTATTTATAGCTTCAAAATCTCATCTCTTATTTGGCCTCTTTTGAGATTGTCCATCACTATCCAGACAACATCTAAATATTAAAAAGTAAATGTTTTCTTCCAGTATCTAGTCATCTGCTGCGATTTTAGGGGCAGCATCTTAAGCAGAGATGACCATGCAGTCTCCCTCCAGGTCATCCAGAGGGACTCGGCTGTGTTTCCTGACAAATTTTGAAATATCTCTTCAGCGAGACCTGGGTCTTCTTCAAGGTATCTTCCTATAGTTTGAAATGCATTCTTGTCGGAGGACCAACCCCTGTCACCTCACTAAACCACCTTGTGAACAACTCTAACCTAACCCTAATCCTGGAATCCCTCCACCAGGGACAACATACTCCAAGAGGATCATAACCTCTGACATGGAGGTGCTGATCTTCATCTCAGCTCTAGAGATAAGGGGAGTCCCATCATCCAGGGAGAGCTCAAAGTAGAATTGATGCTTCTTTTCATTAAAAGGAGTCGGCCAAGGTGGTCCTGGCTTCCTCCATGTGGAGGACACTCCTCTAAGGAGAGGAGTGTCTGGGTTAGTTCCTTGTACCTGTTACCTCCACAACCCGACTTTGAATGAGCAGAAGGTAATAGATGGAAGGATGTTCAACTAGAATAGAGGTGCAGAAAAAGTCTAACGGCCCTTTTCCACCTGTCAGCGTGACTCTACTTGGTTCAGGTCATTTTCCATTACAATTGAGAACCGGCTCTAGTGGGTGGGTTGGTCATAGAGGGGTGACCTTAAAGCAGCAATCCGGAGTTTTCCCCTTTCAGGAATTATGGATGATTTTTTAGAAATCTGTAAAAGTGATTGTCTTATCATATATATATATATATATATGATGTAAGCGATACGCAGTGGCGGCTGGTGAATTATTTTTTGGGTGGGGCGCATTTAAAAAAAATAATTTTTTTTATGTTAGTTCTTGTGAATGGTTTATATCTTGAGAGGCTCTATATAAATGATCGGTTTTTTCTTCATTTTGCAGTCAGTTTTTCAGATGCGCTAACCACATATCACCACTAGGGAACGCCAAATTACCATTCTTATGCTTCACACAACTTGAAATCGACAGACTTTGTTGCTGAGTTAGCAAAAAGGTTGTTCCAAAAACATGCTTCATATTCACCAATATATGCAAACCTCACACACACTAAACAGGAAGAGGCTCTTTTAAACGATAGAATCTACGTTTACTACCTTAACACCACCCAATGACTGCAAATGAAAAGCAAAACAAAGCTATTTTCATGAAGTCAAAAGCTAAATTCTGTCTTACCTTGCTGGTCAAAATAATCCATCTAATAGTAAAAAATCCACTTGGTTCGTAGAATCCAATGATAAAAAGATGAAACTACTAGTTTTCTCCATAGTCAACGTTAGCAGCGGCCCCACAACAACAAAGGACGGTGAACTAGCCTGTGGAGAAATTTCAGGTTCTGTCTGGGCTGGGTGAGCTGACCAATCAGCATCCTCCTCCTGATCTGAGCAGACTCCCCCCGTTTGTGATCGCAACCATATGCGCCCAACAGCTCTCCTATTCCTTGTCGTTGGGGATCCAGCACGCATGTGCCAGTTAGCCCGTAATGGTAAAAATTGCTGCGCCCGCGAGAGGACACGTGACAGGAAGTACGTCGACGTTTCGGCCGTGTTAAAAGTATTAACTTTATTAAACTACAATTAAATGCAGATTACACACAGCACGTACAGCCCATAAGGTGTATAGACCGTTTAGTTTAAATTTTATGTTTTTTTAAATACATTTTGTGATTCCTCTCTTCTTCTTCCTCTTCCTGTGAGACTGGTGGGGCGGCGCTCTAGCGCCCCTTATGGACGAGCCGCCACTGGCGATAAGTCTTTTTTTTTTACTAAGCCCACCCCCTGCCCCGTAAAATCCATGCAATAGGAAACTGAGCTCCACGTAAAACTAACCAATAGCGTTAGACTACCGTTTATGTGCTTCAAATTTAAGGAAGTACCTCGGCTGATGCGGCGTTGATGAACTTTTCACGGACAAGTAAGTCTTCAAAATATAAATATATAAAAACACAACATGACATGAGAATAATACTTGTAAAACAACGTGTTTTAGCTCTGTTTGTTGACTACAGAAGCACATTCATAAACAAGAAACGTGCAGTCGCCTATTGGTGTGATACGCTTGTCAGCCACTAGATGGTGCCATCAGATAAAAGAAATACTCCGGAGAGCTACTTTAAGAGTTCGAAAAGTAGCGCAGGGTGATCAGTGTGTGATCCAAAAACACAACACAATTCAACAAGGGTTAATGTTGAACAATCTGCTTAGTCAGTGGCTTGTTGTCAGTAACAAGAAAGAGAAAGAGACCCAGAAACGGCTGCTGGCAGAGAGGTGAAACACTCAGGATTCCATACCTTAGCCATTCAGTGGTTGACAGTCTCTGACATCATGTTTTTGGCCCGGCTCAGTTTGTTTAGAACCACAATAAGTTACTAAAAATGGGTTGAGCCGCTCTTGAAAAGTCCCAAATACCACCTTCAGAGTTCTCTCAAGACTAGCTTAGAAATCTGCACTCAGGAGAAACTCTCGGGTGGTTTGATCCTACTTCATACATATTTTCTCCATTAAAATGTAACAAGAGCATTTGAGAGGTGATTAGATTAGCCCTTCTGGTCATTTATTACATTTTTTGATGCTCACGCCACATACTGGGTTTGTAATGAGTTCTTGTTTTAGGTCACCGCTCAGGCTCATCTCCATGTTGTTTGCTCTGCATCTCAAATGGATTTCTCGCTGTTGGGACAGCAAAATAATACTGAGATACGCACGACTTGGATTATGCTAATATGGTTCGATCTGCTGAAGTGTGTCACTGCACTGTATCTTGTTTCCATACAAATTAATATCCACACACCGGCGCCTAATGTCTTTTGCTTTGTCAGTGCCAGGCTTTGAAAATCGGTCCATAAATAACATTTGCATTGTCACGACAAATGATTTTCCTCATTCTCTAATCAAAACAAGCGACCAACCTTGTAGTTTTCTGTTTGCTTTGATATAGTTGTTGTACAATAATTAAAGGTCTCGAAGTTGGAAAACAACACTTTGGCATTTTCAGGTCCCACATGGCTGACTTTCACACTTTTACTCTAACAAGTTCTACTCAGAGAAACTGGATCATTGTTCTTCTGTAAAGGGAGCTTTGACTGAATAGTGATGGTCTTTGAATGGTCCTGCTGCCAAGGTTATTGGACTTCTATATGTGTGATGGAATCTGATGGACCAACCATAGTTTGAGCATGCACAAACTTCTTGGTGATTATTGTGGTAGTGGGCAGCATATGAGGTTTTGGGTGGGGGATGCATCCATGATGAAGGGTCCAAACTCCCCAAATGGTCATTAAAGTCATACTATGCAACTTTTTCATATTTTAAATCATGTTCTTGAGCCAGTTTGTGCTAAAATGACCCTTTACAAGATTAATGAAATGTCACTCAGACCCCCACCGCCCTCTGTGGCCAGAATACCACACTTGCAACTTCAGAGTTGCGGTCCGGTCCCTGTTGGACTTAGTAAAGTGGAGCTGACATGCCTGGTGCTGCAGTCTGCTTCCAGCATGTTTCCTGCATGTTTTAGATCATGAACACAGCTGATTTGTTTGATTTAGTGATGAACCGCTCCTGTAGACACTAATGAAGGCTGAGGAGACATTTCAGCTGTTAGATTAAGGTGTTAAAAAGACCAACGCACAGCGAGGAGATAAGTTTCACTTTTGCTTTCAGTAACGGACACTAGAGGGTGCTAAAAGCCAGCCAAAACTTTAAAATTTGTAGCAGGACCCAGGGGAAATTATTATCGTGGTGTGCAGCTAGAGTCATGATTACCTTCACCTTGGAAGAGTTTTTCCAGATTTGCTACAATCCAGCCAGGTTCTAGTAGGTTGTGCAGGTCATGGAGAGCACAGAGAGGGTCTGAAGTCTGACGATTTACCACCTGGTACACATTCTGACGACACTTTTTACTTGACGTGTGAGAAAACTGCTTCAATCAGCTTGTTAAAGTTCAGCAACAATAGATGCTGTAAATGCTCCAAATCTTTCTTTTATTTGATTATAATCATTTGCAACTGATCAAATAAACCTGGATTGCAACCATATCTTATATTCGGAAACACATTTTAACGTTGCAACACAACATTGTGCTGTGTTCAGAATTCCATGCAACATTCCACCTAGGGTTGGTCCTGGCTTTGGTGATCTCTTGACATTTCCCGTGACATTTCAAATAAAAAAAGTCTTGATGAGTATTAGATGGATTGGTGGAAATTTGTCACCGGTAGACGTGCCCTCTCTGGATGAATTGTAATCGCTATGGTGATCCTGTGACTTTCAATTTAACACCACCATCAATCTCCTAAACCACCCATTAGCAGGTGATCCTGGAGGGGCGGCCAGGAGGTGCTGGAGCCAATCCCAGCTGACGCAGGAGAGAGTCAATCACCGCTCTGACACGGAGATGGCAACCGTTCACCTTCACATTCACACATATTTCTCACAGATTAATCCACCCTGCATGTCTTGGTGCCGAGTGGAAGTGTGAGCATGTAGAGAAAAAATGCTCTGCTTCTTTTAAAACAAAACTAAGAGCACTGGCTTCAGAGTTACTTTATGCTTTTAGAGTATTTAGCACTAATGCATGACTGGTCTTTTGCTATAAATATAGTGTGACTTTGAGGCATGCCATGAAATATATTATTACGGTCTAAACGTTTGACTCCTGCAAAGAAAAAGGTTCTTCTCTTATCGCTTGAGCACTTTAAGGAGTCATAGAGGTTTCTTTTGATAACCTTGCTGATTTTTATACCTTTGGTTGATATTCCTATTTAAAAAGTTCCTCATGCATGCAGTGTATGGTACAGAAACCTATCTGTAAAAAACAGGGCTTGACATTTTTATAAATCACTGGCTGCATATCACGATGCCCTCTGTGCTGGTAAGAATGCCTAATCCCTCCTGGGGAAGAGAACATTTTCCACCCATCACTTCTGTGATTCACACAGTTTATCAAACGACTCCTCTGCACCTCCTCTCACTCTGGTGCTCTCTGCCCACTGAATGCATGACTAGATCAAAAACCCGCTTGCTGTAGACATAATCATCTTTTTATATTTTTGCTTATCTGGATTTGTAAGAGCATATTGTTAAAAAGGCTTATATAAGATGTTACGAGTGCAGATTAGGATGATTTGATTTGGGTGCGTCTTTGTGTCCAGATCTTCACATCTTGGGCCACACATGCCGGGAAGGGGAGTTTTCTATTGGACAATATTATTCTTTATTTTCTGAAGGCATAAACAGCTGTTTTCTAAGGTTTATACTCATCTGAGTTTTCATCCATGACGAAAAATAGAATAAAAATCTCTTTGCAACATTGGACAGACTTTTTAGTCAAAACGCTTCAGATAATCAGACTCCGGTTTTACTCCAGGCTAGTAAAATCTGTCTAATCCAAATAATGAACATCTGGTGAACATCTGTCCTCAAAGGTAAAAGACAACTTTAGTGCTTTTATATATGGTCGCTGTTCCTGAACCTGACTTTGGTATTAAAGTGCAACTTTTAATTAATCTTGTGAAGCTAAAAGAAGAATTATGCAGCAGCTCTTGTAAGGGATTTTTTTTTTGACATAAGTTTAAAAGGATGGCATGTAATCAGATTTTTTTTTCATTATTCATTTGGAGCAATGAGGCTGAAATTTCATGTAAATTAATAATTTAAAATAAATAAAACAATTAAGGCAGTAATGTTCAACCTTTCATTTAAGCATAATCATATTTATTTGATTTCTTTTAGATAGCTACATTTTTTCCCATTTCAGTACATTTTCAATAAAGCCGAGTGTAAACTGTGAGATTTTTTTTTTACCGTTTTGAGCTGATTTTGTGATCTTGTGTGAGAGTCGTTGGGTTGGGTCGAGTTTTGCATCGTGCGTCATACAGGGGGTAATGACCAGCTCACGACCAGCTCCAGATCAGCAATCATGCATTCACACGAATATCAAAAATGTTTGATGTTTTGCTCGTCCCTCATGAGGTTATCGCACTGTTGAAGCAGCACTGCAACCCAAAAGTACCAGACCCGCTCACACATGCATGCACCAACCCGGCTCCACAGGTACTTCTGTGTCAACACGTCGTATGCTTTTATTTTTACACTTTTCGCCACACACAATGATAAGGATTGTCAAGAAAACACGTTTTCCGTGTTTATGTCAAATAAAACGGATCCCAAAACATTGTTTTCTTGTTTTCTTTCAGCTTTTTTCTCCAACCCCCATTAAACCCTGCGTGTCCTGCTACGGCAAGCCTGAAGGACAACAGACATTGACAGTTTTCGTGTCTTCCGGGCTTTTTCGGACTCAAAGGTCTGACGTGTTGTGTCAAAAGAAACTATTATTTTTAGCACATTTTTAGGTCCGACGTGTTGCTACCTCACGTACAGTGTGAGCAGTCAGGTCATATCCGAGCATTATAATTTTGACTTTGACATTGAGTCGTACAGCGTGAGAACATGACTGCTCTTTGAGGAAGTTGTACAGTTTGAGTTGGAGCTGAATGCTACAAGTGAAAAAGTTGCACAGTGTACACCCAGCTTTAGACATAGGCACTATATCCTCCACCAAGTCGTTGACCTGCCAGTTAAAGAAAGTTTCCCTAAACCCTAATTTTAGTTTTCATTTTTTAAAGGCCAGAACCTCAAATGCATGTTAAACAATGTTTTCCCTTTTTATAAATATATTTATTCCTCTTATTCGCCTTTAGGTGCTCAAGAAAAATATTTTAGCTTCTTTAGATGTAAAAAAAAAAATGTTTTTAGAAAGCTTTAGTCCCCCTGTGAAAGTAACTTTTAATTTGTTTATAACTCATGAAGCAGCCTTCAAGTTAATCATTTTTGTTTGCTTTTCAGGGCTTCTCCACAGAATTTTCAATTTAAATTTTGGACATTTAAACTTGATTTTTTTTTTCTTGCTGCTGTGAAATGTGAGCGACTTCATCTTGAGCTAATTTAGATTTCATCATCATCCTCTAAATGTTTCAGCATTTAGCTGATATGAATGTGCTTTGACAGTTTTATCTGCCAGCTGCATCTCTAATGCTCGGTATTAGTTCTTGTTGGCTGGATCTGATGAGTTTATGTTATGGACAAGCTCATAGCTGATGACAAGTGTGTGTGCGTGCATGCATGTGTGTGTTTTCTTTATTTTTTTTTTTTGTGGAGCCGGAAAGCTGAGAGGCATGAACAGGCTTGGCAGGGGTCCCTCGGATCACATCCAGCACATCATCTGTCAGTGTTTCAGCCTCCATGTATCTCAGGATGAGATGAGTTCTGACAGGAAGCTGAGGCGCTGGACTTTCATTGGACTTTGGATTTCTTTTTGTCTCGAACATGAGAGGAAGAGAATGACACTGAGGAGGGGAGTGGAGGTAGAGGTTTTAAAGAATTTGAGATGATTATTTGACAGGAAAGACAAGGTGGTGAAAGAAGACGGCAGAAACACCGGAGAGGGAAAATTGGTGAGGACAGTCAGATGAAATGAGGAGCAGAGACCTGAACGAAGTCCCTGAAAACACCTCGGTGTGTGCAATTGGTCAAACGTATCACATATGACAGGTTGGTGTGCAGCGTGAAGAGCTTTTATTTAGGATTGATTATCTCCTCCTTGTTGCTAAGATTAGAGATGCCCTGATACCAGTACCAATATGTGCAACTACGGTCATTTACTCATAAAAATACGCAGAATTCATACCACTTTACCTAACATGATGCTCAGTTTATAGATGAGTTGCAGCCGTAGGAAACAGCAGACTCTGCAGAAAACTCAGGAGAAGATGAAGTAAAGATCTACAAAAATCTGAATTGGCCTAAAAGAGGTCCTTTACTCATATTTCTAAAGGTGTGAAACACTGAAAATTCATTTTTAATGATTATTTCTGATTCTAATGGGTCACTCTGTGGTTTTCATGCAGGCTGAACATGAAAATAGTCTCCTACACCTATCTCCTGCATTAGCTTCTGATAGAAAATAGACGGTGAAACTCTAGAATTAGAAAAGCCTGACAGATCTACATCACACTGTCACTGAACATTTATGGACTCACCCATCTTGACTCACGACGGGGAAGATTGTTGTTGGTTTAGCGTCCAGGAAACAGCAGAGAACGTCTGGGCTAGTAGAAGCTAACAGTCCACGAGGCATCTACGTATAAATGACGCTAAACCAACAACAGCCTTCCCCGTCGTGAGTCAAGATGGGTGAGTCCATGAATGTTCAGTGACAGTGTGACGTAGATCTGTCAGGATTTTCTAATCCTAGAGTTTCACCTAGAGTCTATTTTCTATCAGAAGCTAATGCAGGAGATAGGTGGAGGAGACTATTTTCATGTTCAGCCTGCATGAAAAACTCAGAGTGACCCGTTAGAATCAGAAATAATCATTAAAGATGTTTTTTCAGTAAAGGACTGTTTAAAAACCAAAGTTGGTGCTACTCTGCCCTTAAATATGGGCTGATTTTCATTGTTTTTTTATTATGATTTGATGTAGATGTTTTCAGGTATTAAACCGATCCTAAAGTTGAGGTACAGTTCAAATATTATTTATTCACAGAACTGTGGCTGGTATTCTACAGAACAAACACAACAGCAACATAAAGATAAAGAGTCCGGGTTCCTCTGCAGCACATTCCAGTGAAAAGGGTTTGGTTTCATTGTTCTTGTTTTATCTTCCTGAGGATACCCTTTGCTATTGTTCAATCAATATCTTCATCGTATAGCAGGAGGATGAGAAATAACAAACAATATTTTATTTGTTGTTGTCGTTTGATGGTTGTGCACACATCTGTCGGTATAGAAGCACGCTGAAAGCCTTAAGAAAACAAGAATTCTACAACTTAATGACAAGAAGTAAAAATAAAAACACTAGAAAAGCAGACAGCTGTGTGATGAAAGCGCCAGACTCAAATGATCTGGGAGTCGAGGAAAAATACAAATCTGACACCAGTGTTCTTTCATGTAAATATTTTATTGGGTTTGAAGGTGTTTCTTGGATGGAAGAAGCAGAAAAACAAAAGTAGTCACAAGATTCTGGCTTGGCGCTCGCTTCATGGGCTCCGCCATATCAGGTGAAGAGCAGAGTTTAACCCTCAGACCAAATTAGAAGCAGCTGAGGATCAAAAGGGATCTGATCATTTGTTGACAACAAACTTTATTTCTAAGGAAATCGTTTGAGCAGATTCTGATGCTGGTGAACCAAAAGAAGATGAAAGGAGTCGATATTTTCTGCATTGTGCTTGTTCAGGATGGATGATTGCCCTGAAGTCAAGCTTGTATCTGCTGGTTTTCTAGGGCAGTGTTAAAGTTTTACATGCTGGTATTTTATAATCTATTCAATATTACAGCAAGAAACTGACCTTGAATCTTGACCCGTTTTGGTTTGGGGGCACAGAGCTGAGGCAAAGAGGTGTGCTGCAGGTAAAATATGCATTTTACACTAAATTAAAAATTTATAACAGAAAAAATACACAAGCAGTGTCTACAGTTAGGAAAAACAACTTTTCAGAAAGGTGTATGCCTATATAATTGATCAGATGCTCAACAAAAACAATCCGTAAGTTTTGGCAAACCAGGCAGGAGGCGTGTTAGCCTTAGCCTCACTTTCGTATCACATCAACAGAAAAGAGACTAAGCTTGTCACAAAAGATCTTTTGGTTTATAAAGTAATAAGTTAAATAAACCAAACTCCCTATGTGGTGATTTTGTTAGCTTTTCACTGAATTTATAGAAAATGGACAATATTTTGATTGTTGGGTAATTAAATGAATTTAATCAGGATGTGATATTTTGGTCGTATTGCAAAGCTTTTGCAGCTTTGGTCATTACGCACTCGTACTTTTGAGGTACAGAAATAAAGCAGCCACCCGACATCAAACTGGTGGAGCGAAGGTTTGAAATGCCCGGTGGATCAGTGAATGACTCGCAAATCATTGAAGTGATTCTAAATGTTCAGAAATGCACATTTTAAAATCTGTTAATACAATATATTACTTATTACTTTTCTACCATCACCATCCAATAGGTTCAGTAATGGCTACAACAGCTATATTCAAATAACATCCTTTTAAAAGCTATATGTTAAGTGCAAACTAGAGGCCCTTTATGCCATGACAATTTTAGACAGCATACCCAGCCAGCACACATAGGTGGGCCCCATATGGGATCTATATCGGCAAGCCAAATGGGTCCCAAAAGGGTTTGTCCACAATTTCCACAGTGGCCCCATAGGGGTTTGCCCAGAAAATGTTTTGCCCACATAGATTTTAACGGGCCCTACATGGTTTTTCAGAGGGTTTGACTCAAACACCGGCAAACCCTTGTGGGGCCACCATGGAAACCGAGGACAAACCCTGTTGGGACCCATACGGCTTGCCCATATAGATCCCATATGGAGCCCACCTATGTGTGCTGGCTGGGATAGGTACAAAGCCACAAGCACTACCAGGTTGGGGTTTGATTTTTCAGGAGAATGGCTTCATCATGACCCACTATAAAGTATTAATCATCTAATAAAATGGCACATTTTTTAAATTGAGCTTCTATTTTGCACCAGGAGGCAAATTTTGAACAAGTGACTTCCTTTTGTTGGTGTAAAATGACTTGTGACCAGATTCAAAATAAACTTTATTAAAAGCTGCTGTGGAGGTGTGGGTCTAGTGTGACTCTAAACTGGGTCTTCCTTTCAAGGAGAAGGGAGGACAGCTTGTATACTGCCTGAATGAGTCCGGAAGAAAAGGTCACGTTGCTGTTTATACCTTATTTCCAGTACCTTCAGACATTGTGGAGGAGTGCGTTTGCCTCAGCCCTCTGACTAAGCTGGTGAAAAACTAATACTCAGTGCAATTTTTAGAAACAAAACCCACCTCTGAAAGCATAAAAATAAAGTCGCAGCACTTGAAACACCCAAGGGGGCTTTTATCGTGAACCATTAGCTGAGTTTAGCTGTGATTTGCATGTTGCTGCTGGGTCAGGAACGCGGTTTGTTTGCCTCTAGTTTGGGGCTGAGGAGTCACAAATATTGGTTAGTGAATATGTGTTTGTGTGTGGGTGCTGGACCATTCACCCATCTGTGCAGGCCAGATTATTCTCTGTAATCTTAATCCCTCTGCAGGCGAGCAAACACTGACCCAGTATCGGCATTCCACCTCTCATCACTGCAGTGCTGTTGGTACAAAGTTATTATGACAGGCACCAACTCAGCAGAATCAAAGCAAACACATATAACTCTAATTAGCAGTAAACACTGGAGCTAGATTACCTTTTACAGGATGGTGGAGGTTGTGTTTATTATCATCCTGCTCTTTTTGTAGAAAAACCAACCAAAAACGCAGAATTTCTGACAAATCACGTCTCACCTGTTTCTGTCCAAACACCACTTGAGGTTGACCTATCCATCTTGCTTTTCTGTCTCAAGGCTCCAGAGATGTGGGAGTTTGCAAGTGCAATGTTTTTCACGCACACAAGCCCTCTGCATACACATTAGACTCCCAAGGTCGTTTCTGCTTGACTAGCCCTGATTTTGCTTTGCGGGTGAATTTCCCACTTTTCTGTCCTCAGAGACAGCTGAAACACAAATTTGGAAGAAGGCCGTGTGAGGAATAGGGAAGAGAAAGCTAAGAGTCCTGTAGGCATCCAGCGCAAACCTGTGAGGTTGATTCGGAGGAAGAAAATGTCAATTTTCATGCACCTGAGCAGTCAGTTTAAGAAATGAAGTCAAAAGGCAAAGAGAGTGATTTATAGCTCTGCATGTTTGTCAAAGCAGCAGTTGTTAGCTGCTGTTACACTAGTGTAAATACAGCCCAGAGAGAACAGAGATTTTCCAATAAAGAAACACACACACACACACAGAGTTATTTGCAGGATCTCAAACACGTGTAGTCTGCATAAAAGAGCATCATCCATATCCCGCCTGTCTTTACTGATCTGACTGCAAATACATCACAGGCTGGGTGGAAGTGATTGTAGACAAACCTAATATGGTTTGTGGCTGGGTAACAATAGGTGAACCCTCCCAACACACACACACACACACACATTTCACACATTATTTTGCTTTCTTCTCATTGGTCAGAACACTCAGCTGACACGTCTGCCAGGTGTTTCTGGTGTGTTTTGTGTAGGTCACAGACTTTGGTCAAACTCAATTATGTCAAATCTGCAACAACCGATATCTAAGAAAGTTAAAAATCACCAATTTTAGATATTTTATCTTATTTTTAGTCTAAAAAGAAAATAAATTCTTCTGTAGAAAAATAGCACTACTTGAAATAAGGTAAATATTCTTAAATATGATCCAAATTTTCTTGTTTTGAGTAAAAAAAAGCCTACCAATAAACAAAAGCTGCTTGGCTATAACTAGCAAAAGAATCTAATTTTAGGTTTGTTAGCTAGTTTTAAGATCTGTAGCCAAGCAACTTTTGTTTACTCAGATGTTTTTTTATTCAAAACATGAAAATTTGGATCATATTAAAATGGTAAATGGTCTGTATTTGTATAACACCTTAGGGTCCTACAACACCCCAGGGCGCTTCACAACACAATCAGTCATCCACCCATTCACACGCTGGTGATGATGAGCTACGTCATAGCTACAGCTGCCCTGGGGCGCACTGACGGAGGCGAGGCTGCCGAACACTGGTGCCACCGGTCCCTCCGACCACCACCAGCAGGCAAGGTGGGTTAAGTGTCTTGCCCAAGGACACAACGACAGCGACAGACTGAGCGGGACGCGAACCTGTGACCTTCCGATTGCAAGGCGGCCACGTAACTCCTCTGCCACCATCGCCCTGTAAAAGTGAAATTTTCAACTTAAAAAATGTGAAATTTGTCTGTTTTTAATTCATGATTTTCTCAAAAGCGATTAAAATTTTCTTATGTTGCACAAATCCTTGAGTTATTTGGTGTTCAGCTGCTCGAGTTACTGCCATTTTAACCCTTAAATCAGACACAAGGGCAGTGTTCAAGCAAGACGCTTGCAAACTGAATCTGAAGTATTAATGTAACCCATCAGGCGCTTTCACGCATTTATCTTAATAATTTGACTCTGTTATTATATTTGCTGATTATTCTGACTGGTCTTTGAAGCCTTACATGTGGTCATGTGGCGTTATGATTAGGACTCCAAGGTGGAGGCAAAATTAGAAATAAAAGGAACACTTGGGACTGGAAATAACAGGGAGTAGGCACAGGAACTGGGAACCGAGAACCCAAGGACTGGGTGGATTGATTACTGACTGTGCAGCTGAGATAATTACAGGTATGCTTCCTGAGTGAGAACAGAATCAGAGGAACTTTGGGAAATCATGGCTGCAGAAAATCAACAAGATAATAAAATAACCAGAAAGAAACACACAAAGCAAGCATCCTTGAGTTGTATTTTTGTATTTTTCTGCACACATTTAACCCCTCATCGCCACCTCTTTCTACCTCTTTATTTCTGATCTTCACTCCAACCCTCAGGGGGTTGTGGGGTACCATCTGCCCAGGTCAGGTTGTTCTCTGCTGGGCCTGCTCCTCTTCCTCCAGGGCCCCTCCTCTCCGTAACACTGGTTAATGAGCCATAATGGCGTCCTCCAGTGCAGATGAGCTGAACTTCCAGGCACAGACTTTAGTTCAGATGCGTTATGCGAGCTAACGGTTTGAGTGAATCCAGTTCCAGATATACAGACTTGTGCATTCCAGTGAAATGCATTATAAAATGAAGTGCTTGAGTTTTTGCAGCCTTGATGCTGAATTAAATTTGCACTTCAGTGCAATGAGAGCTTCTGCTTTTTTCATTCAGAAATTCTCAATGATTTGAGCTTATTTATCGAGTAAAAAAGGCAAAGAAACCTGGATCTCTGCTGCTGCAACAACATGCAGCAGATGCCAACAAAACCCTTTTATCAACGAAAACGTTCATTACGGAATGACAGAAGAAAGAGGACAGCAGGGATTAAAATAGAGATGGACGGATGCAGCAAACGAAGAGAATCTTTATGTTGACATCGAGGGAGAGACGGGAGTGGAGGTGAGAGTGACGCCAATGAGACGTGGAGCAGACGGGTTGTCTTGAAGGCATTACAGCTGATTGACAGAATGAGAGCTTGTCTGGGAATCCAAGGCAGGGTGTCATGTCGCTGAAGAGGAACAGACTGCTGGGGAGGGAGGATGCAAAGGGCTACTCCGACACGGGAAGTGTTTGTGTTTTTATCGCTGTTATTGGTGGAAAGCGTCTGCACTTCCTGACTTAACTCTGTCAGGAAGTCTGGAAGGCAACAGGAATTTAGGAGATGTGCACATTTATTGTTTTTTCTGACCAATTACAGTCCAGTCCAGTAGTCTGTTGGTATTTCTTCTTGCATCTGTTATGCTCCTGATGGCTCCGTCTCCATTTGGCCCCTAAGAGCTTGGAGGCTTTGCAGAGGGATTGGCAGCTGAATTGTCTGCAGCCATTCCCAACAGGCACACGCTTTGCATGCACACAGAGCTTGGTCACTCTGCTATTAGTTCTGCAAACACAGCTCTCTTTCTCCAGGGGAGAGGCCAATTCCACCAGGATATCAGGTAGCAGTGTGCTCCTACTGTAGTCTCTCTAATGGGACCTGAAACCTCCAGCTGCCTGCTGTGGTCGCCCTTTAGCTGCTAGTCTCAAGTGGTGCCAAAAACCAACTCCACTTAGGTGATGTCCTAGCTCTACTTACAAAGCTAATTGTCTTATTTGGTGTAAGTGGTTGATGATGAAAGATTAGTGAAGATGGAATCCTGCAGATTTAGCATCCAACGTCTTTCTTAGCAAAGTTCAAAGCATCAACCAGCCTGAGCTGAAATATGACTGCCTGTTGGGAACTTTGCCATATTTTTTTCTGCCTAAACTCAGAATTATACAAGACAGGCTGACATTTCATGTCCTTGTCATCTGTCATGTTGCTTGTTCTTCATTTAGTCATTCGCCCTAACAGACTGTAGCCAAAGCCAGCCACAACATCTACTTGATCGAATTAGTTGCCCTTGAATTTGAAGCACCTTCTATTATTATAGTTAATGCATCAGTATGAATAGGGCGAGCGAGGCTGTATTACATAGAAAGTAATGTGATCCAACAAGTGTACCTCCTGTGTGTGATCATGTCCTAGAGCATGTGCATCAGGAGGAATGAGGTCCATACAACACGTCCCTTATTGTGTGGGAATAAGAGAAAGGTTAGGGGGCGATCAAGGCTTTACATGTGGCTCTATGCCTGAATGATAAGAACATGAAGAGATGAAAAATAGATGTGGGTAGCTGGTAACATAGCTGCAAGGATTTTTATTATTAACAGTGGATTTAACGCTCTCAGTAACTCGGCAGTGAACTCCAAGATAAATATTCCATATTATAAAAATTAAATAGTTTTTTCCTTATTCAGTATTAGTTGAACCACACATTTAGGCTGGAGAAAGTTTTCAGTTTTCGTTGCCGTTTCTTAACTGCTGCTGCTGTAGTTCTTCTCTTAACCACTGGGCGTCACTGGAACAATATTGCTAAACAACAGGATTGGCAACAGAAGAAGAGTTTTACTTTAAAAAAGTTAAAGAATGAGTCACACCATGGGTGGAGACTTAATTAACGTACACTTCCTGTTAGAAAAATGCTCCTAAAGGAGGTGTTGCCTGGTGGACCGAGAGAGCGGCATTGAGTCCGTGATTGACAGCACCTCCTCAACCCCCCATGCGCACTCAGAGATTCTCAGTCGGAGAAACAAATCACAATTGCACGCACCCTCACGCATGCACACACACACGCACACACACACACACACAGCAGACTCAACACTCAGGAGAACAAGCAGACACAGAAACTGCAGCAGGCTGGAGGATTTCCTGTCCACTGTGATCACTAGAAGAAAGGGGGGAGCAGGACATTTTTTTAAGGAGGCTCCGAGCCGTAACGTTTCATATCGGCAGGTGAGTGACCGAGCCAGGTGGAGCCACGTAACATGGCACAGACATCGTCACCTGGCACCTCATAGCCACCAACTGTGTCAGATTCAAAATCAATGCAGAGCAGTTTTAACCTGAAGATGGAGATAGAATTATGGTTTTGGTAATAAATAATAAAGATGCACTAAAATGCCAAAATAAAGACAACACATGTCTACAGCACTATTAAATACTCATCTATACAGGCTATCAGCAAAAAAAAGGTAGATTTAGGTGTTACTCGCTCTTTAACTTCTACAATTTTGAACTTTTTCTAAGTAGGTACTTGATGGAACAAAACTGGCAATAAAAGCATCTGAACTTGAAGATGTAATAAACGGATGCATCTAAATGTAATACTAAAATGGCATCAGTAGGCTGCACAGCTGGCAGTTGCATCATTCATGTGCCCCTCTGATAATCTACATTAGTAGGTATAGCTTCACATCACTACCCTCTAGCAAGTATCTAAAACTTGCACAAGCTTTAAATTAGTGCTGCACAATATTTGAAAAGTATTTTTACAACGTCATACAATCTGTAGACACAGTAAATGCCTTTTCAAACCACTCAGAAGTGCAAAATAATGTCCAACTCACCTTTCAAAGCCACATATAACTTTTTACATCCACAAGGGTCCAATAATGTCCCATAAAATAGTGCATAACAAGTCTTATGTCATATATACTGTTGATTGATACATCAAATAGCCAATGAAGTATCACATAACCATGCTCTCTGTCTGCTTCTGTAAAATGATTATGATCAGTTGTGATTGTTGGATCGCTGCATGTCAGGTTCCTTAACATTAGATGAGAACACGCTGAGTCCGGCTTTGCAGCGGGACCTACGATGTGACTATTGCACACACGGTGCTCAAACGTAACATTGTGCAGCTACTTTAAATATCACAATTAAAAACTAAATTACAAGGGTTGTTTTTGCGTTTTATAACGTATATAATTGGTTTAAAGCAGATAAATCAAATAATGCTCTTATATGTGTAGCAATCAAATCTTTGTAGTGACACCTGCTGTTTAGGAGGGAAACTGCAGTGAGTGAAGAAAGTTTTAAGTGTGGTTTGTGATGGAAACTGTCTCTCATGCATTCTATAACTAAGACACAAGAACTTTCTGACCTCCATCCAAACCGCTCTATGTGTGTGTTCTATGAAAACAAACCCGTGAGCAGCAGCAGTAGGTAGATGTCTGCTATAAATCACAACATTGACCCACATGGCCGGTGTTGAGCTCGGTGGCGCTGTGGACAAATGAGTTAAACTGCTTTGAGAAAAGAGTTCTTTCACTTGAACATTTCTTCTATTTGAGGAGGCGCTGGTCACAGCAGGTAAACAACAGCACAGCTGGAAGAAGTTGTTAGTGTCATTGAGCAGTGCTTTCATTTAGCAGAAAGAAGTCTGATAAAAACACTCCAGTTTCAAAGCCAAGCAGAGCCTTTTAGAAGTGGTAAGGTCAGAGCCGCAGGTGTAGAAAATCCTCATCGATGTTGCCTGGAAACGTTACCTCAGATCTGCCTCGTCTCACACCATCCCTGCAGAGATTAGGTCTATTCACCTTTAATAAGAAGACTAATAATAATGGATTAGATTCATGTGGGGCTTTATTTCTAGGGACTCTGAGTGCTTTCCAGAGAATCCATTATTCCTTCACACATTCATCCGCACTCTGCTGTTGATAGTAGCTTGCTTTCCTCGCTACCTTCAGGGCAGGAGCTTCTGTGTGAGGATGGGTGAGGCATCATCACCTTGGGTGGACCTACAATGGGGCGTGCCGCAGGGCTCTGTCCTGGGCCCCCTTCTGTTTGTAGTTTATCTCCTACCTTTGGGACTTCTCCTTCGCCAGCATGGTGTGAGATTCCATCTGTACGCTGATGATTGTCAGATATATCTCCCTCTTCGGTGGTCGAAAATCGTTTGCAGTTTCGTCTACAACGCTTTGACTGTTAGACAGGTGCCTTCTCTCCTGGTTTTTAAGTCTCGCCTGAAGACCCATTTTTATGTTCAGGCCGTTTCAGCATTGGGGATTGCAACTGCCTTGATTTTAATTATTTTTCTTTTTATTGGTTTTTAAATTTTTACTGTTTTTATTATTGTTACCTATTGGTTGTGTTCAGCACCTTAGGCTTCTGCTAAGGTTGTGGAAGGTGCTTTATAAATAAATAAATGAAATGAAGTAGCTACAGCTGCCCTGGGACAATCTGTTCTCAGCCTAACAACCTTTCAACCTTTACCTTAAAGTCACAAATGTTCTGGAAAGTTTCTAAATTTGATAGATGGTCACCCAAAATGAGTCAAAACAAGACAAAGATGCATCCAACTGCACGAAACTACATTATTTTATTTAATCTTGTGAATTCACTTAGGTTGACAGCAGCTGGCATTGCAGCTCTTGAATTTATTACTGAAGGCAGATTTATGGCAATTTGATGTCTATACGTTAAAACATCTGCTTTCTACCGGAGAGAGCTGAAGAATAAAAGCATTGTTTTTCCACGAGGCTGCAGGGTGAGTTTTAGTTGTTTAAAGGGCTTTACGGTCTAAGAATTTCAACCAATCCTGCAGCTTCATCTGAATTATTACTTCTAACACTTCCTGAAAAGCGTCTTTTCAATTTAGTGCCCAACCTTAACAAACACACAGGTGAACTTTGATGGAAAGTAATCTGTTTCACTTTCTAACCTTTTCTGCTTTTAGACCAATCAGTGAAGGGCTTTCTGGGGGTTGTATGAACCAGGGAGCTCCCAAAGGTCAACACACATTTGAGGGATTTTCTTCTCTTTAATTGACACTCCAGGTAGTAATGATGAGGTAAAATAATGACCGTCTGGCAGGTAGGAAACCAGTGAAACTCAGGTAATTTATCTTAAACGGTGGCTCATTAAGCCCTCAGCTTCACACAGGTTTAGGGTTTTAGAGAGATTGTTAATTGGACCAACTTTTTAACTTTAAAGGTTTTCAAACCTCATGAGCAACAGGAGTTTGAGGTCTTTTAAACATTATTTCAAATAATTTTTACCTAATTTTTTCTGCATTTATAAAAATAATCTCTCCTCTAAATCATCTGATTGCTGAAATGCCTTTTCAGCTCCACTAGGTGGCGACAGCGCTCACAATCATGACATCAAAATACACAGAAAGAACTCTTGGCTTTTATGGCTTGGTTAAAAATTCTCCCAGGGCTCATATTTCTCTGATTTGATTCATTTTACAGGTAATCAAATTTTAATAGCAACAAGATCGGGGTGGGATAAGAAAAACTGCAGAAAAGTGGACATGTAACCAAAAACAGGCTGATTTGTCATTTATTCTGAACAACTGAGTTTCTCATGTTTTACAAGATGGTACAAAAAGTGAGAAAAAAATCACTTTGGAAAGTGTTTTCTCACCAAAAACTGCAGAAAATTCAAATATTTTGAAAATATCTGGAGCAGTGTGCCTAAAAGTGTCCAGAAAAAAATATATTAACTTCATGTAGCTACAGTTCTTGCTGCAACTGCAAAAATAAAGAAGCATCTAGTAGTTAAAAGAGATGGGTAAAGATTCCTGTGACCTGAAATCAATTAAGAACTCAACATTGTTGGTTCACTTTGAATGTGACTGGAAAAACCACTGAATTAAACTCAAAGCTTGACCCTGAAGTCTTGAGCTGGGATGTTGTGATAGATCCAGGTCTTGTTAAAAACATAATCGCACCATTGCAGAGTTCCTCTTCACTCTCTATGGTAGTTTCAATATTTGCAACAAATAAAAAACAAAGTTAAAGTAACGCAGAGCAGTTTTCTGCTCCTCCGCCCTACTGGTTGAAAGTGGAATTATAACTGTTGTAAACAACCCTGCTGCAGCCTGCTGTAGCTAGCGCTAACAACAAGCTAACGCTAACATGAGCCAACTAATACTAAAATAAACCACAAAGTAAAAAGATCCACACTGTTGGACAAAAATATTATTACTTACAAGTCCAGTAGCAACAAAGCCAGGTCACCATCAGTCCGTGATTTTGTAGCCTCCTTTAGCTCCCGCAAACTAGCGTAGGCCGCGCTGATGTTCACTCTGGTTTTAGCTCTTTGCTTCACCTCCAAATACATTACTCTGTTACTTTTATTTCCAGGCTCCGCCATGATGCCAACAGAAAAACCAAACTTCTTCTTCTTCTAATGCTTTTTATTCACAATCGGTGAACTGAAAATGCTAACTGCTAGCATTACAGCTAACAGCTGTAAAGCAGGTAAAAGAGCTCCCCCTATAGGGCACCTACCCGCTCCACAAAACTGTCTAGTGCAGTTTTTGGTCAGCAGAGGGCTGCAGAGTGGTGTCAGATATGAAACTGGTCAAGTTTCTAACTCAACAATCACTGAGATCAACGTTAAAGCGCTAGCTTAAAGTTTAAAAACTATCTGTTGTTACTTTAACTTTAATGACACTTTACCTTGAGCTTTGATCACATGTTTTAATTTGGAGGACACAAAAGGCGGAGGTGGTTTCAGAGTTTCCTTAAATAAAAAGGCCAAAAACTAGAAAATCAAAACAATATGTAACACGTTAAATAAACAACACTCATATCTGACTGCAGCTTAACATAGTTTTTAGATGTATAGAACATGTTGAAGCCTTATCAGGTTGGAATCTGTGTAAAAGAGAAACCATCTCAGATTTGAGAAGCAGAGGCTAAATAGATCAGGAGGATTACACAAAAACTCTTTACTCCTTCCTATATCCCTTCATTACCTATTCATCCCCTATTCTGTTATTCTTCCTTTCACTTCATCTCATTTCTTTTCTTTCTCTTTCCGTCCACGTCTCCCTCTTGCAGGATTTGGCGCGTTGCCTCATGCGTGCCACCGGTAGGTCACGGTTGACAGATGGCTGGATTGCAAAGGCTGAGGCTATAAGACGCTGGGCCGAATGAAAAAGGACGTGCCCCATACATTATAAGACTCGAGGCTGCGCCTCATTTTTAACCTTTATTTATGTGGGCCAGGCGTGCGGACAGAGAGCCTTCTTTTTGTTTTTTACACTCTAACAAACCCCCTTTGCTTTAGAAGTGCCGTGACATTTGAAATTCTTGTGTGCTTCTTTTAGTTGACGGCGCTCTTGTCACATTATCAGAAGGTGAAATATGTTTAGGAAATCTTGTTTTTGTTGCTGGTGTTTCACACGACGGGGGCAGCTGTGGATCGGAATATAAATGTCACCAAAGACTTTTTTTAAGGGAAATCACATTCCTAGCAGCTCCAGAATCACTTGTTAGCGGCAAATATTAACAGATATATACAGATATAAGTCCAAAACGGAGAAAAAAGTCAGGAAATTATCCACAAAACTGTAAAGAATGAAGACTTCTATCAGCACAGCATGTTATTTTTGTGTCTTTTACCTCTACTGTATGCATCGTCAGTAACTCGTTACACCATTTTCCTTATTGCCCTTAAAGCCTTAAATATGACTCTCTCCTCTCCTCAGAGGCCCGCTCTTATGGCCTTATCTCCTTTCACCATTCCCTTACCCATCAGCTGCTCTCAGCTGTAGGCAAAGCAGCCCTGTCAGGCAGGAATAATCCAGCTCAGACTCCTCCAGTACCAGAATCTGTCGGTTCCAAACCCAACACCAGCAGCAGAGGCTAGTGTGTGGTGGGGGAAACTATTAAACCCGTACGGCTTCTTTAAAATGTTAAAATGAACCCATAAAGAATACTCTAATCAAATCAAATCAAATTTTATTTATAATGCACTTTTCATACTTGAATGCAGCTCAAAGTGCAATACAGATTAAAATAACCCCACAAAACCCTCAGTATCCACCCCTCCCAGCCAACCCCATCCCCCTTACACACACACACACACACACACACATACACACATCATGAATACAAGACATTGGCGTCTGGCTGAGTTCAGAAAAACCATAAATCTGGGAAACGTCATCGGTGGGGCGATCTGACCCGGGAGCAATTGGTCGACAGGTCTGGACAAGGGCGTCGTAGTCAAATGACGCTCCCGGGGCAGAGGGCCCCCTAGAGGAAACACTGGATGAAATTAAAAATAAATAAATAAAATA
Organism: Aphyosemion australe; assembly: GCA_006937985.1. Classification (NCBI taxonomy): domain Eukaryota; kingdom Metazoa; phylum Chordata; class Actinopteri; order Cyprinodontiformes; family Nothobranchiidae; genus Aphyosemion; species Aphyosemion australe. The sequence goes on along the minus strand of SSNS01000170.1, from coordinate 874,280 downwards.
CAAATTAATAATGGTAATTGAGTAGAAATAATTAAGAAGGATAAAAATTAATGAATAATATTAAATAAATAGTAGAACAACTGTAATGTAAAATATGTTGTAAAATTAAAGGATGTAGTAAAACTAAAACATGCTAACAAACAACAATAACAATAATCAATTAAAAGCTAAGCTAAAAAGGTGAGCCTTAAGCCTGCTCTTAAAATACTGAATGTCTCTACTGGTTTTAATGCTGATGCAACTGGTACACTGCATATTTTTAATAACATAAAACTGGATTTGATTAAATATCAATGAAATTATGAGAATTCTTGTAATTAAATGTATTAAATTTGCCAAAATGAACCAAACTGTAAAATGTGTTTTTCTACTTAACTTATAAAGATATTCAAACAAGTGAGTCAAGCTTCATAAAACAAGGAAATGACCGATTTAAAATGACAGTTAGTGGAAAAAGTTTAATTCAAAGGAGAAAAATCTTGGATCTGTTTGATAATAAAGTTAAAAATGTCATCATGAACCCCTCATTCCCTCTCACACACGTTTTCTGTAGCTTTTAACCCCTTATAGATAATAATCTATTATCTCAAATTACCATCAAACCTCTTCTGACCTTAAAACCTCCAGGTGGAGCATCAGGATTAGTACCTTCATCAGAAACCAGCCATACATGTCTGCTGCCCCCTGGTGGAGGATCTACAGGTGGCAAGGGCCAAATTTACTTAGTTACTGTTGGAATTTTATATTACTTAATAAAATAAAACTGATTTTATGTGTTTATATAATAAATTCTTCAGTTTTAAAAAGTTGATTTTTAAAAAATTATTATAGTTTCATACTACAGGCTTGAAAGAGCCCAACATTATTTTGTCACGAAACATACAAATTTGACACTTTTAGGTCAAATGTTGTGATATGAGTCCTGTTACGACCCAGGTGTTTAGAGTACCTGGGGTAGCATGGAGGATGCGTGACACAGGGGAAATGAAAGGGTTTATTTGTGCTCGGTCCGACACTTATGATGTCAAAATAAACTTTCACACACAAAAAAAAAACACAATTGAACTAACAAAGTGCTCAGGTAGAGCTGAACCGGCTATAATGGAACAAAATTCAAAAATGTTTACCCACTTATCTTTTTCGTTATAATCTGGGACACCTCTGTGCCCAAACTGGGGACTTCCCCACTTTAAACTGGTTCTGGTTCGCTTATTAACGGGACCTTTTTAACGGGGACTCTCCCTCCTACAATAAACTCTAGCATTTAAGACCTGTGAAGGGACACCCCTGCTACTCCAATGGGAACTCCCCTTACTACACTACACAGGCTCACAATAAACACTCATTAGAGCAGGTGTCACCAACTCCAGTCCTGCTAGTTTTCTGTGTTTCCTGCTCTGCCACACCTGAATGGAGTAATTTAATCCTCTCCTTACCACGTTTACCTCTGCACAGGCCTGTTAATGACTCATTCATTTCAATCAGGTGTGTAGGAGCAACGAAACAGCTAACATGTGGAGGATGGTGGCCCTCGAGGACCGAGAAATGGAGGCTCAGGTCTGTTGCTCCCTGAGGATCTGCTCAAAAGTTTCTTTATGCTCTTGGTGTCCTGCGTCAGCCTCTGATTGAGATTCCCTTCAGCTGGTGGTTCAGGGCGGAGCCAGGTAGAGCGGGATGAGGTGAGCTCAGGCTGCAAGGTGGAGGCGTGGTGCTGAAGAACAGCTCCTCTCAGCACGAGGTGTGGTAGAAGTCGATCCTCCCTCGCAGCTCTGCAGCAGACAAAAAACGACCATGAAAGGCCGTAACAAGCCCCAAATTCATTGTTGGATTCCAGATGTTTTACAACTTATAAAACAGCTTTATTTTTACATCCTGAATCAGGATAAAAATCAAACAAAATACTAGAAATATGCAGATGTCTGTGATACAAGTAGGACTGAACTGCTAAATGATAACATGACGACATACTAAACCTGTTTGTTTTTAGTAATAAAACAGCTTATTGGAGTTCTCTCACCTTCCTCCATTAGACTCTGTAATAATGACGGGAACAAAGAGGCTGTTAGACGACTGCGTTAGAGGGAAAAGGTGCACCGGGAGGGAATTTGGGTGGATGGGTGACGGTGCTGCTCATTTTAATTCTGAACCGTTTTACAACCTGAACATTATGTTCATTATAGTAACCGAGACAGACGGTGGCCTCCTGCTGCTGCAGAAATAAACAAGTTTTCACCACAACAGCAAGTGAGAATGAACCCAAATGTTCCACTGATGAAAAGGAAACTGCAAGTGTTGACGGCTCTGTGAGGGTGAGATGTTCTGAGTATCATGTCTCACATTTCCTGGATTCATTTGATCCAAGAACATTCATTTATTAATGCAGCGTTAAATTAAGTTCACTGGACTTTATAAGAACAATAAAGCTGAAATGTTGCTCTAAATAAAATAAGAATCATGTTCCTAACATGAGCGTGCAGGTTTATTCAGCATATATGAATAATTGATGTCTCTGTAATGCACGGAGGATTCCTGTAGCATTTGGGTTTTACAAGCAATTATCATTTTGAGTCTGATGAATAATAGACATGAGGAGTATTAAGCTGTAGCTGCTGGAAATCTGCTGATGTTGCCAAGGTTGGGATCATAAATACACCAGGAGTCCTGTCAGGACTGCTGGGACAGAGACGCGGCTTTGGAGTTTACAGATGGAGACGGCCTGGACGTCCCCCGCCTCATTTGCTTTGATGTGTTGCATCACGGAGCCTGTAATGTCATCCGTCTCCTCACACAAACACGCTGTGCTGAACATCACTTGCTATGAGAGGTACACTTGTTAATTAACTCAAAGGGGGGGGGCGGCGGCATCATGTCGGTGTCAGCTAATTCATAACGCTGCGTGAGTCTGAAGCTCTGCAGATGCTAGGAAGCACAAGAGGAGGGAGCGCCGTGTGTCTCCATGCTGGAGGTTTGTTTGGGAGAGAGCCAGCTCGGCAAGAGGAACCGAGGTTCTTCACTGAACTTGTTGCACCGAGTTACTTCCTGTTACCAGATTATCACCAACTAGATAAATGCAGTTAGATAAATAGGCTTCATGTGCGATATGGCCTAAAATCTATATTGCGATAAATTTGAAGCAGGTGCGGTAACGATATATATCACGATACATTCTTTTCTTCTGCTTATACGTGTCTGACTGTTTCTGAACAATCTCACATAACAGATGAATTGCAGAACACTTCTAAAAAGTATATAATGCCATTAAAATAACATTTAATGTTCAAAACGTATTTAAATTAATACAAAATATAGTTTTTATGTTAAAGTTCTTTTTCCAAACAATCCAACTAAAAACTATCATGAAATAAATGAATAAAGTTGAAGATATTTTAAATAAAATACAAGCAGATGTGATGAAAACACAAAATTCTAAACTGTTTGAACTGAAGTGAAAAATGTAAAAACAAAAATAATTTTTTTTCTTTCTTCCTGATTTGGAGAAGGCGTTCGACCGCGTCCCTCGGGGGGCCCTGTCTGGGAGTATGGGGTACCAGGCCCCTTGATACGGGCTGTTAGGTCCCTGTACGACCAGTGTCAGAGCTTGGTCCGCATTGCCGGCAGTAAGTCGTGCTTGTTTCCGGTGAGAGTTGGACTCCGCCAAGGCTGCCCTTTGTCACCGATTCTGTTCATAACTTTTATGGACAGGATTTCTAGGTGCAGCCAAGGTGGTGAGGGGATCCGTTTTGGTGGCCTAAGGATCAGGTCTCTGCTTTTTGCAGATGATGTGGTCCTGTTGGCTTCATCAGAACGTGATCTCCGGCTTTCGCTGGAGCAGTTCACAGCCGAGTGTGAAGCAGCTGGGATGAGAATCAGCTCCTCTAAATCCGAGACCATGGTCTTGAGTCGGAAAAGGGTAGAATGCCTTCTCCAGGTCAGGGACGAGGTCCTGCCCCAAGTGGAGGAGTTCAAGTATCTCGGGGTCTTGTTCACGAGTGAGGGAAGGGTGGAGCGTGAGATCGACAGGCGGATTGGTGCTGCGTCTGCAGTGATGGGGGCGTTGTACCGGTCTGTCGTGGTGAAGAGAGAGCTGAGCCGAAAGGAGAAGCTCTCAATTTACCGGTCGATCTACGTTCCTACCCTCACCTATGGTCACGAGCTTTGGGTAGTGACTGAAAGAACGAGATCGCGAATACAATCGGCCGAAATGAGTTTTCTTCGCAGGGTGGCTGGGCTCTCCCTTAGAGATAGGGTGAGAAGCTCGGTCATCCAGGAGGGGCTCGGAGTAGACCCGCTGCTCCTCCACATCAAGAGGAGCCAGTTGAGGTGGCTCGGGCATCTGATTAGGATGCCTCCTGGACGCCTCCCTGGTGAGGTTTTCCGGGCACGTCCAACCGGGAGGAGACCCAAAGGAAGACCCAGGACACGCTGGAGAGATTATGTCTCTCGGCTGGCCTGGGAACGCCTTGGGATTCCCCCGGAGGAGCTGGCCCAAGTGGCTGGGGAGAGGGAGGTCTGGGCTTCCCTCCTTAGGCTGCTGCCCCCGCGACCCGACTCCGGATAAGCGGCAGAAAATGGATGGATGGATGGATGGATCTTCCTGATACATTTATTAATTTTTAGTGTTTTTAACAGAAGTTAAGTTTTACTTCAGGAGTGAATAACTGCAGGTAAAATGATGCAATAATATTACATTAAGGTTGGAGGCTTTTCCAAACTCTTTCACTTTTGTTGAGCTGCGCTCAGATCAGTGTTTCGAGCAGCTGATCCACACCACTCATTTAAAAGTGGGAGGAGCTCACTAGCCATGTTTCTGTGTTGAAGCTCCAAACTGTTGCTCCTCGATGACGTCATCAGGAAGCACATCCGGTTAGCCGGTAGTAAACAATTCTATATCACAGGCCAAAGTCCTACCGTTTCCACCGTGCATTACTACTTCAAACTTTGGTTTAGTGTAAGAAAACCCTGACATTTCCACTTTTCTTACTTTTATGTGATTTTCAAAGTGGTTGGAATCCTAGTTTTAGGATAACGTCTATGATTGGCTAAGCTAAATCACCGCCTGTCACAAAACAAAAAAATGATGATTTCAATCAATCAATCAATTCACTTTATCTGTCCGTTAGGAACTTTAATTGCAGGAGAAAGTTTCAGCACAAGCCCATAAAAGCAAAATCAAAACACACACATACAATCGATTAAAAGGAATATTAAAATACTTTCAGTTTAGTCTGATCCAAAGTCACCTGGACTGTAGCATTTAACAGATGAATAGAGGAAGCTGGAGGAAGCCCTGAACCGATGACCTGATGGTAACACGCTGTAGTAGGAGTGTGGAGATCTGGGAGTCTTTCCTCTAGTGTTGTAGATGATGCTGAGTGGCTGCTGCTCCTGACCTATGATGCTGCTTATTCTGATCCTTTTATTGAGCGAGAGAACCAAACCAGGCAGTGATGTTGAATGGGAGGATGGATTCAATGAAACATCAATAAAAAGCAGCAAGAATGGACTGGTGAAGCTGAAGTTTGCAGAGTTTAGAAAGGAAATATAATTCATTGTCACAGGTACAAAGCAACAAAATGCAGTTTGCATCCATCCTGAAGTGCCTAGCAAGAATATAAATATGATCCATGATTTTACTGTTTAAATGAGGGAATAGTCGACTGCTTGTTCTTCTGTCTCTTTCCATTGTGTGTGTTCATTTTGGGATAGTTGTAATTTATGAGTGTTTACTCAGTCCATGAGTTTTAATGGGGTCAGAGTTCAGCTGTAGGGAAGAAGCTGGTGGTCCTGGTCACCAGCTCCTGTAGCGCCTCCCAGAGGGCAGGAGGGTGAAGAGCCCGTGTGCTGGATGATGTTCCCAGCCCTTTTCAGACACCACTTCCTGTAGATGTCCTCTATGGCAGGAAGTGGTGCTCTGGTGATGCTCTGGGAGGCTTTCACCACCCTCTGCAGTGCCTTCTGGTCCGAGGCAGAGCCGCTGTTTTGCAAAAATATGTTCAATGCTAAGTTTGAATGTGAGTTTATGATCATTTATGAACCCGAGGTATTTTTATGAAGGAACCTTTTCAATAGTTTGACTGTTTACGGTGAGTGCCGGGGTAGAGGATGGGCCGTGGTGGAAGTGAGTGACCATTTCTTTGGTCTTGGAGGCGTTCAAATCCAAACATTCTCAAGAGGTAATGCAAGAAAGAGCAACTTCACTAATTTATAATCCTCTGAGTTTGATTAAGTTACAGCTGGTTTGAATTTACTGGATAAAATTACTTTAAAAAATCACTGACTCATGTTTTGACTTGGCTCTACGTATGATTACTCAAGACCTGTGCTATTAATCTCACGCCTGCATTTTAATGTTGTAATATAATTCATGAATCCTGGCCGATGCAGAAGATCCTCAATCACAGCTTCTATCCATTTTATTATTAACAGGTGAGGTTTAAAGATTCTGCAGCTCTGTTCATAAATCAGGGTTAGGAAAGTCAGGTCTCCTCTGCAAAAAGCATAAACACTGACTTCCTGCATAAAAGGTGAGACAAAAGCAGTGATCCAATTAGACCGTCGCCTGTAGGTCATTTCTGCTAAAGAACAGGTGCACAGCTTTATTTTAACATGTCTCTATAAACGTCAGGTTTCACTTAGCTTCAGAGTGTGAAGCTGAAGCAGACTAAAACCATAAACCCGTGCAAATACACGGATTTGCAAAGGATAACTCAGAACTTAGTGCAGGTCAGAGAATGAGCAGAGGGCTGTGGCTGCAGGAGAATGAACAACTTGAGGTTTATTGCTAACCTGAGGGAGGTGAGCGTGTTGGGGAGGTAGTGGCTGGTAGGTGGCTGAGCCACAGGCTTATCTGTCAAGGTGAACAACATTAGCAGGAGACCGGCGCTTCAGGCAGAGAGAGGTGTTAAGCTGAACATGCTGGGGAGACAGCAGATGAGATGCTGATCCAACCAGCAGAGAGGGCTGGGATGAGAGAGGATTGCATAGCAACCACAAGATGAAGAAACATGGAGGCCAGAGAACGAGCCACAGGTGAGCAAGGTGGTTAGAAATTAGATCAAACTAATAATAGTGATGTGCTCCATAGGTGAGCTTGATTTTTTTAATCTTGACTCATGAAAACTGGAAACCCGACATTAATGGATCGACACCTCCAGTGGATATCTGTCTCTGGGACAGGAGGGTTTACGTGTCTCATGGTCTCATTCACGAGGGATGTAAGGATGAAGGCACAGCGTGGCCCGGCTCAGCCTTAGAGATGAGGTGAGGAGCTTGGACATCCAGAAGGGACTCTAGATAAAGCTGCTGCTCCTCCACAATAAGAGTTTTAGGCGTTAGGTTTTAATGTTTTTCTGCTCCAACACACCTGATGTTATTCAGTAGTTGGTTATCAGGCTTCTGCAGAGCTTCATGGGGGAGGGAAACAACTAAAACATGCTGGATAAGGCTCATAGAGGACCAGGATAGGACACCACTGATCTGCTAAGGAAAGGTGGAGTAAAAAGTCTCAGGTGAAACTATCCCTGAACTTCTGAGCTGAGTCAAAACCACACATCAACACACAAGCATTCTTTTTCTTTAGGATAGATACCTAGATATACATAGAATGCAGTTAATCAACCATCTAAAACAGCTCTGAGCCTCTAAAAGCATCAGAAATGTTCTTCAGGCTTCCATCTGTCCCAGGAGCCCTGATACAGTCCATTCTAAACCCCCTAAACCAGCCTTGCTGTGAAAAGAGCTGTTAGCCCCTCCCTCTCGGCCAGGACATGAATATGATAATGAGCTGCTTGCTGATTGGTTGGTTTCCCCAGAAGGCCTCAGACACTGGAGACATGCAAGTTTGAGGAGGCGTGGCTCCCCCTAGTGACGTGTTAAGGAAGGTTTTCTCAGAACAGAAGTTTTTCTCTCACGTTTTTCAACTTTCTAACTTAAATAAAAAGTAGGTCACATACAGGTTTGACTTTTTGGCATGCTACTGTTGACCACCCAAGCTGTCTTTATTCAACAACAACAAGGAACATGTTGGTTTACATTCTAGGTCCTCCGTAAAGTCTGGTTGTTTCAGATTTTGGAGAAAATCCCTGAACTTTTCTTCATTTCTTTAAGTTTGATGTTTGATGAATATCTGATGCATTTAATACCATATATAATCATATAAAGAGACACAGGTGACTGAAGATTTTTGCTTTTAGAATGACTGAAGTTGCTAAATGACATAATAATAAAATATAATCATATAAAAGCATTAACTTTATAAACAATTCATAGAAGAAAGTTTCTATAGTTTTATAAATTAATGATATAAGTTCTATTTAATAATTCAAATTTCACCCTTTATCCTTTTTACTATAAATAAATAATAGGAAGCATCTTCGTTTTACCCTGTGAGTTATTTAAGGGTTGCATGAAATAATGTTAAATAATGAATTCCAACAGAAATTCTTGAGTTTTTAGCTTGTATCTTGTAGTTAAAGGCTTTAAAGTTCTGTTTGTGCATCAGCTGTAAATGCTGGAGCCTTTTAGAGACCATGAACTATCTTTGTGCTAATTTGCGAGGCGGTTTTTAACACCTCAGATCTTTTGTAAGTCCGTGATATCATTTCTGTAGCAGAGACCCACCGTGTTCCTAAATAAACCAACATGTCCAAACGGAGACCTTTCCACCTGAGAGACGAGCAGTAAATGTGTCCCGGGGCTGGGGATGAATAATCTAGGAAACCCTCTGAAGGTGTGTGTGTGTGTGTGTGTGTGTGTGTGTGTGTGTGTGTGTGTGTGTGTGTGTGTGTGTGTGTGTGTGTGAGTACAGCATTAACTGTCCAGTCACATCCTCTCCTCCTGCTGCCAAAGCCCCCCCTCCCCACCCCAGGTCAACACATTATCTAAATGATTTAATATCACTGCCCAGCCGCTCCGAACCTCCTGTCACTGTTCACCAAAGTACAGAAGACAAGTACTTAAAGTGTATGCTGAAGATTTGTACTGTGTATATATATATATGTATATATATATATATATATATATATATATATATATATATATATATATATTAGGGCTGTCAATCGATTAAATTTTTTAATCGCGATTAATCGCATGAGTGTCCATAGTTAACTCACGATTAATCACGATTTTTTTTTTCTTATTCAAATTTTTCTTATTTCAACTATGGAGTGGACAAATATACTTTTTTAAGACAAATTTGTTTATTATAACTGTACCAAACAAACATGATTAATACACTCCAGTATCCTCCTCAGAAAAAAAATTCAAAAGTGCAATTAGGCGTTACCTCCCATACAATAACACCTTGTATGGTTCCACCATAAGGACTCACAAAATCAACACATGTGGTACTAAAACAAGGACAAAGGGGAGAGTGTGATAAAGAACTAGGACTCTGCCTATTTAGCACATTTTAAATATATCTTATTATTTTTAACAAAAATATAAGGCAACACTTCTGTTTTTTTGTTGTTTTTTTGCTTTCTTAATCCATTGAACTCAGACAAAAATAATGCAACAGGGACCAAACTCAAATCAGCTGATGTTGTTGAACTGTGGCCCACACACACACACACACACACACACACACACACACACACACACACACACACACACACACACACACACAGACCTCAGCTGAGAGGTCCCGGTTGGTTGCAGCGCTTCGAACACAGGAATTAAATACTCAATAAAAGTAAACAAACTGTACCCTCCTCCTCCGTTTCGCCACCGATCATGTTTGGTTGAACGTCTCCAGTTATCCGCATCGTCGAAAAATACCGAGCTGCGGGTCACTTTCTACACACTGTTTACACTCGCTTTCTGAGTGGTGACGTCATCGCCGGCTTTACGCTCATACTGAAAGCCTGGTAGGCGTAGGTCCCCGCGCCATTTAAAAACACTGTTTTTATCTTAAAAATCCAGCCGTGGAAATCCTAAAAAGAAACTGACTTGAGGGTTTAATACATTTTTACACATGTGATTCAAAGGAAATTTGCCGCTGGCCAATGGCTTGTTCCTGCTTCTTATTTACGTCAGACTATGGAACGCGAGGAGAGCCAAAACAAAACTACGGAAGCTTGAAGCTTGCGCGTTAATCAAAGGGGGCTTTGCATTACCGCATTAAAAACGCGCTAAATTTGACAACCCTAATATAAATATATATATATATATATTTGGGGTGGGACTCTAATTAATCAGAGGGTCTGTAATTAATTAATCAGATTGAGATTCAGAAAACTTTATTGGTCCCAAAGGGCAATTAATTTGTAGCATACCATAACAGCATTATACAAAAAAAACAATCAATCAAACAACGTGTCAGCACCAACATTACTTTAGGCTAGAATCTCTAGTGATAATTAGCCATCGCAATGGGCTCATACCCAGGGTCCGAGTTTCTCAGTCACACGTCCTTCAAAGTTTAACAGGTCAATAACAGAAGGTATAAAAGAATTGGAGAAACGATTTGTTTTCCGAGAGGGTACATAAAAACGACGCCCTGAGGGCATGAGCGAAAACTCAGAGTGTAGAGCGTGGCGAGGCTGACCCAAAACACATTTAGCCTTCTTTAGCGCCTGCGCCTCCCAAACATCAATGTCGGTATCAGCTGATGATAGTCATTTTTTTATTTATCGTATTCTCTGATAGGTAAAACTGGGCTGATATAAACAACCAATGTTCACTCCTATCTTGCTGCCATTTGCTGGTGTGTTCTAGAGGGGGAGGGGCTTGGCCATGTGGAGTTTGTTTGAGCGTGTGGCTGTGATGCAGCTCAGGATTTTCGGGGTGTTTAATGTACGTACACCTAGCCGGGTTTCCCACAAAACAAAGATATTTTCCTACGTTTTATCCTGGCATCCACACAGAAGGTGACGATTCTTTCAAGAACTCAGACCAGGTGTCACTCACAGTGAAAGATTAGATTGATCATCTCCCAATCCTGTAAATTCAATCTGAAAAGCTCAAGATGATGGAGCGGTTTTCTTAACCTTTACAGAAGAAATGCAGCAAGTCTATAAGAGCCTAACTCTTAAGAATATTTCTAAAGCATCTTGGTCTTCTCTCCTTTCTTCTTTAGGTTTAGATTCGTATCGATTCAGAATCTCAGACCAGCAAGTGACTGTGTTTGCTCTCTGGAGCACAATCAGGGTGTCTGACTGTTTAAACACTAGAAAGTAAACAAACGGCACTTTTCCTGACTACAAATCTCCTTTAGACCAACAGAACGTTTAGGTTTTCTAATATTACAGAAGGAGCGATGGTCTAATCTCCTTGTTACAGTAGGAACTTGGTTCAATGCTCCTCTTCCAGTATAAACACCAGAACATCTTTATTCCCATGTCTCTGAAAAAGATGTATTCCTCTCACAGAAAAACTATTTGGAAAAACAAGATTGACCCCGTGGAGCCCGCGGGGGGTTAAAATCCAGGACGCAACCTTATTGCTCTCAGTGGAAGTTACATAAATGCCGTTACTGTAACTACAGAGGAGATCCGATTAATCACAGCTGAAATTAATGGTTTGATAGCTGTTGATGAAAGAGAAAATGATCTCTGAGGGCGCAGCAGGGATCAGCTGATGCTGTTAAAGCCTGACGTTCCATGGAAACAGAACCTGGTGATGACGCGGCTCATAATAAAGAATTAACGGACTAAAGTGTAATTTTCCTTTTACTCTTCATCACGGTTCTGCTTTCGCTTCCACCATCTTGGAGGAAGAGTAATAATATAAATGCAAAACTCATTTCATGAACAAAACGCTTGTTCAACTCGACGTCTTCTGTTCATTTGTGGAGTTTCTGAATAAAACCAATCTTCTGCTTCCTGGTGGTTTCAGCCAAGGTCACGTTGCTGCCTGGAGTCTTCCTTCTTCCTTTATTTCTGCTCGTTAGCTCCTAGCTCGCTCCTTTCCCCTCAATCTCACACACACACACACACACACCAACGCAGCAAAGAAACGGTCCAGTGACCCACAGTAGCCGTCATGCCGCCTGCTGTCACCGATTCGGATGAATCGGAGCAAGAGAATGTGGAAGGACGGGAGACAAGTGATGGGACTGCGTGAGAAGTCGAGACTCGTTTCTGCTGGAACAAAAATCCTCTGAAGGAAGTACGCGGGCGCATCAGGGGATCAGTGATGAACTGTTAAACAAGCTTCTCCCTCTGAGTGGTCATCACCGCTGATGACGAGCCAAACAACAGAAAAGGCCCGGAGGACGAGCGGTAACGAGAACACGGGATGGAAAAGCAGGAAAAAGGGGAAGGCTGCTCAGTCGGAGGCATAATGGAACGTCTGATGATGGGATTTTATGTTCTGAAGGCTAATAGCAGTCACCTTGTCGTTGTGTATTACATTACACTTTAAGCGACCACTTCAGGCACCGAAGACGAGCAAACAGAACGTCCTTCACAAGCTGCATCTCCTCCTTCCATTCAGCTTCAAGAAAAGCAGGATTCAGCACACTCTGTAGCATGTTTTTATATTCCAGTGACTAAAACTCCTCGTTCTTCACGTGTTGTTATTCAGAAAAGCATCTGCAGAACTTTCATGGATTCATCAGGAACTAATGTCACGGCTTTTATGTGAGCGACAAACTCAGGCAGCTGGTTTGAGCATCAATGACACGTTGAGAGCACCGAGCTGCAAAAGCAGAGTGATATTCACCACGCAGCAGGAGCTCGCGTGTAACGTTCCACTAAACATTTATATATTTCAGGAGATTTCTAAGAACGATTCGCAAATGCTGAAGAGGCTCAGAGTTCTTTTTCACCTCTGTGTGCAACGTAGCGTTTCTCCTTCCACACACCTTGACCTGCAGCGCTTTGCTGCTGAAAGGAAAAATAAAGTTTTTCATGAAGTTTACAGTTAATGAGAGCAGAAAAACACACTTTCTCCTCACAGAGAAGCTTCCAGCTCTGGATGTGAACTGGTTCTGGGTTTTCAGTAACATCAGAATTGAAATCACATTTGCAGCAGAATATTTATTTGAAATGTTATCAATCTGAAAATAGATTTAGTTTTATAGATTCTGCTTGTAGAAACACCCAGTGAAATAAAAGAAAATGCAACTAAATGAATTTCCTCACTTTTCCTTTCTGACTGTATGCCTACACACACACACACACACATGCACACACACACGCATGCACACACGCATGCACACACACACACACACACACGCATGCACACACGCACACACGCACACGCATGCACACTAACACACACATGCACACACGCACGCACACGCATGCACACACACACACGCACACACATGCACACACGCACACACACACATGCACACACACACACGCACACACGCACGCACACACACATGCACGCACGCACACACACACGCACAAACACACGCACACACATGCACACACACATGCACACACGCGCACATCCCCCATGCACACACACACGCTCACACACACATGCACACGCGCACACACGCGAACACACGCACACACATGCACACACACGTGCACACACACAGGTGTGACTGCAGGTTGAGGTGATGTTCATGCTGTAGTTGGTCGCCATTTTCCTTGCAGCTTTAATGAGCTTGATCTGCATGCATTAATGCAAATATTCAAACTTATTCAACACTAAACAAACCTTTTTTCTTATTTCCAGTGCATTTAAAACCAGCTTTAGACCCGTCCAGGTTAAGCCCCGCCTCTCACCAGGTAAAAAATGGAGGATTTATCATTATATTAATTGAGACAAATTAATTTATTGTTTTTCTCCTTCAAAGCCAAGATTCTTGGAAATAACCGTTGTATAAATTTTGATGATATTCCTAAAAATAAATGAAAATGTACATAAATGTAATTGCGTGTAGCTTTGACAGCTTTTAAACGCGTAACGTTGAGATGTGAGCTGCTTTTTTTCTGGGTCTATGGTTGATTTCTACCCATGGAGGTGGTTCCTCATGCTATTATGTGCATATCTTGACATAAAAGACTCGACGTGTTTCATAAAGTATGTTTGATCCTGTTTTATCCCTAAACAAAGTAACGGGTGTATTATTTCCCTTATGCACCTTTCCGAGTGCACGAGATAATTTGGCTTTACCTCTGGACAGCTGAAGCAGACGGGAACTCTATTTATTTTTATGTTTGCTGATGATTCAGTTATTTGCTCGTGTTGCACGATTGTAGCAGTTGAACCGACAGTAACTCATGTGAGCATCTCATCAGTATAATGAGTTTTAATGACATCATCACATATAAAAACATATTTTCATGTCACAAACTCATGTTTTAGTTGCAAAGCTGAGTTACGTTCAACTGTGACACGTTATTAACTCAAGCTAAAAGTTCTTTACCTCACTGCAAGAATCCCCGTCTCCCCCTGAAGCCTGTTACTCACTTCACTTAAGTGGTGCTTTTTATGATGAGTAAACAAAGAATAAGCCTGTTTGTGGGTTTTATAGAGCAGAACATCGAGTGCAGTGTGTGAGGACAGCTGAAGACTCAACGTGGAGAATGATGTTGGCAGGTTCGTAGGACAAAAGGGCGAGTTGGCAAAACGTACAGAACGCTGCATCGGCTGCAAACGACACAATGTGCAGAGGCTTTCTGGAACTAATTGAATAATTTTAGGCTGCTGGCATCGTTCCCAGTGTGCAAAAAATTTAAAACAGAAACACTTAAGAGCACGTTCCAACTTTCTAAATGTCTTTTTAGTGTCATCAATTTACATAAGTGCTCCAAGCATGGACAGCTTCCGAGTTTGGAAGAGAATAACATCAGAACGTAAAGAATCTAAATATTCTGGTGAATGTATTCAAATAGCACCAGTTCACGCCAAAATTCACACTTTAGTTTCTTATAATTGTGTTTTCTACACTAGGTGAAAACATCCATCCATCTCAGACCCAAAACATTCGTTCTCTGTTGAAATCCCGTAATCTGAGCGGTGCAGATCTGGCCGACCACCGCGGTAGTTTCACTCCTGACTGCAAAGTAATCAGGATTATAAATTTTTAACAGCAGAGGCACCAGAAAGATGCTCTTTTTCTTCCAGAGTGAGAAGCACCTTGCTGCTGCTTCACAGCAGGTGGAACCTAAACCAACACGGTGCAGAAGGAAACGTGTCAGGAGCTATCAGGTGGATTAGCAGAAGATGTGACACCTCCTGAATTCTGGCTATGCCCTGACTTTTTAATTAGCTGCAACACGATGAGATGATATAAACGTGTCGGTTACCTTTAGAGTTAAGCTTAGTGTCAGGTTGGTGATCACCTGGAAGCTCAGTAAACCTCCTGCTGACTTGTTAGAAGCTTGCTGCTGTAGCTCAAAGTAAAGGATGTGCTTGCACAGGTGTGCAGAGACACTAAAATATCTAAAACCTCTGCAAAAGTAAAGATACGCTGATCCACTCATAAACAGATTTGTAGTATAAAACCTTTATTTGGCTGCACTGGAGGTCCATGCATCATGTCCCACCGCTCCCTGGAGGTCAGCTCTTCCTACAGGTGACTCCAGGGGTTGTTGATCGGATTTCTGCAGCTTTGCAGCAGCCCAACAGCTCCTAAAGCCTCTGATTCCTCCAGTTGTCTTTGTTGCTGCATCCCTTTGTTGTTTTGTGTATTTTTTGTTTCTTTTACTGCTTTCTCCACTCACCCCAGGCTGCTATTACCTCTTTAATCTTTGTGAACCAAAGCCGCTTGGGTGGCCGAATTAGCAAACAATGCAGGATCCATGGTGTGCATCTGTGTGTCGCTTCAGTTCTGAGTAATTTGCAGCTTTGCTTTGTACAGCATGGAACACAAATTATTAGATTTGGATTAAAAGGATTTATTTCTCCTCTCCTCCTCCTCCACGCCGCCTTTTTTACTCCGTTCCTCACACCGAACCTGCTGCGTTGCTGCTGTTGTCTAATTGGCTTTCAGAAGCAGTAACACGGGTTTTCTCGTGCCTCCAGGGTCTTTTTTTTAAAAGACAACATGCATGTCCTTCTGTTTCTCTGATTATGCCCCGAGAACTCAAGCGTGTTGTGTTGTTAGAGCAACAGACCGCCACAAATGCAAATGCCTGCTTCCTTTCCGATTTGTTTCGCAGAATAATTTACACCAGTGCAAGTTCTGATGTCTTATTTAAAGTGCAGGCACTGTTTTATCTAAAAAGAGGGATTTATAGATGTTTACATGGCTCTCTTTTCTGTTTATTATTATTTTTATGTGAGAAAAATAGTTTTGTGAAATGCCAAAGACAAATATGTCTGTTCTTTCTGTTTTCCAGACACGTTTCTGGCATCTGTTGTCCAAATCTCACAGCCAAAAATCTAATAAATGTCATACATTATTTTTGGTTTTTTATACATTTAATATCCTCTTTACCTTCTTGAGTTAACTTAAAATGTATTTTTTATTAAAACTCCAAAGCCTAAATGTTTTATCACTTCTCTTTAGACCATAAATTCTGTAACACAAACTAAAGTTTTTCAGTTAACCCTCGTATGATTCATATGAATTTTCTAACATTTCTACTCATGAAATGCACAAAAAATGCTGAAACAAAACTTCCTATAGAAATATTATATAATATTTCATAAGTCCCAAGTTTTTATATGAATTTCATCCTCAGCTTCAGACCTCACTAAATATAATAAAATATTTGTGTGTTTCTGAGATTTGACCCCTTTATTGCAGGTTTATGATCAAAACCAGAAATGTAAACAAATTAAATAATTTATTGTGTGTTATGTCCAGAGGATCTGTTTTGGAGGAGAATTGTAGCTGCATTGGAGTGTCACAAATGGGCATAAAAATATTTTTTGCTCACTTTGTAGTTTGTGTGTAATGTCATATTGTATAAAAAGTCACAATTTTAGTCTTTGTGCACAAAAAAATGCTAAAACAAAACTTCCTCATATAATATTTCATAAGTCCCAAGTTCTTATATGAATTTCATCCTTAGCTTCAGCTCTCACAAAATATAATTAAATATTTTGCTGTTTCTGAGATTTAACCCCTTTATTGCCAGGTTTATGATCAAAACCAGAAATGTAAACAAATTAAATAAATTAATCATTTTTTGTGTGTTATGTCCATAGAATTTGTTTTGGGAGTGATTTTCAATTTCAACACCTTGGAGTGTCACAAATGGGCATAAAATATATATTTTTTAAATTGCTATATATGGGGAAAATACGCAATCGAGTGGAAAACGGTAAAAACTAAACATTGAATGTGTGACTGGTCTGGAAACCAAGACAGAATAATAAAAAAAATATTCATATATTTAGGCTTATTAGAAAAAAATTATTTACATGGGAGTCAATGGCACAAAAAATGACAAAGGAGCAGGAATGCTATAAAACAATTTCAGCATTATATTAATTGGAGTAAGGGATTTTTTTATTATTATTTTTAATAATTCCCCCAAAAATACACATCCTGTTGAAATAAATGAGATAAATTGCATTAGCATAGCCAAAATGATTTACAAAAACACCTGTCTGCACCGCAAATGCACTAGGAGCGTATAAGGATTAATAAATGAATCAACATCTACTTGCAGAGTTTTTTAAATTGATGTAGAGACTAATATCTTTGACTGATGTTTCAGTTTTTTTTATTTTGCTCCAACACAAAGTTCAGTCTAGTGCAACATTACTTTAGATTAAAGGGAAGAGATCTTTCATCACATCTTCCAAACCTGCAATCTGACTCTGTGTGTTTTGACACATCCAACTTTCTTTCATCTCACAATGAAAGACGACATTTTTCCTGCAAATCAACAACATGACACTGATGTAAATTTTTGTTTTTCTTTTTCTCCGATAAGAAAACTTGTTTTTCCTCTCCTGTTGGTGTGCTCTTTGCTCGGATGAGACAATGAAACGCTGTAATTTAATTAGAGAAGCCGTCTGTTCTTGCAGAGACACGTATGGACTCAGTAGAAGACTTGTTCAGTCGGTATCGATCTCTGAAAGGGTGAATTTAGAGAATCCAGACTGGAGTCAAGCTGTGATAAAGATGTAGATTACCCTGCATCACTAGAGGTGTCAATAGCTACGTTTACATGGACACAAGTAATCGGATTAAACGCCCTATCGGATCAAAAATGCGTCATGTAAACATGTCAATCGGAATATTCTGATCCGATTCGGCCTGATCCGAATGAAATTTCATTCCGATTGAGAGAGGTGGTTTTGTCCGATCGTCAATCCGATTGGCGTCCATGTACACAGCCATTCGGATCGTTGGGGTAAAATAATGCCCACTGCGCATGTGTGCAACTTCAGCGTGCCCTCTTTTCGCCTCTGCGCATGCTCAGGACAGATCGAAACACGGCGGGCGGTTAACAGAAGTGGTCTGTTGCAGACGCTATTTTTTACTGGAAACACTACGGAAGCTCAATATTACTGAACGTCTCGATGGCCGAACGGCTAAAAATGCCGAGTTATACACTCAAGTGCATCTAAAGTGCATCTAAAGATGCAGGAAGCGGGAATTCACCGAAGCTAGGGAATAAGCAAATAAAATGCAAGGAAAAAGACGTTCGGTTTGTTTACAATTTCTCTTCCGGGAAAGACAAGTCTGCGCATGCGCAAGCTATGGTGCGGGCATCGCGGCGTGATCGGATCATTCCAGTTAGTGTCCATGTAAACAGAGGTTTGGGAATTCTGATCAACCAAGATTTTAATCGGATTGGGGAAATTTGGCGCATGTAAACGTAGCTAATGATCGGCAAGTGAGTTTTGCCTTCACACATCTTCTGCTGTGTGTGTGTGTGTGTGTGTGTGTGTGTGTGTGTGTGTGTGTGTGTGTGTGTGTGTGTGTGTGTGTGTGTGTGTGTGTGTGTGTGTGTGTGTGTGCATGCATACAGTATCTTTATGTCCTGAGAGGTGTGATGCATCATGGCTTAGACACAGCTGAGGAAGGAAGCTATTTACTGTCTCTCACACACACACACACACACACACACACACACACACACACACAGTGTGGGACCGACAGAAAGAATGATAGTTATTTGTGAGGCCATCACACACTGCAGACAGCACGATGAGGAGAAAATGATGTCTGATGCTTTTAAAAGGTTGTTAGTGATAAAGCAGGGAAAAGGTTTGCTAATGGAATCGTCCGCTCTGATTTTAATCTGCAGCCCGTCTGACTTTCTGCTGCAGAGACAAAGAAAAGAGCGCGGTGCGATGCTCCACTCAGTCAGCAACAAGCTGGGGGTTATCACAGCAAGTGAGGACACATTTAGATAAGTCATCTCACGCAGGCAGGAAACAAATTGTGATCACTGCAGGCTCTCTCTCTCTCTCTCTCTCTCTCTCTCTCTCTCTCTCTCTCGCTCTCTCTCTCTCTCTCTCTCTCTCTCGCTCTCTCTCTCTCTCGCTCTCTCTCTCTCTCTCTCTCTCTCTCTCTCTCTCTCATTTCCTAGAAACTTTACTCCTGCTCATCTGAACAATCTTAAATGTCCTTCTCGTACCAGGAAATGTCCTTTTCTATAAGTATCTCACTTCCGTTGCTCATTTTAATTCCTCATCACACGTCCTTTTAATACATGAGGAATAAACCGTGTATAAGACATATGGAGATGAGTTACGTGGTGCAAAAATCTGGAAAGTTTGTTTAAAAGGTTACTGATTAACTGTCCTCAACATGACTCACTTTGCTTTTCCCTCTCGATGTTTCTTTTTCATAATCTGCATTTTTCCAAATAGTCACAAAGTGAAAATTCACAAATAATGAACTGAATTTATGCACGTCTGTCTTATTCACAAATCTCTACCAAATGATTATTTGCTTTTCTTCCTGTGCTTCAACTAAACATCAGCTCTTTGTGCTGGAGCAGTGAGCTCACATTTAAGTATATTATGCATGTGTTGAAAGGAAAACCCTCCCATATCTTTGCTTGTTTACAACATTCACTTAGTGCAAAACATTTACCGTCTCCTGAGAGCTGGTGGTATTTGTGTCTCGGGGGAATTAGTGGAAGTTACTGCTGGACTGTTGGCTTTATAAATGAAGGCAGGACTGTCAGGAAAAGTCTATTTCCTCCTTTGATGGGACCCCAAGGTGTTCACTAACCTGTCCAGTGATGCAATCCCTCTAAAGCAGGGGTTGGCAAATCCCTTCCCCAAGGACCAGCATGTTTTAGTTGTTTCCTAACTCCAACACACTTTATTTACCTGTTCAGCAGCTCATCAGGCTCTGCAGAAGCCTGTTATACCTGCTGATTAAAATCAGGTGTGTTGAAGCAGGGGAAGGGAGTTGTCTACCTCTGATCTAGAGTGGGTTTGCTAGGAGACCTCCTGCTGACAGGACAAGCTCAAGACACCGCCTCTGGTTGGTGACTAGAAGCACATCCTGACCAAACAACCCAACCACAAGAACGGACTTCTCTTGACATGGAGGAGCAGCGACTCGACTCCAAGTCTAACTATTACACCACTAAAATCTACAAAGTGCTCAGCCTATTCCTGCCATAATCTACATGTCAGTTTCTCTCCCATCACTTGTGAAATAGAGTGTGAGATAGGAGTGGATCACAATAGCAGTGGTCTCTGGTAGGAATGAATGTCTTGCAACCCATTATAATCAGATTAAAAAATGTTTTTTCAGTGTTCTACACCTTTAAACATAAAAATGGCAAAGACTTACAAAATTTACTGCCTGAAATATAGAAACATTTTAGTTTATATATTAAGAATATTACATATTTTTTAAGTTTAACTTGATTTCTGTTGCTTCACCGTCCAAAGAGGAATCTGGAAACCACCGATATAAGATATTATAACAGGGAATTTGAGTCTAGAGGTGAGATGGAGTAAAATAAATAGTGGAAACCATAACTCAGAAGCGGGAGATCCAGCAGCATAATGAATAGGCTATGACATTGAACTGAGCATTAAACCAACCAAACACAGGTTTCTTAAGTGATGAAAAACCACAGATTCCAGAATCCATTATAATTATAATCAGAAATAATCATTAAAAAGATGTTTTTCACCTTTAGGCCACATTTACACTTGGGTCAGCACAGTCTGGGCCGGGTGGGGGTTGTGTAAGTTGCTACTTTAAAAGTAGCATGAAAGTGGATCTATTGAGCCAGACCTTTTTTATTAAACCTCAAGGTAAAGTTCAAACGTTCAGTTGAAAATAATTTTGCCATATTTTGTGAAGAGATAAAAATAAAAACTCATATAGTGAATCAACATGTTTATTATCATTCTAAGCAACCAGTTCAGCACAAATTTTAAATCATTCATTAATGAATCTTTTGTTAATCAATAGTTTTCCATTGTGAGGTGTTCCTCAGACTCTGAAAACTGCACCGGAGATCAGAAAGATGCAACATTTTGGATAATCACTCAGTTTAATTCAGTTTATTTATATAGCGCCAAATCACGACGAGTCGTCTCAAGGCACTTCACAAAGTGAACAATCCAGTAGAGTTCAGTTCATTAAGCCAGTCAGTAAAAAGTTTCTTATACAGTTTAAAAGACCTTAACCCTAACCATAGATCCCGCCCTTCGATCGAGCTCTATGGGCCGTGGCCAGACTATATATTCACATTAGAGATGTGAATCTCTACCACTGAGACCGATTCGATTCCTATCTCGATACGCTACCAGCGATACGATACATTAACGATACGGTGAAACCCTCTTGTGATACGATTCGATACGATTCATCCCTGCTGACGATTCTTTAACGATTTTCAATTCGATACATTTCAAGATGCGATTTGAAAGGATTCAACACATTAAAAAGATTTTCCAGTCCACATCTGGTTTTTAAACATCATCTGTTATGACCCTCTCTGTCCTGATCCCCTTATTGTTACACCAGGCCCCCTAGACGGCCTGGGGCGTAACAAATGGGGTCTCGTCCGGGATTTGAACCCGGGACCTCTCGCATCATGCAAGTATAAAAAGTACAAAAAAACACAAACGGCCCAGGGCCGTAGCATCATCATAATTGT
This sequence comes from Aphyosemion australe, assembly GCA_006937985.1. Taxonomy (NCBI): domain Eukaryota; kingdom Metazoa; phylum Chordata; class Actinopteri; order Cyprinodontiformes; family Nothobranchiidae; genus Aphyosemion; species Aphyosemion australe. The sequence goes on along the minus strand of SSNS01000170.1, from coordinate 852,327 downwards.
TTCCCCTCTCCTCTGTGAAGGCTGTATTTGATCCTCTATCGTTTTTGATTAATCAATAAATTTAACATGAAAAGACAATCCATTTCATCAGTGATATTTACATATTGTACATATTTTTATTGCTCAATACTCTGTTGAAATAAGGGGGTTGCAGTGAGGTTTAGACAGTCCCTCTGCTCAGAAAAATAACCAACAGAATCAGATAATTATTAGTTCATCATTTAATTATTAGGAATTATTATGAAACATCTGAAAGTATTTCTAAATATTATAATGATCCAATATTAAAAGCTGTTGTAGCCTAATGTTACTGTTCCTTTAAGAGAAAAGTCCAAGCTGAGATGTGAGTTTATCTCAGCTGTTGATTGGACTTCTCTGAACCAAAATGTCATTCTGTCTGGTGTTTTCTAGTTCTGCACAAATGTTACAATAATAAGGAATTATCTTAAATTACCTCGCACAAAGCTTCAGATGCACAGATCCATAAGAATGCTCGGAAGAATACTGCAGAAACCAGAGATCGTGTCACGGATTTGTGGTTTTCAGGAAGTTTTATTTTGACAAGACAGGAAGCACGTACGTCGGTTAATATTGTCCCCCGATGGTTTTAGTAACTGTGGCTGCGCACCACCTGGCCTCTGCTAAAAGAGACTGATGATGCGTTCAATGCGCCTCAAAAAAAAGGACATAGCAGGTAAACAATGAAATAATCGATGTAACCATGGTTTTTACCGACGACAGACACACATGGAAAGATACATTGCGGTACAGCCGTCAGTTATAACCGATGCACACTGAAGCTACCGGGGCAGTCGCATCGCTGACGTCATGAACAAATCACAGGTTCAGGTCGGTGAATCTCTCCATCCCTAATTCACACATCTAGGATGACTTGCAAGGCTATATATACATATACATACTATATAGTACATATCCTCACAATGTGTTTGTTGTGGTGTGATTTCCTTTAAACAAGGTTCCAATCAACAGCTGGTGTTTAATACAGATGTTTACTGTATGATACATGCTTTCTTTGCCTCTTCAAACATCTCATTGGTGTAGAAACTTCCTCCATAGTTTTTAACCATGTTGCTGATCTTGTCCAGGAGTTCATGTACTTGTTTAGGATTTTTGTTTCTGTCGTCTAAAACATGATAACCTCCCCAATATTTACGAATGACATGATTAAGAGTTTGATTTTCTTTAATCCATTTCTCAATAAAGTCTCCATCATCTCCCAGCTGGTCTCTATGGGTGAACACCACCATGGAGTATTTTAATGATTTTTCTCCAAACATTGTCTGGATGGTTTCTAATGTTTCTTGGTCTTCTCTTGTGAATCTGCCTGCCTGGGTCACAATCACAAACACATGAGGACCAGGAGCAGCCATGGAGATACATTTATCTATCTCTTTCACCACCTCTTCATTTGTTTTGTTGGTGTTGAGCAGGCCTGGAGTATCAATCACAGTCAGTTTTTTACCATCAAAGAAGCCTTTTTCTTTTTGACATTCTGCTGTTACTGAGAAAGCAGATATTTTGGAAGCAAACACTTTTTTCCCTAATATGATGTTTCCGACTGCACTCTTGCCAGCTCCAGTTTTTCCTAAAAGGACGATCCTGAGCTCCTCTCCATCGGCTGAAGTCGTAGAATTGATTAAACAAAAAGGAAGGGAAGAAAAGTCAAATACATTTACAATACAGAATTTTTTTTTTTCAGATGTTATTAACAAATTCTAAATGAAAATCTGGTATTTCATTTCACCTGAGAATATTCATGAAATCATAAAAAATAGCTCTGCACACCTGTCAGTCTTTTGTGTTGTGAGCAAGACCCACTCCAGGTAAATGTTTGGATGTGCATGTTTAATCAGAGAAACTTTAAATATAATAATAATAATAATAATAGCTTATGGAGTTATTTTAGTAAGAATAATCAGCTTATGAACTAGGAGAAAAGCACTTGTAATATTTTTATATTTGAAATACTTAGCTTACAGCTTGGGTGATGCGAAGCCAGAAACTATGGAGCAACAGCTGGGAAAAGGGCTTTAAGTGTGACTAGATAAGGACATTCAGAACAGTGGAGGAAGAGGGATGAGTCTCTCAAACAGGGGCGGAGCCAGATCTGCTGGGAGGAGCCATGGGCCTCTGAGGTGGAGCATCAACGAGGGAGGGTTGAGCTTATAGCCACACCTCTCCACAACATTTAGACCAATTGTCATGCAATAAGATCAAAATGTCACTAAAAGCAGAACACAATGCTGGGTGAGTCTGAGATTGACAGCCTGCTGGCTAGCAAGAGCTCTAAAGGGAAATGGATCACCAGCATGAGTAAATTTAAGGTTATTTCTAATAAATCCACTTGGTTGAGGAAATTAAATTTGACCATCTGAGACGGAGTTTTTTCAACAATCTCTGAAAATAAAGAAGTAGACACTAGAATAATTTAGTATGAGCTCATATGTCACAAAAATATTTAAATCATCAACCCTCGTTGTAAACATTCTGTGCTAAAGTGTTCAGACCCAACCTCAAGCCCTTTAGTCACGCATAAGAGGCCTCACAAAAACACAGACAAATGAAAATCGATTGAGTACATAATGTCCTTGTTAATGACCACAAACCCTCACTGGTTTTTACTAAAACGAAGACTTGGAGCAACATTTATAAAAGTTAACTAGATCTAACTAATTTAGCTGAAGAAAGTCTCTTTGATCATAAAAGTAAAAGTACTCACCTGACGGAACGTTTCCACTGGCCATGTTTGTCTTTTACAGGCAGTTCAGCTCTGATGCTTCTGCTTTTTTCCTGCTGATGAATACTTTCATTTTCTCTTTTGCTTTCTGTTCTCCTGCGTGCCGCATCTTGTCCTTTTGACTCATTCTCAGAAAGACAAACCGTGTCTAGACCAGTGGTTCCCAAGCTGGGGTCCCCAGAAGATTTCAGGTGACAATTTTGCCTTTGCTGACGTTGTGAGGTTAGCAAGATTTTATTTGTAGAAATTCCATTTATAAAATCCCAATTACACACCAGCATAATCAGAACTCCATATAAAAGGTATACGTCTGTATGTCTGTATAAAGTTTGTAAAACATCACACTTAATGTGTTTATGTGGGTAGGAGTTGGGGTTGGGTCCTGGCTTGTCTTGGACACGGGCAAGTGGTTCCCCAAGGAAAAAAGTTTGGGAACCCCTTGTCTAAATGCTTATAGAATATTTTGTCACATAACTGCCAACGTTTCTGACAACAGTTGCCTACCAGAGTATTCATCTACAGCCTGAAAAGTCACTGTCATGCTGACTTGATGGATGTTTTTTTATAGGTAAAGAATGATTTAACAAGATTTTTAACCACTAAAATCTGTTTGACTGTGAACTGTTTGATTTTTGTACATCACACACACACCCACGCACGCACGCACACGCTCGTTAAGTTTTTTTTTCACAAGCAGCTACAGGTGTGTGTCCTCCACCGTCCCTGTGAGCTGTCAGATGATCTGAGCTGCAGATCTAACGGAGAGAAGCTCCCGGAGCACAGCATCGTTCCAGTTTATCATCTCAGCTGATTCTGTTTACAAAACGAAACTTATGCCTGTGTTTACTTTCATTTTCAATATAGTTCCAGGCCAGAGTTCGGCATTAATTCATCACGTGGCCATGACACCACCCTCTGTTGCGCCAAGGCTTAATGTGCGTTTAGAAGACCGGTGAAGCAAGCGTGGCGGTATGAATGCCGCAAAATTGATGATGCCGCTATGGCGCGTTCATAAGACACACGCTGATTTGCCGGCACGGTGTGTCTTATCAAAAGGGCTATCGGTATAAGAGCTAGTGAAATTTTATTTTTATAACAAATAAAAATGATCAGCTTTTGATATTTTTATAAATGTAATATTTTGCTTACATTAACAAAAAATATGTCTGTGGAATAATGGCTGGAAAAAAAGGTCTTAGGTGTGTTCTTACAAGAACATTCAGAAGAGCGCACAAGTCAGCGGATCAAGAGAGACGATTGTCTCAAACAGAGTCAGCTGCTGGGAGGAGTCATGAGCCAAGAGTTGACCAGATTAGACGTGTGCCTCTCAGCTGAAGCACCAACAAGGAGGGTCAAGGCAAAAGCCACGCCTCTTCTTAACTTTTTGATTACAAGAAAATAAATACTGTCACTAAACGTGAGATGTAACCCTCTGTGAGTCATTTATTCATTTCCTGTAAGATTTTGGTCTGATTGACACTCCGCTGACTAGCAGGAGATCCAAAGGGAATGGATCACTAGCACAAGTGAATTTCAGGTTATTTCTTATAAAATCACTGTTGAGGAAACTGAATTTGATCATCTGAGGTAGGATTTGGGCAATGACCTCTGGATATTAGAAACCAAACACTAGATGACGTCACTATCAGCTCATTAGTCACAAAAACACTTTCAATAGAATCTGTTCTCTGCATTAACCAGTTTTTTTGTCTCCAACAAATTTGATTCCGCCTGAGCACAGCAAACCCTCGCTGGTTTTTACCTAAAGCAGACTTGGTCGTAGCATTTATAAAACTTGACCAAATCCCTCTAACATAAGTGAAGAAACTCTTGCTACACGTACTCACCTGATGGGTCGTTTCCACTGGCCATGTTTGTCTTTTACAGGCAGTTCAGCCCTGATACCTCTGTGGGTTTTCCTACTGATGAACAGTTTCATTTTCTTCTTTGCTTTTTGTTTTAACAACTTTTGTGTTTCCTCCCTACGCATCTGTAATTTTCATAAAGGAAGCAGTATCTAGATTTTTTTAGATACAACCTTGTCCCACCACTTTTTCTTCCAATGTTTTCTGACGACATTTCACAACCCAAAAGAATTTATCTGCAAACTGGGTGCAGCCTGAAAAGTTAGCGCCATCCTGACTTCCTGGATGTTCAACATTGCTGAATAATGTGTTAAAGGGACACTTTGCAACTTTTTAATATTTTAAATCCTGTTCTAGAGCCAGTTTGTGCTAAAATGACCCTTTACAGGGTTAATGAAATGTCACTCAGACCCCCACCGCCCTCTGTGGCCAGAATACCACACTTGCAACTTCAGAGTGGCGGTCCGGTCCCTGCTGGACTTAGTAAAGTGGAGCTGACATGCCTGGTGCTGCAGTCTGCTTCCAGCATGTTTCCTGCATGTTTTAGATCATGAACACAGCTGATTTGTCTGATTTAGTGATGAACCGCTCCTGTAGACACTAATGAAGGCTGAGGAGACGTTTCAGCTGTTAGATTAAGGTGTTAAAAAGACCAACGCACAGCGAGGAGATAAGTTTCACTTTTGCTTTCACTAATGGACACTAGGGGGTGCTAAAACAAGCCAAAACTGACTAGTGTCCCTTTATTAACTCATTCACTGCCAGCCGTTTTCTGATCAGAAAGCCCCTGACTGCCAGCGTTTTTGAGCATTTTTCCTGTTTTTTGAAGAGTCACAGAACATTGTGCTCTATGATCATGTAAACGCCAAAACTACCAAAAGAAAGAGTAGACTCACTTCTTACATCAGGAAGAATCGCCGTATTTCTAGCGTTACTTAGGCCAGCTTCTCTGAGGGAATCCCAAGGTAGGACGGCTGAGAAACATAGTCCCTCCAACGTGTCCTAGGTCTTTCTTTAGGCCTCCTCCCAGTTGAATGAAGAGTGAAAGTCAAAGCAGACTTAAAAATAAAATGATGCTTTGCTCTCTCTCTCTCTCTCTCTCTCTCTCTCTCTCTCTCTCTCTCTCTCTCTCTCTCTCTCTCTCTCTCTCTCTCTCTCTCTCTCTCTATCTCTCTAAAATACTGTTACACAGCAGACTCACCGCTCAGGAGAACAAGCAAACACAGAAACTGCAGCAGGCCGGAGGATTTCTTGTCCACCGTGATCACTAGAAGAAAGGGGGGAGGAGGACTTTTTTTAAGGAGGATAGCGGCTCCGAGCCATTATGTTTCTCCCAGACCTGATCTTGTTCTCCTCCCTCTTGACTGTGCTGAGGTTTACCACTGTGCTTACAGTTTTAACAACATGTGAGCCTGCTGTCATTCAGGACCATATACATTCCAGGTGTCCTAAACGTGGGGCAGACATCATGTCCAGGGGAGTGCCACGCCATTCACATTGGCGTCTCCACCCCAATCTGATGGCTCAGATCTGGCGCAGGTTCGACTAATCTGTTTGCTGTGTGCTAGAATGCGTGGTGTCATATGTGTTTTATCCCTGAGATGCGAGACTGGACTCTGCTGGGAGTAGATGTGTTTGCACACCGGCCTTGGCCCAGGATGCTCCTTCCGTGTTTTTCTCCCAGTCTCGCTGATTCCCTCAAATCCTGGCCCTCAGTGATTCTGATAGCTCCAGGTGCACTAGTTCTTCTAGTTTAGACTAACTATGCTGTTAACACTCATTTAAAACCCATACTTAAGTGGTATGCTTTATATTGAAGGAATCTACAGAAGGTGCTAATGAATTTTGTCTTGTTCTGCTTTATGAAGGTGGAAAAAAATCATTAATCTCAAAAGCCAGACATTAAAGAGGCAGTAGAATGTAAAGCAACATTTCCTTGTTGTTGAATAAAGACAGCTTGGGTGGTGTTGGAATCTGTCTCTCTTCGTGGATGAGAAGAGAACCAGAGACAAATTAAAAGTCAAAGCAGTTTTAATGATCAGATATTAAAAGTAGTACATGTATAATGTTCCCCGCAGGTATACCTGGAGACTCCCAGCAGAAGCGGAAAGCCCGCCTGCCCCTCGAGAGTCTGGAAACACAGCACCAGCTCTCTGATTATAGTTTTTTTAGCTACAATCTCATCTGTCCAGTTAAAACTGGTAAATATAATATGATGCAATTCAGTACAATTTAGAACATTCAGTGAAAAAGAATAGAGGGAAACAAATTCATTAAAACGTGCAACAGCCCAGCAATGTGTTTAGTTTTGAGTCCTTTTAACAAGGCCTCAGTCAACAGGCAGTTTAACACAGATTTTCACTGAACGACACAAACTCGTTCCCTCACTACAAAAGCTGTTGCTGCCACTGTAGTTGCAACTGTTGCTACCTTTGCAGCCACCAGTGGTGACTTTACAAGTGAAACAGCAACTCCAAGAGCAACACCAGTAGCTCCAGCAGCAGTGACCTTCAGAACATTTCGAATATACGAGTTGTCTCTCTCTGCCTGTTGTCTTGCATCAGCAGGGTTCATATTTGGAGTTATCTCAAGAAGTTGCATCGCAAGGACGACCCTGAGCCCCTCTCCACCTGCAGAAGATGAAGAATTTATAAAAGTATAAATAAGAAGAAAAGTAAAATGATTAAGTCAGAATATTTTCATTTAAATTACTTCAGAGTTGAAAGAAGACATCCGATAAATAACATGAAATTTCGTTTTTTCACTTCTGAGAATGTTCATAAGTCATGAAAATTAGCTCTGTCTGCATAACCGTCAGAGAGAGGTGGGTTTCTGTCAAGTCAGAAGCTTGACAGACCGTCTCTGTAACCTCTGTCTTCTCACCTTTGCAAGGGTTTTATAATAAACTAAATCTTTTTAATCAGACTGTTCATAAAAGTTATTTTCCACCAGAGAGGTGAGTGGGTCTATTTTCCTATCATTTAAATTTTTGATCATATTACTGCTCCAAATAAACCTTTGAATGTGCATGTTTTATCAGCACCATTTTAAATATTATTATTTGAACCAACTAATGCTCTTTAGGGAAGGGAGTGGAGGAAACAAGGGTAGGAGTCTCCTCTCCTTCTGCACAGCAAACTCAGCATGCTCAAATTAACACTGTCAGAGTTGATTTCAACACTTTTAAAGTGTCTATATGGGTTCAATCAATCAATCAAATTTTATTTATAATGCACTTTTCATACATTGAAAGTAGCTCAAAGTGTAATACAGATTAAAATAACCCTCAATACCCACCCCTCCCAGCCAACCCCATCCCCTACACACACACACACACACACACACACACACACACACACACACACACACACACACACACACACGTCAAGAATACAAAACATTTGGCATTTGGCTGAGTTCAGATAAACCATAAAGCCGGGAAACGTCATCAGTGTGGTGATCTGACCTTGGAGCATCCGGTCAACTGGTCTGGACAAGGGCATCGCAGTCCAATGACGCTCCCGGGGCAGAGGGCCCCCTAGAGGAAACACTGGATGAAAGTAATAAAAATAAATAAACAAATAAAATACAATTAATAATGGAAATAGAATAGAAAAGTTAGGAAAGATGAAAAGTTAATGAATAATATTAAGTAAATAGTAAAACAACTGTAATGTAACTAAAAAGATGTAGTCAAACTAAAACATGCTAACAAACAATAATAATAGTAATCAATTCAAAGCTAAGCTAAAAAGGTGAGCCTTAAGCCTGCTCTTAAAATTCTGGGTTCACACCAGAAAGAGTTAATTTAACTGAGAGTTGGTACTTTAACTCTGATTTAATGTCAAAAACCCAACTCTTCTGGAGTTGACAATGTAACACTGGTGTTAGAGGAAATATAGTAACCGTTAACACTGGTTAAGCTTTCTAAACTAATCTTCCCCATTTGGTTGTCGGTCTCATCAAACCACCACGTCCGCATTTACCTCATTATGCACTCACGTATTCAGCACCAGAACACCACTGGTGTGAGAGGCTCTCGGCTCAATAACATCAGAGGAGAAACAGCCGGCTGCTACCACTTCAACTTTAGGACAAACTACCAGAGTCCCAGAAAGAAAACCACCATTTGAAGTCACGGACAACAAAAGACATTTGGACCTAGAAAACAGAGACTGGTGTTTAGCGCTAGCTCGTTTCCTCTGACAATGTGGGTTTCCGGCGGCCCGGGTTGGATACCCGATGGGAGGAGTGAATGTTCCGTGACCATGTTTACATTTAAAAGCTAGCTGTTTTGCACATTCGCTATTGCAGCTTTAAGGACAGGCTGTCCTCCTGCCACCAACAGAACAGCTGTTTGGGGGAGTTTTGTGAAGAAAATGTGAAAACACAAAACCTCCAAAACAAACAAAATTACCTCTGAAACTCTTATTTCTGCAGGCAGAACATGAGTCATAACACTTAAATGTAGATATATTTGCCTCCATTAAGTTTGAAAATGGGCTGCACGATATTAGTAAAACCTGCGATATGCGATAACTGCTTAATATTGCGATATCGATATTACTTGCGATAAATGCACAAATACTTAAATCTGCAGTTTTTGTATATATACACTTTAGACACACCACTCCATCCTCTATCATTAGTATTAATACAGTAACAAAATGAAATCATGCAAGTTCACATTACATTTCTAGAGCCCAGTATATAGATCTTTATGGTTGCGTTGGAGGTGACAACGGAGATTTGTCATGTTTCCCCTCTGCCACAAGTGTTTGGCATGTCTTGCAAAGTACTTGTGTTTGTTGAACACAAGTACTTTGAAATAATAGTCATGCTATCACTTTTTTTTTAGAAAAAACACAGAATGAACGCTCAAAAGATGTTTAATAGTCATGCTGTTGGAATTATGAGTTCTTTCTCGCTAACATTTTCCGCACACGTCTTACCCTCAGTCATTGCGACGCTCTCTAAGCTAACTCAGGTGTTTGCTAGCCATCCTAATGAAGTGCCAACCGATTGGCCAAATGGGTGAAGGGCTCTATTTGATTTCTCTTCATGCTTCCTGACAAAATGCATCATGTGTAGCAAAAATCTGAGATAACCATTAATTGCGATATTTTTCTGTTCTTTACGATATGCCTATTGCACATGCTGATATTGCAATAACGATAAATTTTCGATATATTGTGCAGCCCTAGTTCAAATGTTATTCAACTGGCTGATTGGGGAGAGTGGATGTCCGCCGATCAGAAGTTGAGTAGTTTGATTCCTGGCCCCAGAAGGTCGTGTGCTGAAGTGTCCTTGGGCAGAATACTGAACTCTGAAAGTTTCTGTGCTAAGTTCACTTTTTCTTCACAAAACTCAGAACAGAACAGCGGTTCTGTTGGTGACAGGACAGTCTGCCCTTAACAAACCATTTTTGTGTTGGGAAGGGGCAGTTCCTATACTTTATGAAGAAAAATTAAGAATAAAACTTTAATTATATTCAAATATTACATGTTTTGAATAAGCCTCTTAAAGAGACCCTGCAACTTTTTCATGTTTTTAAATCATGTTCTTGAGCCACCCAGCCCCTGTCACCCCCTGTGGCCAGAATATTCCACTTGCAACTTCACAGTTTCCGGTCCGGTCTGCTGGGACTTGACCTACCTGGCTCTGCAGTCTGGTTCCTGCATGTTTCCTGCATGTTTAGATCATGAACACAGCTGATTTGTTTGATTTAGTGATGAAAAACTCCCGTAGACACCAATGAAGGCTGGGAGGACATTTCAGCATTTAGATTAAGTGAGGAGAGATAAGTTTTACTTTCTGTTTCGCCAACGAACACTAGGGGGTGCTAAAGACGAGCCAAAACTAGTGTCCCTTTAATAAGGGTTCAGAAGGCCCCACCCTGGGCCAGGGACACCAGACTCGTTTGCACAATTCTGAAGTCCATTCTGATTTCTGGCTGAGATTTGTGGTCTGCTGACTTGCAACAGACCTAAAGGCAAACAGGTCACTTGTAAGAATGAATATCAGGTTATTTCTTATAAATCTAATCAGTTGAATTTGACCACCCGAGGCTAAGTTCTTCAAAAGAAATGTCTGGATATAAAGGATCATACACCAGATCACGTATGAGCTCATAGGTTTGGTTATCAGCCCTCAGCATCAATACGCTGCTCTAACTTGTTTTTAACAGACTTGCTTCAGACCAAACCTCAACCCCCCCACCCCCACCCGTAAGAGGCCTAACAAAAAATAGACAAATCAAACATTTTTAAAATGGCAGAAGTTTAGTACAAATTATTTTCATTCATTTATTCATATTTTTTAATCAGCCACATTTTATTTTGGCTCTAATTAAACTTCCTTTTGACATGATGCCAAAAACCCCTCATTGTTTTGAGCATCATTCATAAAATGAAACATCACTGGTACTGGTCTTGAAACATGAATCTAAAAGTACTAACCTGATGGGTCATTTCCACTGGCCATGTTTGTCTTTTACAGGCAGTTCTGCTCTGATGCCTCTGTTTATTTCCTACTGATGAATAGTTTCATTTTCTTCTCCACTGTTCTGGTTGCACCACTTTAACTGCCAATGTTCTCTGACGAAACTTCCCAAACCAAAGGTATTTACCTGCAGACTGTGTGCAGCTTGAAAAGCCACTGTGTCATCCTGACTTGCTGGATGTGGACACAAATTTCTGTTTTTTTTTCGTGCTGCTCAGCATGATTTTTAAAGTAACTGAAACACATTGATCTAAAAACCGTGACCCCCGCACATCTTTTTTGTGAACAGAATTGTTCTTCCTAATTTTAATTAGGCAAGGCAGCTTAGTTTACATAGCTCATTTCAATTCAAGGTGTGTCCACTAATTAGCAGCACAGGTGTCTACAATCTTGTAATCAGTCAGTGGGCCTTTGAATAGGGCTCCAGGTAACGGGGTTGTTTGGTGACATGGTGTGTGTTCTGGGGCTGCTTTGCTGCATCTACAGGGTGTCTTGAATCTGTGCAGGGTTCAATGAAACCTCAAGACTATCAAGGGATTCTAGAGAGAAATGTGCTGGCCAGTGTCAGAAAGCTTGGTCTCAGTCGCAGGTCTTGCAACAGGACAATGACCCAAAACACACAGCTAGAAACACCCAAGAATGGCTAAGAGGAAAACATTGGACTATTCTAAAGTGGCCTTTTATGAGCCCTGACCTCAATCCTATTGAGCACCTTTGGAAGGAGCTGAAACACGCCGTCTGGAAAAGGTGTCCTTCAAACCTGAGACAACTGGAGCAGTTGGTCATGAGGAGTGGGCCAAAATACCTGCTGAGAGGTGCTGAAGTCTCATTGACAGTTACAGGAATCATTTCATTGCAGTGATCGCCTCAAAAGGTTGTGCAACAAAACATTCAGTTAAGGGTACCATCATGTTTGTCCAGGCCTGTTCCATGAATTCATTTTTTAAAATAATTCCACTGAAGCATGGTTGAAAAGCAATGTCTGACTTTCATTGGTTAAATATCTTAGAAATGTTATTTATTGTTACTTTTGTCAGACTCAAGTTATTTCTGTGACCATTGTGGGTTTTTCTTTCATTGACCGAAGGGTACCATTTTGTCCACATCTGTGTGATAAAGCAAGAATATTTCCATAAAATTCTATCAGTGAATTTTAGAAAAGTTTATGTTAAAGTCCCAAGTCATCATCACACACTGGTGAAATTACATCTCCGCATTTGACCCATCCCCGTGGTGGGGAGCGGTGAGCTGCAGCTGTGGCCGCGCTCAGGAACTATTTGGTGGTTTAACCCCCCAATCCAACCCCTTAGTGCTGAGTGTCAAGCGAGGAGGCATTGGGTCCCATTTTTTCAAAGTCTTTGGTATGACCCGACCGGGAATCGAACCCTGATCTCCCAGTCCCGGGGCGGACACTCCGCTAAAGGTGTGTTTGACTGACAAAAGCAATTTTTTAATGATTATTTCTGATTCTAACGGGTCACTCTGAGTGTTTCCTGCAGGCTGAACATGAAAATAGTCTCCTCCACCTATCTCCTGCATTAGCTTCTGATAGAAAACAGACTCTAGGTGAAACTCTAGGATTAGAAAAGCCTGACAGATCTACGTCACACTGTCACTTAACATTCATGGACTCACCCATCTTGACTCACGACGGGGAAGGCTGTTGTTGGTTTAGCGTCCAGGAAACAGCAGAGAACGTCTCTGCTAGTAGAAGCTAACTGTTAGCATTAGAACTCTGGTGGAGATAAAACATCAACGTTGCAGAGCAAACAGAGTCAGTGGTAGAGTCGTGTTGCTGTTAGCCAATCAGAGGAGAGATGTCCACATATCAGGAAGTAAGACTCCAGATCCTGCTGTCTGCTGCCAGTCTGTGCAGCAGGAGACTTGTTGGTTTCTGGGCTTTTTTTGTGCTGAGTACGGCTTGCAAGGCATTCATTCCTACCAGAGACCACTGCAAATGTATTGATTAAACTACTTACCCTTTACACCTTTAACGTCCAGCCAAACGTAAGGCCCATTCAAAATACAAACAGCAAGAAAACCAAGCGAAAAAAAGTGTAAAACATTTCGCAACGTTTATAGAGATAGATGCTGCAACAAAAACAGATTAAATAGGGTTTCTTTGAAGGAAGTCAACATTTTTCTCCAGATTTGCCCTGATGAGAAGTAAATTCCCCCAAACTTAAAAAATCTGGTTTCTTGTCACCGTGGGGATTTGCAGAAAGGCTTTTTCTCCTCAGCTGAGAGCATCACAACATTTTGTAAATGACTCTTGTGCAAGCACGCTCTTTTTATGCTGCTGAAACACAGCAAACAACTGAAGAGGCACTTTTTGTGACTCATTGCTTGTTGTGATCTGAAAAGCAGCTGTTGTGCCGTTCGGCAAGGCTCTGAGTCGGCACAAAAGCCAAACGAGTCGCCTGTGTTTTCCCCTCATGCCTCTTTAAATATTGGAACACAAAAGGCTTTTGCAGGGAGATAATGTAACGGGACTTGCAGAGCAAATGAGATTCTCTCCGTGAAAACAAATTCTTTCAAATCCTCGGGTGTGAGTGGGGGTGTGTTTGTGGAGCGAGGGCAAAGCCTGCTGGGATAGGTTCCTGCAAAGCAGCCACTGTTTCACTGCCATCTGATGAGTGACTCGAGCATAGATGCTGTGCTGAGATCTGATTGAGCGTCTTTACATCCTCACCAGCTGTTCAGCAGATCAAACTCAGAGTATCTTTAGAACCTAACGCTGTTTATGTGCATATACACTCAACAGCCACTTTATTGGGTATACGTGTCCAACTGCTTGTTAACACAAATAACTAATCAGCCAATCACATGGTGGCAACTCATGCATTTAGGCATGTTGACATGGTCAAGACGATCCGCTGCAGTTCAAACCGAGCTTCAGAACGGGGAAGAAAGGTGATTTAAGTGACTTTGAACGTGGCATGGTTGTTGGTGCCAGACGGGCTGGTCTGAGTATTTCAGAAACTGCTGATCTTCTGGGATTGTCACACACAACCATCTCTAGGGTTTACAGAGAACGGTCCCAAAAAGGGAAAACATCCAGTGAGCGGCAGCTCTGTGGGTGAAATGCCTTGTTGATGCCAGAGGTCAGAGGAGAATGGCCAGACTGGTTGGAGCTGATAGAAAAGCAACAGTAACTCAAATAACCCCTCGTTACAACCGAGGTCTGCAGAAGAGCATCTCTGAACGCACAACACATGGAACCTTGAGGCAGATGGGCTCCAGCAGCAGAAGACCACACCGGGTGCCACTCCTGTCAGCTAAGAACAGGAAACTGAGGCTACAATTCACACAGGCTCACCAACACTGGACAATAGAAGATTGGAAAAATGTTGCCTGGTCTGATGAGTCTCGATTTCTGCTGCGACATTCAGATGGTAGGGTCAGAATTTGGCGTCATCAACATGAAAGCATGGATCCATCCTGCCTTGTATCAACGGTTCAGGCTGGTGGTGGTGGTGTACTGGTGTGGGGGACATTTTCTTGGCACAGTTTGGGCCGGACCGCCACTCTGAAGTTGCAAGTGAGGTATTCTGGCCACAGAGGGCGGTGGGGGTCTGAGTGACATTTCATTAACCCTGTAAAGGTCATTTTAGCACAAACTGGCTCAAGAACATGATTTAAACATGAAAAGGTTGCATAGTATGGCTTTAGTGTGGATGATTACCAGCTCCGGTGGCCTAGTGGTAGAGTGTCCGCCCCGTGACTGGGAGATCAGGGTTCGATTCCCGGTCGGGTCATACCAAAGACTTTGAAAAAATGGGACCCAATGCCTCCTCGCTTGACACTCAGCACTAAGAGGTTGGATTGGGGGGTTAAACCACCAAATAGTTCCCGAGCACGGCTACAGCTGCAGCTCACCACTCCCCACCACGGGGATGGGTCACATGCGGAGATGTAATTTCACCAGTGTGTGATGATGACTTGGTACTGTAACTTTAACTTTATAATATACTAAATGATGCTTATGACCCTTATCAGCGTTGGGTCAGCATCTTCTCATAAAGTGTTTTAAAGCAACAAGGAGATGCTTCAAGCATCAGAACAGGAATCCAGATCAGAATCATCATCCCGACCCCTCAGCACTTCCTGTTTGTGCCGATCGGATCGCTCCGCTGTGATAATAATAGTGACTCTGTCCTCAACATGTTTAGGTTTGTTCCTCCTGTGTGAGTCACGGTCTGGTTGGATGATTGGCAGTCAGAACACACACGGCTGAAAAATGCATCCCGTACCCAACTGTGACTTTTTTCAGTTTAGGTTTTAAAACAATTTTCTTCTTTCACCTTCAGTCTGCATCCTGTCACCCGACACGTCTCCCTGTCTGCTTGTCAGTCACAGCTCCGCCGACAGCTCAGCTGGTGAGTTCTCTCTCACACGTCAGATCTCTACCCAGTCGCCGGCTGACGGACGGCGGGGAGCTGGGGCTGTCAGAGTTTCAATTCAAATCAAACAAGTGCCAAATTGGTGCTCGTCAGGTAAATTAAAACAGAAAAGGTGTTCCAGCCCGGCAGGCTGCAAACGTCAAGACAACAATGTTGTTGTGAGGCAGCGTTCAAGATTCTGACATTTTTAGTATCATTTAGTTGTTCTTATTAAAATGGGTGAATTAAAGTGATGAAGCATCATGACAGGATGTCTTCTGGGTGGTATCGACCTAACTTAGCTAAATAAAACTTATTTTACCTTCCGCTGGCGGGGTGGAAGAGCACATTTTAGTCTCAAGATCTTCACCAAACTTGGATCAAACATAACAGAAAAAACATTCAACTGATAAAATTCTGAAAATATGGAGATTTTTAAACTAATATTGTCTAAATTTTATATTAACCCTAAAATTAATATTTGACATGATGTATGCCTTATTATGCCAAATGAACGTTGTGGAAGTTAAAGCATTAAGCAGGTATAGAAGGTGGATGTTTAGAGAATTCATGCATCCATTATCGTCCACTTAACCGGAGTCGGGTCACGGGGGCAGCAGCTTAAGGAGGGAGGCCCAGACTTCCCTCTCCCCAGCCACTTGGGCCAGCTCGTCCGGGGAATCCCAAGGTGTTCCCTGGCCAGCTGAGAGACATAGTCCCTCCTGCGTGTCCTGGGTCTTCCTTTGGGTCTCCTCCCGGTTGGACGTGCCTAGAAAACCTCACCAGGGAGGCGTCCAGGAGGCATCCTAACCAGATGCCCGAGCCACCTCAACTGGCTCCTCTCGATGTGGAGGAGCAGCAGGTCTACTCTGAGCCCCTCCCGGATGACCGAGCTTCTCACCCTATCTCTAAGGGAGAGCCTAGACTCATTTCGGCCGCTTGTATCCGTGATCTCGTTCTTTCGGTCACTACCCAAAGCTCGTGACCATAGGTGAGGGTAGGAACGTAGATCGACCGCTAAATCAAGAACTTCTCCTTCTGGCTCAGCTCTCTCTCCACCACGACAGACCGGTACAACGCCCGCATCACTGCAGATGCAGCACCAATCCGCCTATCGATCTCCTGCTCCACCCTTCCCTCACTCGTGAACAAGACCCCGAGATACTTAAACTCCTCCACTTGGGGCAGGACCTCGTCCCTGACCTGGAGAAGGTGTTCTACCCTTTTCTGACTCAAGACCATGGTCTCAGATTTATAGAAGCTGATTCTCATCCCAGCTGCTTCACATGTTTAGGGAATCAAGTTATTCAAACATAACTTAATGATTATTTGATGCATTTGTGCTATAAAATAAAACAGCAAGGAAATATTTGAGAGTTTAGAGATGACTTATGCAAACAGAAATAATGTAGTTTTTATTTTCTTTTTTTTTTAAATCAAAATAAGATTTAGAGTTCCTGTTTTCTAGAGTTCCTGTTTTGAGCCAAACAAACATTTTTGATTCACTGAGAAATACTTTATGAACATATTTACATAGAAAATTTACCAGAAGGATTCAACGATTTTTTAGATTTTGCACAAGCATCTTTTTTCCACTTCCAAAGATAAACATTTGACTGAAGGAGATGCTTTTACATCATATCAGCTTAGATTTCAGATATGTTGCCATGGTTATATTCCCCTATAAGAAAAGATGGAGCTTGATCATGTGGAAATTCCAGATTGGAGCCTAAATGTGCCGTGCTCAGCCACTTGTCCTGCTTCATGCAGCAGGTTCCTGGTTCTGGTTCTGATTGAATGCGATCTGATTGCAGTGGCTCGGCTGCAGCCTCATCACAGCCTGTGCTGGAGGTTAAAAGCTGCTCCACAGCCTGCAGCATCCAGCCGGCTGAGCCAATCGCCTCTCAATCCTGCATAAAGTTACTTTTAGGGTGAGGTGAGATGGAGTGACACCTCGGAGAGCATCCCGGTTTGTATCCTTTAGAATGTGTAGAGCCTTCAGATCTACAGGAGGGGTGTATTAGCGTGTGTGTGTGTGTGTGTGTGTGTGTGTGTGTGTGTGTGTGTGTGTGTGTGTGTAGGGAGCTGTGTCTCGGTGTCTGAGCCAATAAAAGAAGGTGTCTCTGCAAGCTGATGTGACAGAGCTCAGAGTCGCCTAGTTTACAGATGCCTGGGGATGAATACCTTCTGTCACAACCCCTTTATTCTCTTGTTCTCCTCATCACTCGGTCTGCCGCTCCTCCTCTTCATCACTCTCTCAGCAGCCTGTCTGGACTCTAATGCCGCTGCTCTCCTTGGTCCTCGGGCTTCGCTCATTCATCATGATTCTGTTTTCTCCTGTCGTCTTTTTCCCTTTCTTTGTTGATTTTATTATTTAAGCAAACACTGACGTGTATTTTTTTGGTCATTATGATTTAAAGCTTCTTCCCAACACAACAGACGTGGACTTTAGTTTTTTTATGTTGATTAGTTAAAACTTTGCTTGCAAAGTTGACCTCACGCTGTTTTTGCAAAGCACTTGTATTTGTGTGTGGGCGTGCATGCATGCATGCACAAACGTGTGTGTGTGAGCATGTGTGTGTGTGTTAAGTGTAAATACAACCGAGTCGACACTGATGTGGAGCCAATTTCCCATCCAACAACAGCATCACAGGACAAAGTTACTCCATTTACTGCACAATGCAGTCCAGGCTGCTGGTAGAGGACAATGAGCAGGACAGCCGAGTGCTGACCTGTCACACCTCGGGTCATTTGTGTGTCCGCTACACCAGCTCATCCGTCAGGTTGCACTAAAAGAAATAAATTAGATGGGTGAATAAAAGCCTTTAAAAGGGAGAAAGTGACCTTTCTTCCATCTCTTTACAAAAGAAGAGTTCAAATCTGATTCATTTAGCTAATATAAATACTAAAAGTGTGTGTAATATGTGTGCATGCAGTGTTTTATTTGTAAATCACTGTTCTTATTGATGTGCATAACATCAGTCTCACATCTGCATCTCTGCACAACCAGATGTTTGATGTTTCCTGGATCCTGGTGCATGCACATGAGCCAGCTGATCAGTGATTCCTGATGGTGGTACACAAACATGCAGGGATGTATAATTTATGACGATGGTAAAGGTGCTCATTGTGAGCTGGGTTTGTATAGAAAAGAATGTTGACACAAATGAATAAAAATTATGACTTCCTGCATCAACGTGTCTCCACACCTGCAGCTCAGAGTCAGACAGCTGAAAGATAATTCCTTCAAACGCGCCAAACGCCTGCTGCAGCCTTAAGGCTTCAATACAATCATAGAGTTGTGCTCAAGTTCTGAAGTAAAACCAGGTGAATATTTGTCCAGAATCTTTAGCTCAACTTTATATTCTGCTTTTTTTCCCCAGAATAAACTCCTTTTAGTAATAAAATATGGAATTCTAATGAATAAACACAAAAACAAATGAATTTAGGAAGAAAATACTTGTGTTTGTGTGTATCTTTAAAAGACACAAAAGTTCTCCTCCGAAACAGTAGGTGGTGCTACTGAGAACATAACATATCGTTATCAATTCTTTATTAACTCTGTCTCTTCAGGAGTTTAAGTCATTCCCCCAGCATCACTGATACTGGTTTTTACATTTTCCCTGGTTTTATTTTTTATTCTTTGGTTTTTAGTTGTTTTTATGTGTTTTTCTATTTATTGCTTTGATGTTACTTTTATCTCGTTTTTACTATGTGATGTTTTTCTATTTTTATGTACTGTTCAGCACCTTGCTCTGTTAAGTGGGTAAAAGGGGCTATATAAATAAATTTGATTGATTGATTGATTGATTGATTGATTTATTAAAACAATCATAACTGCATTTTTTTTATTTGCTTTGAGTTTGTGTAATAATTGTTTTGTACCGTGTCTTTAGTTAATAATATGCTGTTTTTCATTTTTTTCCCCAAACAAAACACCAAAACAATTCTTGCCCCTTAGATGTTTTCTTTGTCAGTATACGTTTTTTAAAAACCATACTATGCAACTTTTTCATATTTTAAATCATGTTCTTGAGCCAGTTTGTGCTAAAATGACCCTTTACAGGGTTAATGAAATGTCACTCAGACCCCCACCGCCCTCTGTGGACAGAATACCACACTTGCAACTTCAGAGTGGTGGTCCGGTCGCTGTTGGACTTAGTAAAGTGGAGCTGACATGCCTGGTGCTGCAGTCTGCTTCCAGCATGTTTCCTGCATGTTTTAGATCATGAACACAGCTGATGTGTTTGATTTAGTGATGAACCGCTCCTGTAGACACTAATGAAGGCTGAGGAGACATTTCAGCAGTTAGATTAAGGTGTTAAAAAGACCAACGCACAGCGAGGAGAGAAGTTTCACTTTTGGTTTCACTAACGGACACTAAGGGGTGCTAAAAGCAAGCCAGAACTGCCACGTGTGCCTTAAAGTCATCGTGTTGCTGAAACAAACGAGTTAGAAGAGCTGCACATAGATCCCATTCATCAGGTGAAAACAGTCAGAAGCACATGAAATATAGAGAACTAGTAACTTTTTATATTCAGTTTATACAAATATATAAAAAATATAGTTCATGGTCTCATAGAAAAGCGTCAGACATGACCTTGTACAGCAGAGCAATCAGTTGAATCCTGATTTATTATTTTGAAATGAAAAATAAATGAAAAGGTGATAGTGGTATATATTCTTGTGTTTTCTCACTAAATTGAACACGCACACACACACACACACACACACACACAGATTCTTGCAGGAAGCAAATGTAGTTATAAAAATCACATTTTCACATGAAAGCACCACCCATCGCACCCTTTTGTACGTGAACTCCTGTAGCAGCTGAATAAAACACGACAGCCTGATTTCTATGACATGCCCTCCAGCTACACGGGAAACAGGAGCTTGATCCTAATAAAATAATCATGATGTTTGTCGGACAAAACTCGGAGCAGAACACAACGTTATTTATTGCTCTTGAACATCAGGAAAACCCACACGGGAGCCGTTTTTGATGCACTTCTCCTTTTTCGGATGTGGCTTTCTCCTGTTCTAAAAGCACAAAGCATTAACTAAAAGCTTCATTAAATATAAATGACTGAACTAAGAATTCCAGACAAAGCGAGTCGACTTTGAACTCCGTAGAAATTTCAGTGACGATGCGTTTGAGGACAGGGAAGGAAAAGAGAGAGACAGAAGCGTTTAGTGGGCTTTTAGGGTGTTTATTATGAGCCTGAGGGTCCTTGGAGGGAGCTGACACTTCACCTACAAGAACATTAAGTGTGTTATTACTAAAGGTGGAAGTGCTGCTCTTCAAACTAATGAAAAAGGCTCTCAGCTCAGGAAGTGTTTTTCACTCTTGGTTCTTGGGCAGAAAAATGGGGGAAAGAAGATGTGTGACTGGTTTTAGATCCTGGAAAGTGCTTTAGTGGTTTTAGAAACATCTGAAAGAAAAAGTTCCTGGTACTCGTAATGGTTTAAGTGCAATCTTATAAAAAAGTATAAAGATGATTGTTTTAAAATCTAAATGATGTTTTCTACTTTTATAATTGTCTTGTTTGGAGCTCTGCCTCATGTAGGAAGTGGAGTATCTTGGTGACGGTAGAATGGAGCGGGAGATGGATGGATGAGTTTGGCCTCAGTAATGAAGACGCTGCTCTGGTCTGTTGTGGTGAACATGGAGCTGAACTGAAAACCAAAGCTCTCGTTTTATTAGTTCCAACCTTCACCTGAAGATGTTAATCATGACCAAAAGAACGAGATTCCAGATAGAAACGGCTATATTGAGTTTCCTCTGTAGAGCTCAGCCTTAGAGATGAGATCAGGAGCTTTTTCATCTGGGAGCTCGGAGGAGATCTGCTCCTCCTCCTCATCAAATGTAGTCAGCTGAGGTGGCTCAGGCATCTGATTAGGACATCCCCATTCACCACTCTCTGGAGGTTTTCCAGGCATGTCCCACTGGGAAGAGATTCCAGGGAGGACCCTGAACATTCTGGAGAGCTTATAACATCTCGAGCCTGGGAACACCAGAGGAGCTATTTAAGGTTTTAATTTGATTCTAAAGGCCCACATTTAAAATTTTGGGACCCTAACATTTGGGAACCGCTGATGTGGATCATTCTGTTTCTGACTGTTGAGAATAAAATATTATAAAGCAGTTTGTGTTTGTAAAAAAAAATGGTTGTTTTGGAGCGGATGGATGGATGGATGGATGGATGGATGGATGGATGGATGATGGATGGATGATGGATGGATGGATGATGGATGGATGGATGGATGAATGGATGATGGATGGATGGATGGATGGATGGATGGATGGATGGATGGATGGATGGATGGATGGATGATGGATGGATGATGGATGATGGATGGATGGATGGATGGATGGATGGATGGATGGATGGATGGATGGATGGATGGATGGATGGATGTTTAAAGAATGTGTCCCTTTTTCTCCACCCTTCATGTTGAAACACCTGTTCTGCTTTAGGTTCATGAATATTTTCTACTGTTGGACGTTTTCTTCCTCCAGAGGCTTTTCCAAACAGCCCTGTGCAGAAACATTCTGGACCCAAACTCAGCCTCTGACTCTGGGCTGCTTGTCTGCTTCCATTCTGCAATTTCAAAATTACAAATTGATTTGTTTTCATTGAGGCCCTGAGCATCATTTCATCCTCATTGTTTACCGTCTCACATGACCAACAGCTTAGCGCTGCACTGAGCTGCAGCTCCTATTAAAAACAGAAATATCATGTTGGCTGAATCGTTTCCACCTCTGGACACGAATCAAAGTTGTTTTCAATCACAATGAAAATGAAAATTCCTGCGTGGTCCATGCTCTTCCCTCATGTTGCTCTCATTCCTTCAGCAGATAGATTTTATTGGATGTCTGCAGAGAAAACTCGATCCTTTTTCTTGTCAGACCTACAGAAAAGTTTGTTAGATTTTCCTAAGAAGCTGAAAAAGCAGCGACATGAATTCTGCTTTGGTCACCGTGCTGATCGTCTCCTTCTCTCCATCCACAGAAACTCCTCAGAAGGACGGTGAAGATGCAGCATCATCATCGGACACCGCCTCAGACCCCGCCTCCTCGCTCTTCAACCACTGGGGCCGCGACCTCGGGCCGGAAAGCCGAAGAGTTGCGCTTAAGAAGTTCCGTTACTATGGTTACAACAGCTACCTGAGTGACCGTATATCCCTCACCAGGCCCATCCCTGATTTACGACCAGATGGGTCAGTCACGTTTTTGTGGAATCATCAGACATAAACGTGATAATCAGACCTTATCTTGAATGTTTCCCTGCAGATGCAAAAACATGTCCTACTCGTCAGACCTTCCTCAGCTCAGCGTCATCTTCATCTTCGTCAACGAGGCCCTGTCGGTGTTGCTCCGCTCGGTCCACACCGTCATCCAGAGGACTCCGCCCCACCTGCTCAAAGAGGTCATCCTGGTGGACGATCACAGCAGCAGCTGTAAGAATCCTGCACCTCGTTTCCTCTGAGCCTCCTCCACATCCGTCAGCCTCACAAACACTCGTTTACACCTGAGAGCTTCTTAACGTCACATTAGGACAGGTGGATAACTCACCTGGGAGCTCTTCTGTTCTGTTAAAGGCAAATTCTTCATGTGTTTATAAGGAATATTTATAGCATTATCAATAATGTGAGGCCCACCTATAGATTTCCTGTATTGTTTTATGCCCATGTGGGACCCAGAGCGGGAAGAGGGTGAGTTATTCTCCCCTCCAGTGCTGAAATAACTCTGTGGGCTCAGATTTCCCTGGAGGAACCGGCAGAAATAGCACATAACGCCGCCGCCACGCGTCCTCACCTCAGAGTGTGGCCGACTCCATATCGGTGCAAATTATGAGAAAAAGGGAGAAAAATGAATTTGTTCCTGATAATAAATCCATATAAACATATCAGTCCCATTCAGAACCGTATAATATGCATTTAGAAGATCCGTGCTGCATTTAGAGCTCTGCTATGCTGCGCTTGACTCAGTCCCGACCGTCCTGTTAGAGCAGCTGTCTGTGTGGAAGTGGATCGGTGCTGAAGCAGTTAGGAAAGTAGAGGGTTTTCTATTAAAAAGGCATGATGTGTCACAACATTTTTCCTTAAGGTGTTTAAAGTTTTATTCGTTTGCATTTAGTTGATTCAGTTGCCCCACAGGCGGAGGGAGTGGTGCAGCCACTTAGCACTTTTATCTCCGTGGAGGGACGACGTTCATCCCAGACTACTGTCAACATAAATAAAATACTGGACTTACTTTGGTTTTTCTGAGGACATTTCTGAAGTCACACAAAAAAAATGCAGCATAATTGTTTTTGCAGAACCTGAACCTCCTTCCTCGAGGGTCGTTGTTGTCCTGCTCCGTGTTCTCTATCGAAGATATGAGCGTTCATCTAGAGTTTTCATTTGATCCTTTTTGCTAAATGACTCCACCTCCTTGCTCGATGATTATTGTGCACACACACATACACACACACACACACACACACACACACACACACACACACGTTTCACATAAACACAACTAGACATGTAGATTTTTCATGATTACAAGATGCAACAAGGTTCTAACAACCAAATGTGGCCACTTGTGTTTTAATTTAAGCTCAGTCACAGCCTCCTGAGACTTTTCATCATCTTATAAGGATATTAGCTTTTTACACTTTCATGTTTACTTTAATATCTGCGTTTAAAAAGCGGGGAAACTGGTTTTTAATTATTTAATTTAAGATTCTGCACTTTTTTCAAGTAGCTAGGACACATTAAACATTCACACCAAATGAAAGCCCGGGTCTCTGGAGGAAATGACTTTTATTTTTACATAAAATGTGCATTAATTAGATTTATTCTCATTTAAATTTGTGATTTATAATGGATTCTGGAGTCTGTAGTTTTTCATCACTTAAGAAACCTGTGTTTGGTTGGTTTAATGGTCAGTTCAATGTCATGGCCTATTCATTATGCTGCTGGCTCTCCCATCTCTGAGTTATGGTTTCCACTATTTATTTTATTCCATCTCATTACTCACCTCTAGACTCAAATTCCCTGTTATAATATCTTATATCAGTGGTTTTCAGACTCCTCTTTGGACAGTGAAACAACAGAAATTGAGTTAAACTTCAAAAATAAGTAAAATGCTTTATAATTAATGTAAAAAGTAAAATGTTTCTACATTCCAGGCTGCAGATTTTGTAAGTTTTTGCCATTTTTATTTTTAAAGGTGTGAAACCCTGAAAAAAAAAAAATTTTTTTCAATGATTATTTCTAGGGATGTTCCGATCGCATTTTTTTGCTCCCGATCCGATTTTGAGTCATTTGATTTTGAGTATCTGCCGATACGATCCGATGCTTTTCAGGAAAGCATTAAAATAAGAAGAAAAAAATGAAATAATTTTCAGAAAAGCATTAAAATAGGAAAAAAAGAAAACATATCCAAGTTGCTCATATTGCAAGTTGTTTTCTCTCTCAATCAGCAGCTGTGTTGAGCAATGCGTGTTCCCGTGACGGGGCAGGCACGCGGCGCCTCGGCAGGCTGGCTAACTTTGCCCTGCACAACACCTGTAGCTAACACACAGCTCGGGTGCTGCAGGCTGCAGCAGATGAAACCCCGACTTTTTGCAGTTTGTTGCCAAATTCTCTTTGTTTATTAGCGTTTCTTTTTCTGTCGGCTGGATCTGCGTTTTTGTCCGAGTTCGCTGTGAACTGGGACTGTTGGTGGCAAACCGGGAATTAATGGAAACGGGTGATTCGCTTTGTTGACGCCTGAAGGGAAAAACCAAAAGTGAAAGTAGTTTGTTTTGAAGGTTGCATATCATGCAGCTCTGCCCCTGAATGCCCAGAATGCTCACATTACAAGTGGCTGTAGCTCTGCCTTCACTGTCCGGTTTGAAATGTCTGCACGTAGCTGCAGTTAGCCTGCTTGCTAACAGCTGCGTGTTTGTGTCTGAATCCTTGCCTGCTGCAAATTGTGTGATGTTACTGTGTTGTTTTCGTACAAGTAACAAAGAATACTGATGTAGAGGGACTTGTTGAAATTAAAACTAAGCCATTGTTGTTCCATTTGAAAGTCTCTTTCTCAGAATTAATTTAAAAAGTCATAGTTGTTGTTTTAAAAAATTAAATCCGGTCTTTTACACCCGATTGCGATCTTTTTAAAATCGGATCGGAACATCCCTAATTATTTCTAATTCTAACGGGTCACTCTGAGTGTTTCATGCAGGCTGAACATGAAAATAGTCTCCTCCACCTATCTCCTGCATTAGCTTCTCATAGAAAATAGACTCTAGGTGAAACTCTAGGATTAGAAAATCCTGACAGATCTACGTCACACTGTCACTGAACATTCATGGACTCACCCATCTTGACTCACGACGGGGAAGGCTGTTGTTGGTTTAGCGTCCAGGAAACAGCAGAGAACGTCTGGGCTAGTAGAAGCTAACCGTTAGCATTAGCAACTCCACCACACAGCAGAACTCCTCCAGGCTTGTGTTATTTGTGGAGATAAAACATCAACGTTGCAGAGCAAACAGAGTCAGTGGTAGAGTCATGTTGCTGTTAGCCAATCAGAGGAGAGATATCCACATATCAGGAAGTAAGACTCCAGATCCTGTCGTGTTCAGCTCAACTCTGATGTAGCATCCTGCTAGTTCCTGAAAATGGTGCACCAGGGCTTTTACTCCCCAAGAATGACTTACAAGGGATTCGTTCCTGCAAGAGACCCCTGCAAATGTATTGACTAATTAGTGTTCCACACTTTTTAAGTTCAGAAGCTGGTTTAGAAACTATCAGTAATACTGATGCATATCAATATTTACCTCGTTAGTGTTAATTTTTCGTTTTTGCAGTATTAACATCAAGTTCGGCTAAATATTCTCAGCCTACCTAAAAAAACAGAAACTCTACAAGATTTAATAGAACATCAGTTTTTGTAATGAATGAAAATTCACTTAAACAGTTATTATAAATGTAGTTTTGCAGGGAAAAATCCACAGACGTACCTACAGTTGACTTTTGTTGCATTGCTGCCATAAACAGTAAATTCCAGAGCTGATTACATTAAAGTACAACCACATAACTAAATCCATTCAGACTCAGGCTGCAGCATCAGCTGTGTGTATTCACTGTCCTTCTTACTCTGTGTCTTGATTTGCAGCAAATGGGAACGTGTGTGACGACTATTAGCTGCATCATCGCTGCATAAAAACATTTAAAGACTTGCAGTAAAGCGGCTGCAGTTCCAGCCAGGATGGAGCTCGCCTCCGAGAGGGCCGCTGTTATTAATTGTGTCACGTTTCATGAAACATATTGTATTTCATAACTGCCAAATCTATAATTACTGTTATGAGAAATCTGTCTCTTCCACCATTGCCTGCAGATTTTATGGGTCTCTCAGTGCCTCCACGTTCTTCAATAATACAATATATCAAAGTTTAGCTGCTGCACTCAGTTGAATGCTGATTAGTGAAGCGACCAGGAGGATAAATACATTCATCATTTTCCAGGATTTATTCTCTACAACGGTTCAACTTCATAATTCCCTCGGAAATATGATTTAACGCTGCTGCTTTGCAATCAATTACAATTGTATGGAATTAATTCACAATGAAGGGAAACGATGAAGGATGAGACTCTAGAGTTATTAAATATGGATTATTGATTTATACGCTGTAATTAAGACAAATTAGGGTCAGACGAGGTTAAATCAAAGACAAAAGATATGCAAGAAAATGTATTATGCACAAAAATTATAGCTAAAATGTTGCTGCAGTTTTGAATGTGTTCGATAGATTTGCAAGAACATGTCTCATACCCTGTAATTAGATAGGATGAGAAATGTGAGAAAACTTTGGGAGGAGATGGAGAAGAATTTGTCAATAAAATGAGACAATTAAGACATTTTGTGTCTGAATCACAACAATAAAATTGGCATTAGTGGAAAAACAGAGATTAAAAGCAATAAACTAAGAAACAGGAAAAACAGAATAAACCAAACCAGAGAGTTAAACAGAGGCAATGCAAAAATATCAGTTTAGGTGTTTTTACTGTTCTAGCTGATGCAGGTTAACAAGGTATTACTGTAATCCAGACGGGATGAAATAAAAATATTAATGCCTATCTCAGAAATTCCAGAGTTCAGCTTGAAAATATTCCTCAACTGGAAAAAGCAAAAGCCAACAATGTTCTCAACATGAGGCTGAAATGACAAGTTGCCATGGGTGGGTAGAATAAACGACGCCGGGGAATCTCAGGATCCAGGTTTTCCTCATTTATCTGGAGAAATCTGTCAGTCAGCCAGGATTTCATGTTTTCCTCACACGTTTGAACCAATTCAACGTGATTCCAACTGAAAGTTTGCAGATTTTCTTGTAATTTTGCATCTCAGTTAAACTTTGCAAAAAGTTAGAAAACTTGTGTTTGGTTAATTATTTCATTGGTGACAAATTCGACATCACAGGAAAGCCTGATTAGTGCATCTCTGTGAGTAAGTGAGTAACACAGGTAAATGTGCAGGTAGCTGGAGAACTCACCTTTCTACCTGGTCAGAATCAGAACTGTGACTCTAAAGGAAAAAAGAAACAGACTCCAGGATGATTCTGATAATTACTAGAACAAAAAGATGCAGCCCAGAGCACGATTACAGCTAAGAAACCACAACGAGTGAACGATGATGTTTATTGTTCTGCTGTGCGTGCGTGAGTCTGGACTCTACCTGACTCTGTGTGTTAGGACATCTAAAGCAAAGAACAAAAACAACATCTTATTTAATCCTGAGGTTTTCTCTGTGTTTGAAAGTAACACGGAGCAGTTTCCTGCTCCTCCGCCCTACTGGTTGAAAGTGGAATTACAACTGTCGTAAACAACCCTGCAGCAGCCTGCTGTAGCTAGCACTAACAACTAGCTAACACTAACATGAGCTAACGCTAACATGAGCCAACTAATACTAAAATAAACCACAAAGTAAAAAGATCCACACTGTTGGAGAAAAAATATTATTACTTACAAGTCCAGTAGCAACAAAGCCAGGTCACCATCAGTCTGTGATTTTGTAGCCTCCTTTAGCTCCCTCAAGCTAGCGTAGGCCGCGCCGATGTTCACTCTGGTTTTAGCTCTTTGCTTCACCTCCAAAGACATTACTCTGTTACTTTTACTTCCAGGCTCCACCATGATGCCAACAGAAAAGCAAACTTCTTTTTCTTCTTCTTGTGCTTTTTATTGACGATCGGCAAACTGAAAATGCTAACTGCTAGCATTACAGCTAACAGCTGTAAAGCAGGTAATACAGCACCCCCTAGAACACCTACCCGCTCCAAAAAAAACTATCTAGTGCAGTTTCTGGTCAGCAGAGGGCTGTAGAGTGGTGTCAGATATGAAACTGGTCAAGTTTGTAACTCAACAATCACTGAGATCAACGATAAAGCTCTAGCTTAAAGTTTAAAAAACTATCTGTTGTTACTTTAAGTCTGCAGGGTTTTGATTTTTGTTTGTTTCTTACATCC
This sequence comes from Aphyosemion australe, assembly GCA_006937985.1. NCBI lineage: Eukaryota > Metazoa > Chordata > Actinopteri > Cyprinodontiformes > Nothobranchiidae > Aphyosemion > Aphyosemion australe. The sequence goes on along the minus strand of SSNS01000170.1, from coordinate 823,322 downwards.
TAACTCAGTCTAGATAGTTGTTTTCCTGTTTGGTGGATTTGTGCATTTCTTGGTAGAACGTTGTCTTTAATTATATATATTTATCTTTTTGTTGACAACACAGAAATCGAATCAGCAAAAGCAGACGGCAGGATCCGTTGTTTAATCATTGTGTTGGGGTGAAAAAACAAAAATCATAAACATAGAAAGTATCAGGTTTGAAAACTGTAGCTGCAGAAAAATTACAACTTGATCAAACCTTTAAAAACCTTCTGTGTTCACAGGGGATGGATGTTTGATCTCCTTCTCGTTCATCTTTAATGAAGTCAAAACCTTGAGCTGTAGGACCTGGATGAGCTGGAATTTGCTGCACGCTTCTACTGTCTCTATAACTGTTGCATGATAATAATCAAACCAGAAGAGAGAAGGACGGTCAAATTTACAGGTGAAACTCATAAAATGAGAAAATGGTGCAAGAGTCCATTCATGTCAGTAATCCAGCTCAGACTGAGAGACCATCTAAAGGCTCAGGAACCCTCTGCAGGTGTTCTGGATTCATCAGCTGATTAGAGTGTGACACTTTGAGTCTGTGAACCTTTTCACAATATTCTAACTGAGATTTATTGAATGTGGGGTTTTCATCAGCTGTAGCCATAATCATCACAATTATAACAAATAAAGACTGAAACATCTGGCTTTGCATGGAATGAGTCTGCTCATACACTAGTTTCACCTTTTGTGCCATATTCTAATTCTTTGAGTTTCACCTGCAACAATTCAACTTTATTCTAGATACAAACTGAAGGATTTGCTCTCTTGCGACTACTTCGTCTCCTATTTTAGTTTCTCTTGCAGGACATGGTTCACATCACTTTATGAGAAGTAATTTATCTCTATAAAATTTAATGTCCATAACTGAGACAGTGCCCTGCAAATCCCCAGAGGGCATTAAACCGTTTATATCCTACGTTAGTGCGTTCCCAACAGATAAACGTCTTTGCTTTGCAGGATTCCTCAAATAAAAAATAAAGACGAAGGCTCAAATGAACTCCAAACCAACACATTAAAAAGATATAGTTAAAATGATCCAGAATAAAGGTTGTTTTTGCATGAATTATACATGATAATTGCATATTTACATGCAAACACATGAAGTTTTTGTGCCATTTAGAGAAGGAGTGGGAGAGTTTCTGTTATTGATTTAGGATCGATGCTCGACGAGCCTCAGTACGTCTGTTTGTGGGTCATCTTCTCTCCAGCGGAGCTGAAGGAGCACCTGCAGAG